>CM039127.1:5811891-6170295 GCA_022036555.1 Microstegium vimineum
TGATGGAAATCAAACCCATCCAATCTGAGGCGGTGGATCCAAGGACTCAAGGTGGAGCTCTCCTAGATCAATGATGTGGTGGTGGAGTAGCCCCTACTCCACCTCCCACTATAAATAGAGGCTCACACCCCCTCTTCACACATGGTGGACAAACCTACAAGCTCATTTGCTTAGATTATCTTAGTAGTTAGTTGCACTCACATGTGCGGAATCTATCTAAATAATTTGCTATGATTATTTTTAGATGTTGGTATTGAAATAGGATTGGCTAGATCTATATCAGTCCTTTACCTGTGTTCTAGACTTTGGTTCCACTATTTGCTTTGGGGTTCTGCATGCCCATGTATGTTGAGGTGAAACATAAACTAATTTATTTAGTGAAAGTCATGGCAAAGCTAGCTTACATACACGTCTATTATATGGTGAAAATCTAAACTAATTTATTTAGTAACAATAGATTTAACCAATGTCGATCATTTGAGTAAAACAAAGATTGATAGGTAGTGACAAACACAATAAAGTAAATCATCACAAAATTAGTGGTAAAACTTAGCACCTTTATTTTTGTTGTCCATGGAGGCACCTTGCGCCTTCTTCCATCGACGTCACCAAATATGAATTTCCAAAGGACCATATCCTAAAAACCTCAAATAAAAAGTTAAATTCATAATTTATCTACTAAAAAATATTATATTTAGAATAAGTAAGATATCATACCTTGGGCCCACCAACTTTACTAAATTCTATTAATTTATAGTCTTGACATTTTTTCGCTCCCTCTCGTAATGATACAGGATTTTCTGAAAAATCTTCTTCTTGTTCTTGGAGATTAGAATAAATCCATTTACGGATACCAAACGTTCTTTTGATTTTGTTTTTTTCTATCCGATGTTTTATCAGAAAGCTGACTTTATCGCCATGATAACGATGAAACATTTCAAAATCAAAAGAACCAGTATCGCATTTTTGAATTGGACTGTCACAATCTGAATTCTGAATCCAATTCAGCAAAATCAATTTCAATTCTTTGTCGTTAAGTTTCCTAACAATAGAAAAAAATCATTTTAGGTTGCAATAGTGAATAACTAAATACAGAACACAAATCAACCTTATTGTCAATTATTCGATTCCAATATTGGCAGATTTACTACAACAGAGAATTGATGTGATGTTATGACCGGATTGCACTATATCAAGAGAAATCCCATGGGTGGCTAAGTTTTGATGTGATGTTATGACCAGATTGCACTATATCAAGAGGAGGCCCACGGGTGGCTAAGTTTAGGCGTAGGAGAGAAGGGGGCTTAAGGCCTAGTTATCTTAATTATCTATTTTGATTATTTAGCCCATGAGACTTGATATATATAGGAGTTGTAAAACAATTGGAGAATTAAGCAAGAGCAATCTATTATTGCTCGGCTTCCCTTAGGGAGCTGGGAGTTTCCAACCCTAGCCGCCTCTCTCCCTCTCCCGTACGCAGCAGTCGCTGTCTTCCTCGAGTCCTCCTCCCTCGCCCTAGCCCCCGTCCTATGAACCCTAACCATTGAGCTATTTGTTTGTCGTCGGTCTCGACGACCACCCCCCACCCCTACAATCTCCGTCGGACATCCGGTAGGATCCATAATCATATCAATTTGGTACCGGTGATCTCTGGTTCCATGGCATCCTCCACTCCACCGCCAACCCCCACCTCGCCACCGCCATCCACCTCCACGCACCTGCCCCACCTCCACCGATGCCAGGATCCTTATGCTGACGCTGCCTTTGGGAGCGGCCCCGTCCGGTCTGCCCCCCATCTGAAAGATCTCTAATGTTTTGGTTAATTGATGAAACCTAAGTACTAACCTAGCTCTAAGTGTTGAGTAGGTTTAGTACATCAAGATGAAGATGCCAAGTGGTGGAGCAAGCAAAGGTGGTGGAGACCTAAAGCTTACACTTGGACAAGATGGAGAAAAGAGGAAAAACCCTAAGCTATTCAAGGCAAAGGTATGCTAGGGCTTTTCATTTTAGTGATCAAGACACCAAGTGGGGTGTGATCACATTTAGGATAGGTAACCGTACTATTAAGAGGGGAAAATAGTATGTGGTTACAATTGTCAAGTGTCATTAGGTGATCAAGTCATGCATAGCATATAAAATCTAATGAGCAACCCTTGTAAAACTTGATAAAATATTCCAACACACGAGCACAAGTAGTGAAACACTTGGTGGAGGCACATGCGATCAAGGGGAGAAGTGAGAAGTGAATTCTCACTAAGAAAGGACCTCCAGACCAGATTGCATAGGTAGCGTCAGACCAATGGAGGTAGTCCCACGACTTACCCTAAGCACTCGCCGCTTCACTGGAAGATCCGAACCAGGCGTCCGATGGTGTTCCGGACCATAACTCAAGTGTCCGGTTGCTCGGTTGCAGTAGTGTAAGGACCTAGTAGCCTAGAGGGGGGGTGAATAGGCCTGTTTAAAAACCACTTAACAACTTGCTGTCAACAGAGAGACAAACACTGCCGGGCTTGAGGCCGACACTGCCGGGGTGGCCGACACTGCTGGACTAAGGGCAGCAATGTTGGTCACCAGAACAGATCAATGCACAATTAAAAATATAAACTAAGTATGGAAATTGTGCTTGAATAGAAACCTTCATAGATGTGTAGAGAACCTCTAGTACCACCCGAAGATGGTAGCAACGCACCCACCGAGTAGATCGGGTCCAAACCCTAGAAATCACCTTGCACATAAGATATATGAAAGTAAAGTAACAAGCACACGATGACATAAGATTTGACCCGTGGTTCAGCTTGCCACCAAGGCTTGTCTACGTCCACGTTGTTGAGGTGCGCCTCACAAGGCTCAAGCTCACCACAAAGGCTAGCTCTTTCCTCGGTCTCAAGTCAAGGGAATGAACCCTTGAGATGAGAGAAGTGTATTAGCAAATAGATGGATGATACAAACTTCCCTAGGCTGCCACACAAAGGAGGCAAGCTCAAGGGCAACCTCTAACAGGCTAGGAGCAAAGCTCCAAGAGTAAAACACTCAAACCGCCGGCCACCACGCAAACTAAATGCTTGTAGGAGTGAAGATCCGAGGGAGAAGCTTCTTCTCAAAGCTTGGAGGCTCAATCTCTCAAAGAATGATTGGAGATCAATGGAGGAGAGTGTTTGATCACCAAGGGAGAAGGGAGAGCAAGAGAGGAGCTTCTCTTTCTGTTCTTGTGAAAAGTGAAAGTGAGAATGGCAGAACTAGCCGTTGGGGGTGAGTGAGGGGGTATGAAATACCTCCTCACTGCCCACTGGCTGAGCAAGTCGCGACAGTATTGGCCTGTCGCCCGGCACTGCCGGCCTGGAGGCCAACACTGCCGGCCTGGGCAGAACAACAAGGAATGATCTTTCAATTTAGTTGGCTGATTTGCCCACTATGTATGTGGAGGTGTGATGTATAAGTAGATATGCATTTGGTTCACTTGTTGGCATGCATGTTGAATCCCTGTTTATAGTACAACATACCTAACTCAAATTCAAAGTATAAAAGAATTAAACTCCTTTGAGCTTGTTGCCACACACTTTTGTAATTGGAGGGGTCCGCCAACCTGTTCATCAACCTCCTTAAGTTTAACCTGCTTGTCATACTCACAAAATCTCATTAGTTTCCTAAATATGTTGTCATGTCACCAAAACCCACTTTAGGACTTGATTGCACTTTCAATCTCCCCCTTTTTGGTGATTGATGACAACACACCTAGAACTTACAAAAGTGAATAATAATCTGAGACAATGCAAGTCATGGGTGTAGGAGTTCCCCCTAAATGTGTGAATAAGAATTTGAATTTCCAATTTGGCATGAAAAGCCAAAATTCACACATTGGAGTGAAGTAGGGCTCCCCCTACATCCATGGCTGTTGTGGGGTGCTGAAAAGGTGTCACAAATATATACGTGATGCGTATGAACCTGCCTCAAACACAAATCAGAGAGGCTGCTGTTGAGCAGTCCGGCACTGCCGGCCTGGCTGCAAACAGCAAGCCTACGAAAGCTCAAGCACAACCACACAACGAGAAATATATAAAAGATAAAAGCATACCAAGACAAGCATGATATATATGAGAGAGTACATGTCCACAAATGACATAAATAAAGTACGTAAGTGACAATATTACAATAAAATAGTTTCATGTTGCTCTCTCATCTCACAAACTAAAAACTAAGATAACTAGCAGCTGTTGTTCCTTCATGATCGTCGAAGATTTGTTGTACCCCCTTCACTTAGTAATTCTCCCCCTTTGGCAACAAGTCACCAAAAAGAGAAAATAACAAAAAGAAAAGAGAATACAAGCTAGTCACTATCCTCCTCCATGTGGTCATCATCGTCGTCTCCATCATCATCTTCATCATCATTATCATCTGGAGAGCCTGTGAAGTAAGTACCAGGAGCTGATGCACGCTTGCTGCACCTACGTTGGGGCTGCTCAAACTCTTCTTCTTCGTCCTCCTCCTCCTCATCATCATCATCGTCACCATCATAGGTGGACTCCTCACTGAGTACTGGAGGTGGAGTAGGAGGGTCAATCTGTCTGAGCCCTTGCTCCTTTCTGAGCTCTCTAATCTCTAGCCTCGTCTGATAGGCATGGTCATTGGCATAACAGATGCCACTAAAAATCTTCTTTAAGATCCGACGAATCTTTCCCTTCTTCCTGCCTCTGGAAGCTGCTCTGCTGGAGGGCTCAGGGTAATCTGGGGCTGCTTCCCTAGAGCTCTCTCTGGGAGGAGTGTTCACCTCCTGAATTGCTGTAGAGTGAATGACCTTCTCTGCTCTATAAGGCTCATGGACAACGTCCTTGTTGAAGATCTGGCCAATCACCATCTCAATGATAAACATCAGGTAAGGGGCATAGGGAAGCCCCTTTCTTGCATCCCCTACTGCAATGCATATCTCATCCCATAAGAATCGAGCAACTGAGAAAGGTAGTGCTCCACCTCTCATCCTCCTTAACACATTTTTGGATGTGTTGTAGAGGTTTGAAGTAGATCCCATCTTGGGATAGAGAGTGGTCCTGAAAAGGTTGTTCAAGATATAATACTTGCTTCTCAAACCCTTGATAAAACCATCTGCCTTATGAGGCTCAATGTAGAGATGTGAGATCTCCTCATTGGTTAGCCCTCTTTCATCATGAATGTTGATGCACTCTCTGTCCTCCTTACCAAAGCCCAGAAGGCGAGCAAAAGTCACATAGTCAATCTTGTAGTGCACACCCTCTGTCATCCAATGCATCACCAAGTTCTCCCTATCAAGATAGTAGGTGGAGTAGAACTGATGGATAATCTCTGTGTTCCACCCATTCTAGAAACCCATCCAGTGATACATCCCAAGCTGCCTACACTGATCAATGACCCTGTCAAACACATGATCTCTCTTGATTTCCAAGTGCTCCCAATCAACATACTTCATTTTGATGACTCCAGGTTTTGCAGCTTGAAAGAGGACAGCAGTGTAATAGTCAGAATGAAAAACATTCCAAAACCTGTAATCCACACTCATGTCCTTTGACACATCATAGGGTTTGATGGCCCTTTGCTCTTGGACAGTCCTCCACTGAAGATAATAGCTTTCTCTGACTCTGCCAGGAGTGTCCTGAGGCATTCTGACAAGGACGTCCTCAGGATGCTCAACAAGATGTGAGCCATTGAAGAGGCCCAACTCTGGAGGAGTCTCTGGGCAAACACCTTCTCTGATGGTTCTCCCTACCCTTTGCAATTCTTCCTCTTGAGCCATCCTCTGCCTGGGATTCAAGCCATCATCGGCTAAGCGAGTGCGAGACTTGGACCTCACTCTTCCTCTTCCACCACCATGCGATCCACCGGCGTCCATCTATGCATTTAAAAGGAGAAAAAGGTTAAGTTGTTGCACTTAGACAGTGACAAGAACTCTAGTGGAAAGATTGAACCAAAATCTAGGGTCAATAGATGATTGTAGGAGCAAATGCACAGGTGCTGTCACCAGGGGTCTGGCACTGCCGTCCTGGTGCAGACAACACCATGGCATGCTCCATCAATCCTCCATTGAAACTAGGTTTTGATCAAATCTAACTACTGGAGGTACATCACCATACATAATGCAACTACTAACAACCTAAATCCCATCTCAAAAACCATACATTGTATAGATCGACCCAAGTTAGGGTTTCAAGTTATTACCTTTGAAAGAGTGGGGTGAGGATGAAGAAGGTCGAGCTTGAATGGAGCTTGACGTAGGGAGGAAGATCCTCCACACCTCCTCCAATGACAGCACCTCCAAAGGGGCGGCACTACCGGGGGGAAGAGAGGGACCTCCGGGCTCCTTGTGTCTCCTTAGGGTTGAGAGAAGAGAGGGAGAGGTGTTCTGTTGGGGGGAAACCGATTGGGATGGAGTCCCCTCGGGTTTGGGGTAGGAGATAAAAGAAAACCCGAGGGCTAGGACTTGGGCCCGACCTTCTCTGGTCGGTTAAGTCCCGGCACTGCCGGCCTGCCCAGCACTACTGGCCTAAGGGCCGGCACTGCTGGCTTGGCCAGGCAGTGAGGTATTATGCCACCTTTATACTCTATATTTATGCAATTGTGGACACATACCCCTTGCCATGTGCTGGTTAGTAAGAATATCATCAATCATACAATGACCAACACATTCAAGTTTCTTTCAAAATTGGTTTTGAAGCACATAATTGAAACTTTTCAAAGTTTTGCCTAAGTCGCTAGGTGGACAAACAAATGTATGCTATAGTTCAAACCACGTTATGGGAATCAAGTATATTCAGCTCACTACGCAAAGCACAAAACCTTGTCCCATCAAGAGGCTTGGTGAAGATATCGGCTAGTTGCTTTTCGGTGCTCACATGGCGAGTTGCGATATCTCCTTTCAATTCGTGGTCTCTCAAGAAGTGATGATGGATGTCTATGTGTTTGGTTCTAGAGTGACTAACCGGGTTATTTGCAAGTTTGATGGCACTCTCGTTATCACACAAGAGAGGTATCTTGGTGAATTGACATCCGAAATATTTTAAGGTTTGCCTCATCCAAAGTAGTTGAGCACAACATGCGCCGGCTGCAACATACTCGACCTCGGCGGTGGAAAGGGCTACACAATTTTGCTTCTTAGAACTCCAAGACACTAGGGACCGTCCAAGGAATTGACACGTCCCTGAAGTGCTTTTTCGGTCTATCTTGCAACCGGCTAATCGGAATCCGAATACCCAAGTAGATTGAACTTAGAGCCCTTAGGATACCATAAGCCAAGGTTAGGAGTGAAAACTAGATATCTCAAAATTCTCTTAACAACCATTAAATGGCACTCTTTCGGGTTAGCTTGAAATCTAGCGCACATGCACACACTAAGCATTATGTCCGGCCTAGATGCACATAAGTAAAGGAGAGAGCCGATCATGGAACGATATACCTGTTGACACAAAAAGTGTCGGATCTGCGAACACCTCGGGCTTATACCCGAACTCGATATCCAAGGTGTGTCAGTCGATTTGACCAGTTAATCGACAAGGATGATAACTAGAACAACGATGAACGAGACGATAACGATACACACAGATGTCAAGGCTCAGATTGCTCAAAAAGTGGAACTCGCGAGGTAGACGGAGATCTTGTAGATGCAGCCCGTCGAGATCGTAAGAACTCGTAGATAAACTATAACTAATGCAAAAAAGTAGATGCTGAAAAGTAAATGAAAATAATAGATTTGTTTGATTGTATTGAATATCTCTCATACGGGACCTAGGTATATATTTATACTCCGGTAGGAGGAGTTGTACACAGACACGACTCATACCTAAACAAAACTTCTACTTTTAAGGAAATAAATGACTCGTGCAAGAGTCGGACTCAAACTGATATAATAATATTGGTATAAAATCACCAGTTTCCTTATCTATTCTCTTCGCGATGACACTTTCCATCGGCAGATTTCTTTCCATCCGCAACCTTCTCCCATTACCATCGGTATCTTTCCACTGACGTCAGCTATATCCCGCATCCATCGGCAACATTCCCGATCGGCAACGTTCTCCTGTTTCCATCGGCAACACCTTTCAATCGGCAAATACCCTTCTCTTTATCTTTAACGTTTCTTCAATCTCCTGCTTCTATCGGCAATCTAATTGGTGATATTCTACTGCCGATAAGGAGAAGCAACCATCCTTCTACCAATCAGTGCATCCGGTTCATATTGATACATACAAAAAACGGTGTCAACACATGCCCCCCAATTTCGGAGTATAAAATTATGCACCGAAATTTGCTCTATAGTAAACTTTCCCTCCAAAATGCCCGTGCCATCATCTTGATTACCGTGCGCAAAAACTGCAAATTACCAACAACCCCCGTAACTGTAGCACAAACTCTTCGATCACCGCGCAAATTTACTGCGATATCCTTCCTTATCTCTGCTCAGTAAAAAGAAAACTCAAAAATGCCCTTTAACCTAGGCCTATAAAAAATCGCCATCTGCCTTCTCTTTTACCCTGAGCTCACACTTTTACCTTCATCTCAACATCACCCAACGAGCACTTTTCCAGCGGCGGTTCCTCTTCTTCAGCAGGAAGCACGATCTCCGGAAGAACTCTGCTTCAATGGCGATCAACTTCAACGCTCCCACGGTAATCTCTCCTCTTTCCCTATCGGACATACTGCAGTTTCATCCTTTTGCATTGCTCCTCAATCCCTTCTCTCCATCTTTTCTTTGTTTTCTGAACCTAGGAGATGCGCAACAAAATAGTGATCCCTACCGATCAACCACACCTCTGTTGCTTGGGCCTGATGGGGAATACCGATCCGACCAATTTGATCAATGCAGAAACCAACCGCATCCCTTTCAGATCTGAGCATTTTGATTTAGGGCTGTGGACCGATACCTTCCGTTCTTGGCCCAAATCCACTAAGGGTTGGAAGAACTGGTACCTCAGGATAGCAAGGTCACAAAGAGTCTACTGGTCAGAGCGCAACATCGAGCAATGCATTAGGTTGTCCATTGCCGATATGGCCAAGAACGAGAACATGATGATCGTAGCCTCCTACTTCTGGTCCGATACAATGAATGCATTCCTTTTCAGACACGGACCAGCCACCCCCACGCTTGCCGATGTGCACATGCTCACTGGCCTTGATGTTTCTTCTGTCGATCCTGCCACTCTATTCCGCAGGAAATCTGAGCGTTGAGTAAGTACCCGCAACATCGGTGGTTGGACTAGGTATATCCAAGAGTACCAGAAGAGTGGATCGGTAGCCCCAAGGGAGCATGCCACCTTCCTCAACATGTGGTTGGAGAAATTTGTCTTCTGTGGCAGAACAGTCGGCCCAACCAACATGTATCTCCCCGCAGCAGAGCTCTTAACCGATGGAGGATTTTCCCTTGGCCGATACCTCCTTGGCTCAGTCTACTGCCTTCTACATCAAGTATCAGAGAAATTACTGCTAGGCGAGCCCATCGGCAACCTCGGAGGTCCCTGGTGGTTCATCAACATGTGGCTAAACGCCCATATGCACAAATGTTTGCAGTTTGATCTGTTCAGCCAGCAGTTTCCAAGGGACATATCTGAAGATTATGTCTATGATGATGATGAATCGGTAACCCGTGCCCCACTCAACTTCGGGAAGCCATGATAGTGCTGCCAGGAACCGATACCAATATCGACCAATTTGGCATGTTTTCCCAGAGGCTCTACTGCGGAATCCCTGCTGTAGAACGAGCTTGGTGGCCTTACATCGATGAAGACAACCAATTCCCACTCTCCTTCAACCTCACTGATGGGAATATACCACAAAATGAAGCAATCATGAGGGCCACCCTCATTCCCCGAGCTATCCCGGTGAACGTCATTGGGACTAGAAAGAACCCCAACCCATCTTACGAGTTCTACTATCCATCGGTAGCTGCGAGACAGCTAGCATTCGGTCAACTACCGATCAAGCTAAGATATGTCAACGTGATCAAACCAAGAGAAATCATCTCCAACGCCATGGATTGGAACAAAATTGTCACCTTTCCCCTCACGCCGATGTATCCAATATCAGCTTATCTTCTTGGGCACCGACATCTTTTATCACTGAATCCTTCAAGTCGTGGTGGCAAGAATGGAAAGAGCAGTTATTTGCTCCATCATCCCAATACTATCGGCATCTGATTGATGCTGACCATATCATACCCGATGATGCGGTAAGCTTACTTCCGATACTTCTCTTTGTTTAACTTTTCAAATGCATCGGTAACTAACCCTCCGTCAACAGGTCGATGATCTGGTTCCCCAGCACAGCAAGAGCGGCAAACACTTCAACCTGCGACCGATGAACCCTATATCATCAATCGGCAACAAGGCCCCTTCGTTGTCTGCGCTCATGCATCAGAAGGCAATCCCTAAAGTTACCATCCAGTCTAGATCACTGCCGACCGATGATGCTGCTGCCGCCACCTCTACTGCTGCTGCCATGGTAAAAGCCTTCAAGGTAACAAATCTTCATTTATTCCTGTTGATCATACTACGTCAACCGGCAACTTTACTCAATTTGTACCAAACTTTCCTTTGTAGCGAACAAGTTCATCAACAACCATTCCAAGCGTACAATCCTCCATAGCTCAACCTGCTGATACCCCCAAATCGCAACAACTAAAGTGCCGAGGTTCATCAAGTGCCGCTCCAAAACCAAAGCGTCCAAAGCTATCGACTCCAGCGGCACCTTCTCAAGCTTCTGCCGATAAGCCAACAACGGAGCCAGCATCGGCGCCTATCCCTGTGCCATCACAGTTTGAGAATCCTGACCAAGGGACAGCGCCGTCATCGCAAGAAGCGCCTATAATAACAGAAACGGTATCGGCATCGGTACCAATATTAGCACCAGATGAAATCCCTGACCAAGGGGTAGCAGCACCTCCTCAGAAGTCAACGGAAGAGGCACCAACACCAGCACCAGCTTCAGCACCAACCGTCCCTCCTACTGAAGCAAGCTCATCAGTAGCCATTGCCGATCCTTAAGATGCGGTTGCATCGGTTACTCAGTCAAGCCAAAGGCGAGAAATTACTTTAAAGCAGGTAAACCGATTACTTCTATTATAAATTTGCGAGACACAAGTTCCTTCCTAACATATTTTAATTCTTTGTCTATCTAGGCCCAAGACTCTCCCAACAGCCTATTCCCCTTTGCTGTCAACATTCCAGAAGATGCCGATGAAGAGGCAGATTCTACCCAAGCTTCAACTGCCGTATCGGCAGAACTGAAATCCAAGCTTGAAGCCCTGCTGCTCCTACTGCAACAAAGTACATCCCAACTGGTCCAAGATTTCAGTGCAGTAAGGGCGGCTTTCAAGGAAATCCAAGATCAACTGCCTGTCGATATCGAAGAACCACTCTTCCAGGCGGCTTTCCTTGAGAGTCGGCAATTCCAATACAAAAAGGCTTTAGGTCGCATTGTCGACAGAGTTGCTCAAACAAAACTTGAAGAAGAAATATCCAAGTTCAAGCAGACTGCAGACGAAAAGCACAAGGACATCGGTCGCCTAGAAGCCTCTGGCACCGAACTTGATCAGGAGATCAACCGTCTGTCGGCACAAAAAGAAGAGATGTTGGCCGAGCTGAAGAGAGTGGATGAAGCCTTAGATTCGGCCACCAAGAAGAAAACCCAGCTCCCTATCATAGCCAAAGCTTTGCAATAGGAGAGGGACGCCAACGCTCGCGAAGCTCTTCTGCTGAGGAGAAAGGTCAAGACAGTTGATGGCATTGCGACGACGACACCAGGGAAATAGAAGAAGTCGACCAAGTTCGCCTTCGTGCGATTTTATGTATTCAAACCCTGTTGTAACTTGTTACTCCTGAGCTTGACAAGTGATCCGTCTATAATATAACATTTAACGTCTTCCTACCGATGTTCCTTGTATGATAACTTTGTCATCGGCATATATATCGCTTTCATGCATCCATCCAGATACTAGGATAATATTTCTTTAAATATTTACCATTTATTGCTCTGGAAAATGCAACTCCTTCGAGAGTTTTCAAAATATAAGCATTGCCAGGAACAAATTGATTTATCTGAAAAGGGCCTTCCCAATTAGGAGACCACTTCCCAAACTTCGAACTTTTGGTTCCAATCGGTAAAATCAGTTTCCACACCAAATCTCCATCGGCAAACTCTTTCACCTTTACCTTCTTGTTATACCATCTGACAACTCTTTTCTTGTTCTCCTCAATACTGATTAGAGCTCTTAGCCGATGACCCGCTAGGTCTTCTAACTCATCCTTCATAAGGATATCATACTCATCGGCTGTTAACTGATCCTGAGAGAACAGCCGTCTAGAACCAGTTTTAATTTCCCAAGGTAGGACAACATCATGTCCGTAGACTAACTGATATGGCGAAACCATAGTAGCACCATGACATGCCATCCGATATGCCCACAAAGCTTCGTTCAGTACCGTATGCCATCTCCTAGGGTTTTATTCAATCTTGCGCTTGATAAGCTTGATTACCCCTTTATTGGTTGCTTCAGCCTGACCATTAGCTTGAGCATAATAAGGAGACGAGTTTAAACCCTTAAACCCCACACTGATAGCAAACTCATCAAATTCTTCCGACGTGAACATAGTTCCTTGATCGGTAGTAATAGTTTGAGGGATACCAAATCAGTAAACAATATGCTCTTTCACAAAATCTATCATGTTTGCCGATGTCACATTTTTCAACGGAATAGCTTCAACCCACTTCATGAAATAATCGGTAGCAACAAGTATGAATTTATGTCCTTTACTCGATGGTGGGTAAATCTGGCCGATGAGATCAATGACCCATCCTCTAAACGGCCAAGACTTGATTATAGGATTCATTGCCGACGCAGGTGCTCTCTGAACATTACCAAATTTCTGACAATCTTGACACCCTTTGAAATACTCAAAACAATCTTCAAGAAACGCCGGCCAATAATATCCATTTCGCCTGATCATCCACTTCATTTTGAATGCCGATTGATGTGCCCCACACACCCCTTCATGAATCTCACCCATTAACCTCTTCGATTCCTCTCTATTAAGGCATCTGAGAAAAACCCCATCAAGTGTACGATAATACAATTCATCATCAAGGAGCACATACTTAGTAGCCTGAAACCTCAACCGTCGCTCAACTTTCCTAGACGGATCTCTTAAGTAATCGGCAATCTCTTTTCTCCAGTCATCGGCAACCATTACCGATGTCATTACTTCTTGAATCAGCTGATACCCTGAAGCATGTTGCGCTAACCGATTGGCCTCTTCATTATGCAACCTGGGAATATGCTCAAGACGATACTCTTTAAATTCCTTTAATAACTACAAACACTTCCCATGATATTCAATTAAAATATCACTTCGGTACTCATATGTTCCAATCAACCGATTTATCACTAACAAAGAGTCACCGAAGACTTCAACGGCATCGGCACGCACATCCCTGAGTAACTCCAACCCTTTTAGCAACGCCTGGTACTCAGCTTGATTATTCGTCGAAGTAGCAACAATTGACAATGAGATTTCATACTTTTTTTCCTCGGGGTGAAACTAAGATAACACCGATGCCTGCTCCTTCCTTACATGTGGAACCATCAAAGAACAAAGTCTAAGGAGCAATCTCTACTGAATTTAACGTACCGCAATGCTGAGTAACAAAATCGGCCATCACCTGCCCTTTAACTGCCTTAGTCGATTCATACCTTAGATCAAATTCTGACAGTGCCAAAATCTATTTGCTGATCCTCCCATTCAATATCGGCATCGACATCATATACTTGACCACGTCGTCTTTGCATATGATAGTACATTCAGCCGATAGCAAATAATGCCTTAACTTAGTACAAGAGAAGTATAGACAAACATAATTTCTCAACGGGCGAATACCTGGTTTCAGCATCCACCAGCCTTCTACTCAAATAATAAATCACATGTTCCTTCCTTTCAAATTCTTGAATCAAAGCTGACCCGATAACACTGTCATCGGCAGACAGATACAATCTGAAAGGTTTCCCATGTTGAGGTGGAATCAAAACCGGAGGATTCACCAGATACCTCTTAATTTCCTCCAAAGCCGATTGCTGCTTTTCTCCCCACACAAATTCCTGACCTAACTTTAGCTTCAGCAGTGGGCTAAAATATTCAATCTTCCCAGACAGATTAGATATAAATCTTCTAATAAAATTAATCTTGCCGATCAAAGATTGCAACTCAGTCTTGTTCGTAGGAGCAGTCACTTTGTTAATTGCATCAACAGATTTTCTGCCGATCTCTATACCCCTTTGATGCACCATGAACCCTAAGAATTGACCCGCCGATACACCAAACGCGCACTTATTTGGATTCATCTTTAGCCCATGCTCCCTTGTGCATTCCAGAATCTTCCGCAGATCGGCAAGATGCTTTTCAAAGTTTCCAGACTTAACCACCACGTCGTCGATATAGATTTCGACCAACGTACCGATGTACTTATGAAAAATAAAGTTCATTGCTCTTTGATAAGTAGCACCGACGTTCTTCAACCCAAAAGCATTATGATCCATTCAAATAAATCGACGTGACCTGGACACCTAAAAGCAGTTTTGGATATGTCTTCTTCAGCCATAAATATTTGATTATATCCAACATTACCATCCATAAAACTGATAATTTTGTGTCCAACAAAAGCATCAACTAGTAGATCAGCAATGGGCATTGGATAGCCGTCCATAGGCGTAGCTTTATTGAGATTCCTGAAATCAATACAAACACAAAGTTTTCCGTTCTTCTTATATACAGGAACTACATTAGAAATTCATTCAGCATATCGGCATTGCCGAATAAATCCAGCTTCGATTAACTTTGTAATCTCGGCTTTAATATCGGGTAGTACAGTGGGGTTACACCGGAGCGCTGGTTGCCGATGTGGTTGAAAACCCGACTTAATAGGCAACCGATGTTTAACTATCGATCGGTCCAGGCCAGGCATCTTTGTATAATTCCAAGCAAAACAATCTTTATATTCTTTTAACAAATCAGTCAACTGTTGTTTACATTGGGAACCCAACCTAGCACTGATAAAAGTTAGCCTAGGCTTGCTACCGTCGCCGATGTCTATTTCTAGTAACTCATCGGCCGATGTGAACCCCTGCCCAAGCTTTCCATCATCAGCGAACTGATCCATTAAAACACCTCTTCAGAACCGACTGTTTGGATCGGTGTAATTTGGAAACCAGAAAACTTTGTGAAATTCGGCACCTCGTACCGATTTGGAAGAGGAATCAAGTCATATACCTGGGGGTATGTTGTTCAATAAGAATATGTATCGACCTTAGACTTACTACCGAACTGTCCTTTCGTCACTTCGGCGATCTCATCGGCCCAGTGTACATTTTGACCCTGCCGACGCGTTGGCTATATATTTATCGGTTGGACTGGTAGATACATCCCTTATTGTCTATGTGGTAAGTAAACCGATCCGATTGGCTTAAGCGCAGCACCGTGTTGCTGAACATTATACATCGGCTGATCCGTCGATGTGTATCCTTGGACACCAGCTGGAGTATTTTGAGATACTATCGACATCTCATTTTGAACATCCGCTGGGTGATGGTATTGTTGTGCCCCTGCCACTTGATATCTAGGTTGCACCAACTGTTGTTGCATTGATGTCTGACCGGTCGATCCAGGATCACAAGTCATCGGCATGTGATTTATCGATAATTGATATCCGTTCAGAGCCTGTTGCCCTTGCATTCTAGGATAATTAATAGATTGACCTCCTTGTTGTATTGATACCCCCGTCTGAGGATTTATCATCAAAGGATCGCTTGCATCTGCCCTATTTTGTTGCATCGGCAGAGCGCTTGCCGATGGTCGCCCGCAAGGCATTTTGGGTACCACCATCTGAAGACTTCTCATCGACGATTGCCCGTTTGGAGAAGGCGTAGCATAATGCATCATTGGATTCATCGGTTGTACTGATACTGCCAATTCCATAGGGGCTTTTCCCGCCGTATCGTCACCTTGGATCGACTTGGCATCGATCGATGAATTTGGAGGCATATCATATCCCCACTGGCTAGTAGGAATCGGTTGGCTCTGGATTACAGGTCCTGACGCCTCCGATGCTACTGGATCTGCATTCGGTCCGAACAACGTTTACAGGGCTCAATTTTAGAGTAACTTCGCCGGCGAACAGCTTCGCAGGCTGGAAGGATCCCGTTGGGATTGCCAATGGAGTTATAGTAGATGCCGATCTAGATTGATGATACGATGGACCAACATAGTGAGATGTCTGCCCTTCTTTGAAGGATCGCATAACAGCGTTGTGTACAACGTTGGACAACATAGTAGAGTGGTTAATCAATGCTTGATTTAATGCAGAATTAACCATCTCTTGAAATTTACCAGGATTGGCGTCGAAAGTGACCTGCCGTGGCGACGGTGGATCTTGCTTCTGGACTGCTTTGTCACTCCTCTTCAGGCTGAAGGATTTTAGATATAGCTGCTTATATTCCTCCATAGCCTGCTTTATAGCTTGCTTCTGATCCTCTTTTAGATCTGCTTCGGAGACTTCAATGACGTTCTTTGGATCAACGTCAGTAGAACCACCCATGATCTTGATCAAGAGATGTATCTAGGGTCCCACCGGGTGTGCCAAAAGAGGTGTTGACACAAAAAGCGTTGGATCTGCGAACACCTCGGGCTTATACCCGAACTCGATATCCAAGGTGTGCCAGTCGATTTGACCAGTTAATCGACAAGGATGATAACTAGAACAACGATGAACGAGACGACAGTGATACGCCCAGATGTCAAGGCTCAGATTGCTCAAAAAGCGGAACTCGCGAGGTACATGGAGATCTTGTAGATGCAGCCCGTCGAGATCGTAAGAACTCGTAGATAAACTATAACTAATACAAAAAAGTAGATGCTGAAAAGTAGATGAAAATAATAGATTTGTTTGATTGTATTGAATATCTCTCATACGGGCCCTAGTGAAAGGTCCTAATCCAAGAGGGGGAGGGTGAATAGCCTAATCTGAAATTCTAAAATAAAACTCAACAACAAGTTAGACAATAAGGTGGCGAAGCTTTGAATAGCTATAGCAAACTAAAAGATGCGAAGCCTCCTATCACAAATGCTGTCCTGATAGCTCTAGGATCAAACAATTCCTACTCAAGTCTAGAAGCCCTCTAGGCACAACCTAATATACTAAGCAATAAAAAGAAAGGTAATGCAAAGATGGAAGGAGTGATTTTACCACCGAGTAGAGGATTGAACCAATCACAATGAGATCACCAAGATCACCAATCACTCACACAAGGATGACACTTGATTTTTCACCAAGGTTCACTAGTTTGCCCACTAGCTACGTCCTTGTTGTGTCGGCTCACTTACTTGGAGGTTCAAGAGCTAATTGGCATCACACGCCAAACCCGTCACCGGGTGCCTCACAACCAACACAAGATAAGGGCTCTCCAAGACATGCGCAATCCACTAGAGTTACCTTTGCGATCTCCCACGGGGAAGGCACAAAAACCCCCTCACAATCTTCACTTGTGGTCGACGAAGCACAATCACCAAGCTTCTCGAATCCACACCGCTTGCTCCAAACCATCTAGGTGAAGGTAATCACCAATAGTAACAAGAAACTAGCAGCGGTATCAACTCCCAAGTGCCACTAAGATGAATCACTCATGCAATGCACTTGAACACTCAAATCTCAAATGGATGATCAAAATCAACTAAGAGATGAGTGGGAGTGTGTGTGGTTTGCTCAAAAGAGTATGCAATCAGCCAAATGTGCAAGAGTCATTCCTAGAACCAGTCACATACCCTTATATAGCTTCCTCAAAGAAACTAGCCATTTTTCTCCTTTTGGAGCTGCAAACCGTGACCACCGGACCACTTTTGGTCACACCACCGGACTATAGCAGGTGGTCCGGTGCTATTCAAAAATCTGACCGTTGGCGCGCTGAAAGTCACCGTCGGACCACTTGTAATAGTACGATGCCCCTAGTCCGACGCTTTGGCCTCAGCCAAACGTCTGAGTCCAATAAGCACCCAGGCTCCGGACTCCTGGTCTGGAGCTTCTCCAGTCCTTTGACGATTTCATACAGTGAGTGCTAGTGCTTCAGACCATCAGTCCGGAGCTGACCACCGAACCATTACGCCTGGTCCAGAGCTTGCCTTGAACTCCTGCTGAGCCATCAGACTCTGAAAACTGGCCGACTGATGGTCTGATGCACCACCGGACCACTAGTCTGATGCCCTTCTGTCTGAGCCTTGCCTGAGTCTGAACCACCGGATCACTTCCAATAGTCCGGTGTTCACATACTGACTGATCCGGAGCTTCTGTCTTGATCAGAATCTTCTTCTCTTTTCTTCCCTTGATCTCATGTGCCACCACCTAGTGTTTCACTGACTTGTGCATGTGTGTTGGCATATTTTAACAAGTTTACAAGGGATGTTTCATTAGGATTAGATGCAATGCAATGCAATGAACTCCTAATGGCACTTGATAGGTGTAACCATTAACTATTTTCCCCTCTTCATAGTACGGTTACCTATCCTAAATGTGATCACACCCACTAGGTGTCTTGATCACCAAAATAGAAAAGCCCTAGTATACCTTTGCCTTGAATAGCTTAGGGTTTCCTCCTCTTCTTTTCTTCTCCAAGTGTGGAACCTTTGCTAGCTCTCTCCTTAGCTTCCTTTGCTCCATCACTTGTCACCTTCTCTCTTCACATTGTGTACTTAACCTATTCATCCACTTAGAGCTAGGTTAGTACTTAGGTTTCATCAATTACCCAAAACAATAGAGATCTTTCACCTAGGTACATATTTATACTCCGGTAGGAGGAGTTGTACACAGACACGACTCATACCAAAACAAAACTCCTACTTTTAAGGAAATAAATGACTCGTGCAAGAGTCGGACTCAAACTGATATAATAATACTGGTATAAAATCACCAGTTTCCTTATCTATTCTCTTCGCGATGACACTTTCCATCGGCAGATTTCTTTCCATCCGCAACCTTCTCCCATTACCATCGGTATCTTTCCACTGACGTCAGCTATATCCCGCATCCATCGGCAACATTCCCGATCGGCAACGTTCTCCTGTTTCCATCGGCAACACCTTTCAATCGGCAAATACCCTTCTCTTTATCTTTAACGTTTCTTCAATCTCCTGCTTCTATCGACAATCTGATTGGTGATATTCTACTGCCGATAAGGAGAAGCAACCATCCTTCTACCAATCAGTGCATCCGGTTCATATTGACACATACAAAAAACGGTGTCAACACATGCCCCCCAATTTCGGAGTATAAAATTATGCACCGAAATTTGCTCTATAGTAAACTTTCCCTCCAAAATGCATGTGCCATCATCTTGATTACCGTGCGCAAAAACTGCAAATTACCAACAACCCCCGTAACTGTAGCACAAACTCTTCGATCACCGCGCAAATTTACTGCGATATCCTTCCTTATCTCTGCTCAGTAAAAAGAAAACTCAAAAATGCCCTTTAACCTAGGCCTATAAAAATTGACATCTGCCTTCTCTTTTACCCTGAGCTCACACTTTTACCTTCATCTCAACATCACCCAAAGAGCACTTTTCCAGCGGCGGTTCCTCTTCTTCAGCAGGAAGCACGATCTCCGGAAGAACTCTGCTTCAATGGTGATCAACTTCAATGCTCCCACGGTAATCTCTCCTCTCTCCCTATTAGACATACTGCAGTTTCATCCTTTCGCATTGCTCCTCAATCCCTTCTCTCCATCTTTTCTTTGTTTTCTGAACCTAGGAGATGCGCAACATAATAGTGATCCGTACCGATCAACCACACCTCTATTGCTTGGGCCCGATGGGGAATACCGATCCGACCAATTTGATCAATGCAGAAACCAACCGCATCCCTTTCAGATTTGAGCATTTTGATTTAGGGCGGTGGACCAATACCTTCCGTTCTTGGCCCAAATCCACTAAGGGTTGGAAGAACTGGTACCTCAGGATAGCATGGTCACAAAGAGTCTACTGGTTAGAGCGCAACATCGAGCAATGCATTAGGCTGTCCATTGCCGATATGGCCAAGAACGAGAACATGATGATCGCAGCCTCCTACTTCTGGTCCAATACAATGAATGCATTCCTTTTCAGACACGGACCAGCCACCCCCATAGAGCGCCTTATGGAGCTTGAAGACATGATGAGGGAACTTTGGGTCTTCAAATCCCGGTGGCTGCTCAACATATACTAGCTCTTGGATAGGGCCATTGAGAAATGCACTGTTCACATCCATTTGTTGAAGCTTGAAATCATGATGGGCAGCATAGGCCAAAAGCATTCGAATTGCTTCAAGTCTAGCCATCTGTGCATATGTCTCTTCGAAGTCTAGGCCCTCCACTTGAGTGAAACCTTGAGCCACCAATATTGCCTTGTTCCTTGTCACCACGCCTTGCTCATCTTGCTTGTTGCGGAAGACCCACTTGGTTCCAATCACATTAGTGTTGGGTCTTTCCACCAATGACCAAACTTTGTTCCTTTCAAAGCTATTGAGCTCTTCTTGCATAGCCATCACCCAATCAGCATCATCTAGAACCTGCTCAACTTTGAGAGGTTCCAAAGAGGAGACAAAGGAGTAAAATTGACAAAAATTTGCCAAATGTGAACGAGTAGTTACCCTCCCTTCGGAGACTCCCAAGTATGTTATCAACGGGGTGATCCTTTTGAATTGTTTGCCTCAATCTTGGGTGCTCTATGGCTTCTTGTTGATCAGCTTGGTCATCATACTCATACTCTTCAAAGATAGGTTGTAGATTCCTTGGAGTAGCAGGAGATGGGCTGGTTGTTGCCTGCCTGTTGGGTCCGGCAGTGCCGGCCACAGGGGCAGAGCCCTGATCAGGGAGCACTGCTGGCCCATTTACTTCCAATCTTGGGGCAGTAGCATCACCAACTTGAGGTTCCACTTCTGTGGCTTGGATTTCGTGGCCTAATGTCACCAATAGCCATATTCTTGATTGCTTCACAAGGTGGTTCCTCATTACCTACAATCACTTGATCAATTTGCTCTACTTGAGAGCCATTAGATTCATCAAATGTCACATCTATCGTGATTTCAATTTTCCCTAAGGTCTTGTTGAATACACGATAGGCAGGCTCATTTGATCCATAACCAAGAAGAAAACCTTCATCAAATTTAGGTGCAAACTTAGAGGTTTTGGGTTTCTTGTTAAGTATGAAACACTTGCACCCAAAAACTCTAAAGTATGACACCTTTGGTTTGTTACCGGTTAGGAGTTCATATGAAGTCTTCTTCAAGATCTTGTGTAGATAGAGCCGGTTGATGGCATGGCAAGCGGTGTTGATGGCTTCGGCCCAAAAGATATCCGAAGTCTTGTACTCATCTAGCATTGTCCTTGCCATGTCAATGAGTGTCTGGTTCTTCCTCTCTACTACACCATTTTGTTGAGGGGTGTATAGAACTGAAAACTCATGCTTGATGACCTCATCATCAAGAAACTCCTCCATTTGAGTGTTCTTAAACTCGGTTCCATTGTCACTATGAACTTTCTTGATTTGGAAACTGAATTCTCTTTGTGCTCTTCTAATGAAGGTTTTCACCTTATCTTGCACTTGTGCCTTATCATACATGAAAACACCCAAGTGAAATGAGTAAAGTCATCAACAATAACTAAACCATGTTTGTTACCGCCAATGCTTATGTAGGCCACCGGTCCAAAGAGATCCATGTGAATTAGCCCCAATGGTTGCTTGGTGGAGACAATGCTCTTTGGTGGGTGAGGTGCACCTACTTGCTTTCCGGCTTGGCAAGCGCTACAAATTCTATCCTTCTCAAAATGAACATTGGTTAGTCCAAGAATGTGTTCATATTTTTGAAGTTTGGTCAAGTTCCTCATCCCAACATGAGCTAGTCAGCGGTGCCATAACCAACCCATGCTAGATTTTGCCACTAAACAAGTCTCAAGCTTAGCTTTACTTTTATTGAAATCAACTAGGTAGAGCTTGCCCTTCAAACGACCCGTAAAGACAATAGAGGAATCCTCCCTCTTAAAGACTTCCACACCCTTATCCGTAAAGAGACAATTGAAGCCCATCTCACACAATTGAGAAACGGACAACAAGTTGTAACTTAACGAATTCACATGTAGTACATTTGAGATGGAATGATCAAGAGTAATAGCAACTTTACCAAGTCCAATCACTTCCCCTTTGGAGTTGTCACCAAAGATGATATTCTCACTTGTATTTGAAGTTGGGGAATATGATGAGAACATACTCTTCTCTCCTATCATATGATTTGTACATCCACTATCAAGCACCCAACTTGATCCACCGGAGGAGTATGCCTACAAAAAAAAGTTTAGTTCCTAGATTTAGGTCCCCAATCAATCTTGGGGCCTTGCATGTTAGTCACAACAATTTTTGGAACCCAAATGTTTATGCTCCTTTTATCATATTTCTCATCACCTACAAATTCTGCAATGACTTTACCACGGTCATTGCATTTCAACATGTAGCATGAGGACAAGCTTCCTTGGGGTGACCTTTTCTTGGGTTGATATGCAAACTTGTTTTTGGCCACCCAGATTGAGTCCTTGGGTTTCTAAGAAACCTGCTTTTGCTGGGGCATCCTCTTGGCATGGGCTTGGGGCTTAGCTTGATCAGGTGAAGCAATGGTAGCCTTCCCTTTCTTGGGGCGCGGCACTGCTGGCCTGAGGTCCGGCACTGCCGGCCTCTGGTCCAGCAGAGTTGCTATCTGTGCAGGCTATCTGCACCAATGCTTCCCTTCTTCTCAAACTTGACACACTCAATGCCTTTGATCATTTTTCTACCATTGGTTTTACCTCCTTGAGTGTGTCCAAGCCCATCTTTGATTGATAGATGTCTTCCATCCTTGTATTGAATCTTCTTAGGCTCAACTTTGTCTTTGTCATTCTTCTTTGAAACTGAAATAACATTGTTGAGCCTTGCTATTTCTTTCTTCATAGCCTCCATGTTGGCAAGGTTAGTGGAATAGGCATTCATATCAACATTATAGCATTTTCCACAACCTTGACTAGTTGATGGAGAAGAGGCATCAACTGCTTTAGAGAGATGTGAGTTGCCCTCCCATAGAAGAGAGTATTGTGCCTCAAGCTCTTGATGCTTTTCAATCAAGCCACAATGCTTTTGCTTGAGGTCACCACACTCCTTAGTGAGAGCACGAGCTTCTTGTTCTTTGGCCAAGGCTTTAGTCAAAGAGCTCACCTCACTTCTTTCTAATTCAAGAGCTTCCTCACTAGAAATGTAAAGATCCTCTTGTTTGATAAGAGTCTTTTCTCTAGATGCTAGCTCAGCTTTGGTTGCCTCTAATTCATCCAATATATTAGCAATGAAGAGTTTTGTCTTAGGATCCATGTTACTAGTTATTTCATTTATCTCTTCATCATTAGATTCATCATCACTAGAGCAATCACTAGAATCACTACTAGAGATGTCTTTGGGGGGAGCTTTGGCTTTGGGTTTTGATTTTACCTTCTCACCCTTTGCCATGAGACAAGTGTGAGGGAAGCCTTCATCATCGGACATGTTGTTGAAGAGCCTTGGTGAAGTGGATGGCTTGTGAATAGCTATGGTGGTCATCTCCTCTTCTTCACTTGAGCTATCGGTTGATTCATCCCAACCATGTCCAATGTGAGCTTCACCCACATTTCTTCTCCCTTTCTTATAGTCACCCTTGTCTTCTCTCTTGCCTTTGCCAAATTTGTTGTCTTCTTTCTTGTTTGGGCAATCGGCAATGAAGTGTTCAGTGCTACCACACCTAAAGCAAGTTCTAGATTTCTTGATTGGGAACTTCCTCTTCATGAGCTTGTACCCATTGCTCTTTATGCCCTTGTTGAATCTTCTCATGAATAGGGCCATGTCATCAATGTTCTATTCTTTCTCATCTTCACTTCCACCATCACTTGATGTTGAAGCTTCGGGTTGATGCTTGATGGCTTTGGTTGCCTGAGCTTTGCTTGAGGTTGCTTGCTTGCTGTTTTTGGAACAGCTAGGGGATGTTTTCTTTGTGCTCTTGTTTGCCTTGAGAGCCACATCCTTGATCTTCATGCCCTCCAACCTTGCTTGCATCTCTCCAAGCTTCTTCCTTTCTTGTGCTTCTTCTCTTTGTAGATCAAAGGTGATGATCCTTCCAAGCACATCACTTGGTGTGAAGTACTCAAACCTTTTCTTGTCTCTAATCAATGTCACAACGGTCTCATTCCTTAGAGAATAGGCTTCAAGCATGATCTTGACAACCTTGTGATCATTGACCTCTTCACCACCAAGGCCTCTTATCTTGCCAACCATAGTCATCAATCTATCAAACATTTCTTGTGGCCCTTCATCTTCGTTGATCACGAATCGGTTGAGCTTGGCCATCAACAAATCAATATTGGACTGCCTCACTTTGCTCACACCTTCATGTGCAAGGTGCAAGGTGTCCCATATCTCCTTGGCAACCTCCAAGCCCATCACCTTGTTGTACTCATCACCATCTAATGCACTTAGCAACACACTAGTTGCTTGTGCATTGAGTTGTATGTAGCGAAGCTCGGTGGTGGTAGGGCTTGTGGGGTCAACTAGAGGATCACATCCTTTGTGAACAATCTCCCAAGCATCGGGGTGAAGACCTACAAGATAAGCTTTCACCAAGTGTTTCCACTTGGCAAAGTTAGTCCCATCAAAATGAGGCAATTTGCCCGCGGGAACATGGAATAAAGGTTTATGCTCATGTTTAGAGATGGATGAATAATCAAAGGATATGGCGGAGTATTTCTTGTTGCCATCCTCCTCCTCCTCCTTCTTCTTCTTATCCTTGTTCTCTATCTTGGAGGCACGGTATGATACATCATCATCACCGTCAGAGCTACTTGATTCAACCTCCACTTAAGAGGCTTGCTCTTTGCTTTTCTTGAGCTCCTCCTCCTTTGCCTTGAGCTCCTTCTTGAGAGCTTTCACTTCTCTTCTATGAAGCTTCTCGGCAAGCTTCAAGCTCTTGGCTTCATTGAGAGCTTTTTCTTCCTTTTGCATTCTTTTTGCTTCCTTTCTCAATCTTCTATCTTCTTTTCTTCTTGCTCTTTCTCCAGTGGACATGCTAGGAGTGGTTAGGTAGTCCTCCGAGTATGCACTCTCACTGCTGTCCGTGGAGTGCAAGTTCACATCCTTGGGGTCAACCACCTTGGGGTCAACCATCGCAAGTTTACCCTCTTCGGCCATTACCTCACACGGTTAAGTGCTTCTTGAGGTAACCTTGCTCTGATACTGATGAGGACATCAACACCACACCAACACCATCTCCAGCACCACTTGGTCCTATTACTCGCGCTCGTGCCCGTGAACTCAACCATCAAGTAAGTTCACTCTCAAACTCTTGTCCATTATATTTAGACAATGGAGACACGTGCACTCTTGTTTTGCTCAGGAACAATGGAGAGGATCAACGGGACACGGGATGGGCGCTAGCTGGATTTGGACTGCAGGACAAGACCAACTTGTGATGGATGCCACGACTTCATACAGACTCCGATTGGGACGTTCTCGCACTTTTTGGAAAACTTATCAAGTCTACTTTCCAATGGATCTAGAACCATGGCTATATCTTATCGGACACATCCAGATTAGTCGTTTTTGTACTGAGTCCTTTTCTGTCCACCAGTGCTGCGTCACCTTAATTTGGGCTGATGGCCCATGTATCAAGTTGGGTCCATTAGGGACGCGTCTTAGGGTTGGAGAACGACCCCAACACCCTTGTGGTCGTCCTCCCAACTCCTTATAAGTCTTTAGAGCTGCCACAAACAGTTTAGGTTTTGTTTCGTTGAGTTAGCCATTGCTACCGCCTTTCAGCGCGCGTGTTGGATCAACCGTCCGTCTGATTGTCATCAGAACCTCACCATATTGTGTCCTCAGATTAAACCCTTCATATTCATCTTGCAATTGAGTGCTTGTTAATCTTGTTCTTGTTGGTTCTTCGATTGCTTGCAGGACGGGAGCCCTAGTGGCTGGTTGTCACGCCGCAAGATCGCTACAACCATCGGAGGTGGTGTATCGGTTGCTAAGGCGCAGCGTCCGTGGACGGTTGTAGTCGAGCCGTGAACGTCATCTCCATTAACCAATCGAGTTATCCACCATCTCTCATCAAAAGATCAGACAGCGAACCCTATGGGTCGTCATCAGTTGGTAATCAGAGCAAGGTTTATCGGTGAGAGACTTCCAATTCTTCACAAAAAAATTTCCTATAATCCAGAAAAGCCAGAAAAAAATAGTAGATTAGTTTTCCGTAATCCCATAAACCCGTTGAGCCTTTTGCTAGTACTACTTAGTTAGGGCTTATTGAATCATCGGTTGCATCAGTTGTGTCGAGTTGCTGGTTTTAGTTATAGTCCTTTAGAGTTTCGAGTTCTTGTCACGTTCTAGTCCGAGTCTAAGTAGATTTCGTTGCTATCAAGTTCGAGTCTGAGTACTACCTGGTATTCGCGGCTGTCCAGTTCGAGTTTGAGTTGTTTTCTGGACTCGGGTCCGAGTACTAACCTGGTATTCGCTGATGTCAAGTTCGAGTCCGAGTTGATTTCGGGAATCAAGTCCGAGTACTACCCTGGTATTCGCTGCTATAAATTGCCTCCGTCCGAGTTGTTTTCCATAATTAAGTTCGCGCACTACAAGTCGGGACTTACAAGTTTCATCACTCTTTTAATTACCTATATACCCCTGCACTTTTGGAAAAAGTGTGTTGGTGAATTGCTCTTTTGACATCTCTTTGTTCATATAATCAGTTTTGAGGATCCCTGAAAAAAAGGAAAAGCAAAAAAAAGCAAAAAAAAAGCAAAAAAAAAGAACAAAAAACAGAAAAAGGGGGCTAATCTTTGTGTTTCTCTCCTTTGGATAGGTGGTGTTTGTGACTCTCTTTGTGTCTAGGCTCGCGTCTCTAGTACGGTCTAGGATAGAACCAGCACAGTACCACCTTTGAACGATTATTCAACTCGCTTTTTAAACTAATGTGGTGCTAGTATTTGTCCTTGAGCATAACATTTGCCACCTATAGCTCCACATACTCGACTACAACTTGACAGGTGTTGTTGCTGCGGTACCGATACATTCACTTCCAAGGTTGCAGGCTTGCTGGTTGTTGACCCCTCCTGCTGAGCAAGGTAAAAACTGGTAAGAGCTTGAGAAACAGGTTGAGAGCGAGTGCCTTGATGTAGCTACATCCTAATAGTTGTAGGGCTTTTATTTCTTCACCTGTTTTCTTGTTGTTCTTGTCTTTTAAACCATGTCAGGAACAAAGGATAATAACAACATGCCGCAATCTCCATGCACCAAGGGCATCATTCAACATTTTACAAGGTAAGTACAGCTGCATACAGAAGGACTCGATGGAGATTTACAGGTGACCAATGACAAGATTGGGCAACTAAAGGCTGCCCAACTTGCCACCACCACCAAGCTTACAGGAGTCGAAGCATCGGTTGCTCGTATGGACAAAAGCCTTGCTGCTCTTCTCAGTCGTTTTGATGACTTCCACACAAAAGGCAAGGGTCAACATAATGACGACCACAAGGATGAGGAGGGAGTCAAAGATAATAACGAGGATGCTTACTCTGGTGATATGGACCTTGATAACAATGACCTTCGTGATCGACATCACCTACGCTTTAATCGGAGAGGTATGGGTCACCGTCGACGTGAGGTACATAATAACAATGATGCTTTCAGTAAGATTAAATTTAAAATACCTCCTTTTGATGGTAAGTATGATCCTGATGCATACATTTCATAGGAAATTGTTGTTGACCAAAAGTTTGCATGCCACGAATTTCCTGAGAATACACGTGTTAGGGCTACTAGTAGTGAGTTTACTGACTTTGCTACTGTATGGTGGATAGAGTATAGTAAGAAAAATCCTAATAACATACTACATACTCCATTAACCAATCGAGTTATCCACCATCTCTCATCGAAAGATCAGACAGCGAACCCTACGGGTCATCGTCAGATACCACTTGTAAGGACCTAATAGCCAAAGAGGGGGGGTGATTAGGCCTATTTAAAAATCACTTAACAACTTGTTGTCAGCACAGAGGCCGGCACTGCTGGGGTGGCCGGCACTGCTGGACTAAGGGCAGCAATGCTGGTCACCAGAACAGATCAATGCACAATTCAAAATATAAACTGAGTATGGAAATTGTGCTTAAATAGAAACCTTCATAGAGGTGTAGAGAACCTCTAGTACCACCTGAAGATGGTAGCAACGCACCCACCGAGTAGATCGGGTCCAAACCTTAGAAATCACCTTGCACACAAGATATATGAAAGTAAAGTAACAAGCACACGGTGACACAAGATTTGACCCGTGGTTCAGCTTGCCACTAAGGCTTGCCTACGTCCACGTTGTTGAGGTGCGCCTCACAAGGCTCAAGCTCACCACAAAGGCTAGCTCTTTCCTCGGTCTCAAGTCAAGGGAATGAACCCTTGAGATGAGAGAAGTGTATTAGCAAATAGATGGGTGATACAAACTTTCCTAGGCTGCCACATGAAGGAGGCAAGCTCAAGGGCAACCTCTAACCGGCTAGGAGCAAAGATCCAAGAGTAAAGAACTCAAACCGCCGGCCACCACGCAAACCAAATGCTTGTAGGAGTGAAGATCTGAGGGAGAAGCTTCTTCTCAAAGCTTAGAGGCTCAATCTCTCAAAGAATGATTGGAGATCAATGGAGGAGAGTGTTTGAGCACCAAGGGAGAAGGGAGAGCAAAAGAGGAGCTTCTCTTTCTGTTCTTGCGAAAAGTGAAAGTGAGAATGGCAGAACTAGCCGTTGGGGGTGAGTGAGGGGGGTATGAAATACCTCCTCACTGCCCACTGGTTGAGCAAGTCATGGCAATGTCGGCTTGTAGCCCGGCACTGCCGGCCTGCCCAGCACTGCCGGCCTGGGCAGAACAACAAGGAATGATCTTTAAATTTAGTTGGCTGATTTGCCCACTATGTATGTGGAGGTGTGATGTATAAGTAGATATGCATTTGGTTCACTTGTTGGCATGCGTGTTGAATCCCTCTTTATAGTACGGCATACCTAACTCAAATTCAAAGTATAAAATAATTAAACTCCTTTGAGCTTGTTGCCACGCACTTTTGTAATTGGAGGGGTCCGCCAACCTGTTCATCAACCTCCTTAAGTTTAACCTGCTTGTCATACTCACAAAATCTCATTAGTTTCCTAAATATGTTGTCATGTCACCAAAACCCACTTTAGGGCTTGATTGCACTTTCAAGTAGTCAGTAGAGAAATAGAGGCGTCAGACTAGGAGCAATAGTCCGACGGGTGACCTCCGGACCATAGTCTGGGGACTTGGAACGTTCTGAGTGCAACCCAGAAGAGCTCCAGACTAGGTGATATGGTCCGGCGGTGATGCACCGGACCTGAGTCCGGAGCCTGGTGAAAGGTCTTAGATGGCTATAAGGGGGTGAATATCCTAATAAAAATTCTACAAACCACTAGAGCAAAGGTTATAAAACACTTTAGCGAAGCTTTTTGCTCTAGCTCTACTTGGGGTGCAAAGCCACCTATCCAAGCAATTCTAGTTAGTCAAGTGCCTAACACACAATAGAAAAAGCCTAAGGCACTTAACACAAGCTAGCAAGAACAACTAACAAGGAACCTAACTAGCAAGCTAACTAGCCAAGATATGAAATGAAGTAAATGCTAGGAAGGAGGAGGGTGATTTCTATATCGATGCCTTGTGAAGAAGATATACCAATGTGAAGATCCAATCACAAGAATACCAAAGAGTAGCCGGGAGACAAGATGACACAATGATTTTTCTCCCGAGGTTCACTTGGTTGCCACCAAGCTAGTCCCCGTTGTGTTGACTACTCAAATGGTGATTCAGTGACTAATAGGCGTTTCACAAGCCTAGCCCACTTCCCGGGTGCCACAAGAATCCACCCAAATGAGAGTAACTCAATGACATGAGCAATCCACTAGAGTTACCCTTTGGCGCTTCGTCGAGGTGGGTACAAGACCTCTCACAATCGATGAAGTCGGCCACGAACAATCACCAACACGTGTCGAAGCTTCTCCACAATCACCAAGTCGTCTAGGTGTTGGCAAACACCAAGAATAACAAGAAATCCCGCGGTGATGACGATAACCAAGTGCCACTAAGATGCAATGCAATGATCAAGCACTTGGTTCACTCAAACTCTCAAGAATTAGCAAGCAAAGCAAAGAGAGATGAGTTGGGGGCCTTCTCAAGCAAGCACATGTCAAATGAATGGGAGATGCAAGAGAGGTCCCAAGAGGCCGGCCAAAACATATAAATAGCCTCCACAAGCCAACTAGTTGTTTGCCTCCTTGATCTCAGCTTTCTGGGGAGCTCCGGACGCTCACAGACAGGGGGTCCGGACCATTGGTTGTGCGTTCGGACCCTCTGCGTTTGAACTTCGTCGTTTGGCGCCTTCGTCTGGTGCTACCGCGTGGCCTACGGATGCGCTGAACAATGAAGCTCCGGACCAACGTGTCGTGCGTCCGGACTCCACACAGAGAGTGTCCAGAGAGCACCTGGAGTCCGGACGGTTGTCCGGAGTCTTGTGTCCGGACGACGCCTAGCGTCCGGACCTCCAGCAGAGAGCATTCGGAGCCGTCTTGGTTCAATCTAGATTACTTGATGTAGGATCTTAGGAAGGGTAAATAGCCTAGAGGGGGGTGAATAGGCCTGTAAAAATTCACTTCAAACAAGTGTCAAATGCCAGGGCGGCACCGCCGGCCTATAGAGGGCGGCACTGCCGGCCTCCAAATAATAAGCAGAATGAGAAGAGGTTTGGCAGGGAGATACTTGGTACCAATATGAGTCCTTCCCTGTAAAATCAACACAAGAACCAATTCGAAGACTGGTTACCACAGAAATCACTTCTTTCCTTGAATCTCCAACACAAACCCTAGCACAAGAAATATTCCAAGAACCAAATGCTAGGAGACCAGCACACAAGAGACAATGATTTATCCTGTGGTTCAGCTCCCACAAAGGCTTGCCTAAGTCCATGTTGTTGAGGTGCCACAAAGGCTAGGAGCTTTGCAACTCCAACTCAATCTCAAGTCAAGGAAGTGAATCATTGAGATGAGGGGTAATTCCTTATCTTCACACAGCGATTACAAACCTCCCTAGGCTGCCACAAACAAGAGGCAAGCTCTAGGGCGACGCCTAGCCGGCTAGGAGCAAACTCCAAGGGTAACAAACCCTAGCACCGCCGGCCAAACGAGAACCACAAGCTCTTAGACTTTGGGAAGTAGTAGATCCGCTCTCTAGGAGTGTTTTGCTGCCTTTTCCCTCAAGAATCTATGGTTGGAAGTGGGGGATTGCTTGGAGGGTTAAGATCAACAATGGAGTGAGAGAGAGAGAGGGAGAGAGAGCTCTGTTTCAAATAGTCGGATTGCGAGGAAGATGAAGGGGTACTGGACTCGTGGGGTGGAGAGCTTTCCAGCGGCTTTTTATAGTCAAGGAAATTCGCTGGGAATAGAGGGCGGCACTGCCACCCTAGCTCAGTGTGTCTGCTGGATGAGAGTTTTGGCCTGGACACTGAGCTAGCTGAGTGCATGTCTGAGATATATATTTGAGCATGTGATTCACATCTGACCAAACAACACTAGAACCCCCTTAATAGTACGACATACCTATACTCAAATTCAAACCATAAATGAATTTAAACCTTTGATGAGTAGAGTAGCCACCATAGCAATTGTGATACCTCCACCTTCTCTATGTCTTTCCTTTTTTTGTTAGTACCTGCTTGTCATCTCAATAGATCTCATTAGTTCTTGAATTAAGCGGTCATCAACACCAAAACGCACTTAGGGATTGATTGCACTTTCACTTGTCCCAAATATTTAACTCGGTTTAAACCATGGACAAGCTTGTTCACACATCCTAGAATGGTTATCTTGCCCATGTTGAGCTAAACAATTGAAGTTCATATTCTAGATCAAACACTAGGATTGCCGGACTCCAGGTGCTTAATATGATCTAGTGGTAGCATATGACATATTTGTGAGCTTGCAATCCTAGTGTTTGATATGAACCTCCAAGTGAGTGAGCCGACACAACGTGGACGTAGCTAGTTGGCAAACTAGTGAACCTCGGGAGAAAAATCAAGTGTCAATCTCTTGTTCATCATTGTGATTGATTTGGATTCCTCGGTGTTCACTTGATTAGCTCATTCCCTCTACACGGCGGTATACTCACCTCTCATACTCTTCCATTACTTCTTCATACTTGCAAGTAGTTTTAGTATGTTGTGCTAGTTAGCTTCTAGTAACTTGTGTAGGCATTGTGTGTTATTAGAACCTTATTAGGCTAGCAATTGCTTGATAGGTAGCTTTGCAACACCCTTAGGCTAGCGCAACATTCGCTCCGCTTAGTGTGTCTCTAACTTGTTGAGTTTTCTTTAAAGTTTACAATTAGGATATTCACCCCCCCCCCTCTAGCATTGAATTAAGACCTTTCAAGTGGTATCGAAGCTAGTACACCATTGATTTGAGGTTTAACAACCTACAGTGTGATCATGGCTCATATCAACAACATGAAGAAACCACCAAGATTTGATGGTTCCAACTATGGCTATTGGAAGATCAAGATGACCGCACACATCAAGTAAATTAGCCGAAAGGTGTGGCTTGTGGTGGACAAGAAGTTTGAGGTGGTGAATGTGAATGCTCCAACTCCACAAGAGGAAGAGAAGTTGCAACACAATGACATTGCTCTTAGTGCCATCCATGAGGCTCTTGATGAGAAGGTCTTTGAGCAAATCAAGAATCTTGAGAGTGCTCATGAGGCTTGGAAGAAGCTTGAGGAGTCATTTGAGGGCACACAAGCCGTCAAGGGGGCAAAGGCATATATTCTCAAGGAGAAGTTTGCAAGCTTCAAGATGAAGGATGATGAAAATGTGTCAGAGATGTTTCATAGGCTCCAAGTGCTAGTCAATGATCTCATGGCTCTTGGTGAGAAGGTTGAGGACAAGGACTTCTCTCACAAGTTCTTGAGATGTCTTCCATCCCGGTTTGACACACTTGTGACCTTGATTGTGAGGAGTGGGCTAAACACCATGACTCCTAATCAAGTCTTGGGGGATGTGATGACTGGAGACACATATCGAGACAACAAGGAAGAAGATGTCAAGAAGGATGAGAAGAAGAAGAGTGTAGCATTCAAAACTACTTCATCAGACAAGAGCAAGAGCAAGAGCAATAGCAAGATTGAAGAATCTAGTGAAAGTGAACACCCAAGTGCTAGTGATGTTGATGAGGAAGAAATGACCCTCTTTGTGAAGAGATTTGGAAGATTCATAAAGAATAAGGGCTATGGTGCAAGGAGGAAGAGGACCTCATCCAAGAACCTTGATGAACCAAGGAAGTGCTTCAAGTGTGGAAACTTCGATCATCTCATTGCTCATTGTCCTTACAATAGTGACAAGGATGATGATGATCACAAGAAGAGATGCAAGAAAGAGAAGAAGTCCACCTTTGATAAGAATAAGAATAAGGGCTATTCTCACATTGTGACTTGGGATAGTGATGATTATTCAAGTGGTGATGATGATGATGACAAGAAGACCACTACCAAGAAGAAGTCTTTTGCAAGCATTGCAATAAGGGACAAGATCTCTCTATTTGACACTCCATCATCATGCTTCATGGCTAATTCCACTAAGGTACTTTCTCATGATGAGAGTGAGAGTGATAGTGATAGTGAGGAGCCCTCAAGGGAGGAACTCATGGACATGCTTGAGCAAGCTAAGAACTACATTGACAAGAAGAGGAAGGAATGCAAGGAATTGCGCAAGACCAATTTGGCTCTTGATGAGGTCGTAGCATCTCATGAGAGACTAATGGAAGCCTATGAGAAGCTAGTTAAGTCTCACACTAAGCTTGAAAGAGCTCATTCCTCCCTCCTTGACCAAAGTAGGAAGGAGATTGCTCAAACATGTGACATGGGAGTTACTTGTGATATTCTTGATGAATCTTTCTATACTCCTATCATTGTTGCTCCCACTAACCCCTCTTGTAGCACTACTACTTCCATTTCATATATTAGTGATGGTTTCACTTATGATGCCTCACTAATGGTGGAAAATAAAACCCTCAAGAAGGAGGTTACAAAGCTCAATCACTCCTTAGATAAGGCTTATGGAGGAGAGGACCGCTTGCTTATGTGCTTGGGTAGCCAAAGAGAATCTCTCTACAAAGAGGGAATAGGCTATACCCCCAAGAAAGGCAAGGCCGCCTTTGCTTCTTACAAAACTCATTTTGTAAGGAACACCGGTAGCTATTGCAAGAGTTGCAAGCAAGTTGGTCACAATGAGCATCAATGCAAGAACACAAAGCCACAAGGAAGTGTATCCTCCATTAGAGTTGATTCACTTTATGTTCTTACCAAGAATGCTAATGGTGTTCATGCTAAGTTCATTGGTGCACCATGGATGTCTTCCAAGAAGACTTTATGGGTTCCAAAGGCCTTGGTAACTAACCTTGGAGGACCCAAGCAAGTGTGGGTACCTAAAAAGAATTGATCTCTCTTGTAGATCAATTACAAAGCTGGAGGGAGGCATTGGGTACTTGATAGTGGGTGCACTCAACACATGACCGGTGATGGAAGAATGTTCAACTCAATCAACCAAGATGGCAACCATGGATTTGATAGTATCACATTTGGTGACAATGGCAAAGGAAAGGTGAAAGGTCTTGGAAAGATTGCTATCTCCAATGATCTAAGCATTAGCAATGTGCTTCTAGTGGAAATGCTTGAGTTCAACTTATTGTCGGTTGCCCAATTGTGTGATCTCGGATTCAAGTGCATCTTTGGTGTTGAGGATGTGGAAATCATTAATGTAGATGGTTCAAATATGATCTTCAAAGGATTTTGGTATGATAACCTATACCTAGTGGATTTCAATGCTAGTGAGACACAACTCTCAACATGTCTCATCTCAAAATCTAGCATGGGTTGGTTATGGCATAGAAGGCTTGGTCATATTGGCATGAAGCAATTGAACAAGTTAGTCAAGCATGATCTAGTGAAGGGCTTGAAGGATGTCACCTTTGAGAAGGACAAGCTATGTAGCTCATGTCAAGCCGGAAAACAAGTTGACAACACTCATCCAAAGAAGAGCATCATGAGTACAAGCAAAGCATTTGAGTTGTTACACATGGATCTCTTTGGGCCAACAACATATGCAAGTATTGGTGGAAACAAGTATGGATTTGTGATAGTGGATGACTTCACAAGATACGCATGGGTATTTTTCTTGAGTGACAAGAGTGACACTTTTGATATCTTCAAGTCATTTGTCAAGAGGTGCCAAAATAAGTTTGAAACAACTATCAAGAGAGTTAGAAGTGACAATGGGAGTGAGTTCAAGAACACAAGAGTGAATGAACTTTGTGATAACCTTGGAATCAACCATCAATTCTCTCCAAAGTACACTCCAAAGTACACTCCTCAATCCAATGGGATAGTTGAAAGGAAGAATAGAACCTTAATTGACATGGCAAGATCAATGTTGAGTGAATACAATGTTAGTCATTCCTTTTGGGTCGAAGCTATCAACACGGCTTGCTACTCTAGCAACCGTCTCTATTGTCAAGGAAGCTTGAGAAGACTCCCTATGAACTATTGAATGGAAGAAAGTCAAACATTGCTTACTTTAGAGTTTTTGGATGCAAATGTTATATCTTGAAGAAAGGAACAAGGTTGAGCAAGTTTGAGAAGAAATGTGATGAGGATTTCTCCTTCGTTACTCAACATCTAGCAAGGCTTATAGAGTATGGAACTTGGCTAGTGGAAATCCTAAGGAAGTGCATGATGTGGAATTTGATGAAACATAAGGTTCTCAAGATGAAGAAGAAAACTTAGATAATGTGAGAGGTGACAGTTGGCTAATGCAATGAAATATATGGATATTAGTGACATTAGACCAAGACAAGTCCAAGATGAAGATGAAGACCAAGTGACCATTCTTACAAGTGATCAAGCTAGTGGCTCTTCAACTCAAGATCAAGAAAATGCAAGTGAAGATCAAGTGCAAGCTAGTTCATCATCTCAACTAAATGATATCAACATGCAAGTGCTCCAACCTACCAACATTGCAAGAGATCATCTTTTGGATCAAGTCATTGGAGGCATTCAAAGTGGTGTGCAAAAAAGATCAAGATTGGCTTCATTTTGTGAGCATTATTCTTTTGTCTCATCATTTGAGCCAACCAAGATTGATGAAGCTTTGAAGGATATAGATTGGATCAATGTTATGCATGAAGAGCTTAACAACTTCACAAGGAATCAAGTTTGGGAATTGGTAGAAAGACAAAAGAAGCACAATGTCATTAGAACTAAATGGGTTTTCAAGAACAAGCAAGATCAAGATGGAATAGTGGTGAGGAACAAAGCAAGACTAGTAGCTCAAGGTTACTCACAAGTTGAAGGTCTTGACTTTGGGGAGACATATGCTCTGGTGGCAAGATTAGAGGTAATTAGAATCTTATTGGCCTATGCTTGTGCACACAATATCAAGCTATACCAAATGGATGTCAAGAGTGCATTCTTGAATGGGTATATCAATGAGGAGGTATATGTTGAGCAACCACCCGGTTTTGAAGATGCAAAGAAGCCCAACCATGTATTCAAGCTCAAGAAGGCTCTTTATGGGTTGAAGCAAACACCTAGAGCATGGTATGAGAGGTTGAGAAGCTTTTTCCTCTCTAAAGGGTTCAAGATGGGTTTGGTTGACACTACCCTATTGTGAATGAACCTCACTTGTCAGGATTAACGTCTATCCGACTTAATCCCAAACAAATGATCTGAGTCTCAATTAGCCGTCAGGTGTCACCACTTTACAACGGATCATTCACCTCTTTCCGAACAGGATCTCCTCATTACAAACATTACAGAAGTACAACAATAATTTATTTTTCATCAACGTAGCGGAAATTTGAAAGTCATATTACAAACCATAGTTTTGAAACAAACCCCGAAAGCACGCATATGACTACCTTTCCCTGGATCCTCCAGCCAAGACTGGGGTTCCGCCACCCGAGAGCATAGTACGCCTCCATTTAGTTCCTCGAACTTGGAGGGTACACACTACTCTCGTCATCTCTTCACTCCCAGTGTGGATTAACCGTTCTTCAACTGGAATACCAAAGTCTGGCTTCACGGAGTATGTGATAAGTACTCCAAAGTCACAACCCTTGGACTTGTTACAACGGCAAGGCCCTAATGACACAGGCGAAAAGAACCCGCTCACCAGTCACCACTGGTGGCTCCCAAACACTGTGTCCGCTCGGTCCCGATTATTACTTCCAATAACATTCCTTTATAAAAGTGCATAACCATTTGCTGAAGCAATACACTATGTGTAGGTGACCGGAAATCACCTACTAGAAAAGTTCTAAGCATGCTAAGAATTTTAGCCAAAGGTTTGCATCTTTAAACAGGTGTCAAGGTAGAGGGTACAATAACAAGAGGATAAAGGCTATGCATCAAGTAGGAATTTAAATAAAGTAAGAACAATGCAATAATAACCATAAGTGTATTTAAAACAATTATTTAAATACAAGGAAAGATTAAATGCACCGGGGCTTGCCTTGGTTAGAGGGATACACAAACTCTGGCTCAGATTCACTAACAGAGAAACCCTCTTCACTAGAGAGATTATCCACCCCAACAATCGAGAAATCTACACGATAATATGATATGCTTAGATGATGCTTGAATTAATTAAACATGATGCTTTGCAACACATAGGCATACACTTAAGAGATGAACAAAACAGATTATAAACCTTGAGTGCAACTTTCCTTCATGAAGGAAAGCAAGACTAGAGCATAAAGTAAGTTAATTAAACCCTAAGTAATTAACTAGACAATTTAATAATCAAATCCAAAAGAACTGAGCATAACAACTCAACATCATCATACATGTCCATACTGTGGTTGCCACTGGACAATGACACATTTTATCAAACAATCCAAAATCACACAAATCTTAAGGTGATTAGCATTTCTAATCATTTTATCTTTAATTATATAAATAGCCATGTATAACAGTTCATCCAAAAATTCCCAAACTTTTGGTACAACAAGGTATAAGTGTATAAAGGTTACATAAAATTTTTCATAATTTTTGAAGCAACAAACAGAGCATGAAAAATCATAGAAAAGACATTTTTCAATTACTTTGAGCATTTTTACAGAATTAAAAATGTACTAAACATGAGCATATTATATTTTTATTAAATACTACATATCACAGAGAGCATACACAATTTTTTCCAGAATTTAAACATGCACAAAAATAAAGATACGAAAATAACAAAAACCCTTACTGTGCAAAATAGAAAATAGCAAAACCCTAACTTAAACCGTCACTGACACCTGGGTCCCGCGTGTCAACGACCCCGAAACAGAGCAGCGGCGCTGACGACCATAAAACACGGCGACGCGTCACCGTCGACGAACCAAGCTAACAACCGACTCTTGCGCTGGACTCTACACCTCACCCCGAACCCAACGAGGTACGACACGACCATATCTATCCCTTGCAAACTCTCCACCGACGACAATGGCGGCAGCCCGAGCTCGTTCATTCTTGCGCCGGCGATAACAAGCTATCTCCGACTCAACTGAGCACTCCAACGGATTCAGGAAGGCAACGCGCATGCAACGCACAAGAAAAATGAGACAAAAACCCAACAACACGATCTTGCCGACGGCCATGTCGGACGACGGAGATCTGCGCGATGTGTGTCGACTAAACCAAGCCTGCGCTCGAACAACCAACACCCAAACCAAATTCACGACGCCTAGGCGAAGCTAGCGCAAGACTTGGACACGAAAAGACCAACTAACGAGTCCTACCGACAAACGCACCGTCATGACGGCCATGAACCGTGACGACGCGTTGTGGACAGAGCTCCACGGCTCGATTCAAGAACAACCAAGTATGCGGAGAGTTCAAGGATCTCACCCCGGTCACGAAGCTTGTGCTAACACGACCAGAGGTGAAGAAGAGAGCGCTGGCGACGGAGACCATGCCGACGGAGATGATGAACTGAGCGGCAACGTCGGCGTTCCCGGAGCTGTGGTTCACCAAACAAACAACGGAGAGACGCACCAGGATCAGTGAGGAACAAGGAACACGAAACAAGCAAAAGAGAAATAATGTGGCTCCTGGATAGTCGGTGTGACCGCGAACCAGAGTGGCGGCGCGTCTGCCAGAGCCGAGGAAGATGAAGTCGCGCCGGGAAAACGAGCGGTTGACGGCTTCAACCAATCGACCCAGGCAATGCGCGTGACCAAGGCTAAGACAATGGCGACGGTTTGGAGGCTTGGCAGTGGATGTCGAGCTCTCGCGAGCACGTCGACGCAGATGGCGCGCGCGGCGGTGTGAGTAGAGTGGTGGCGCGAGCGTGAAAGGGGATGGAGGGAGGGTGTCGTTGCGTTTTGAAGACGACAACGCGACTGTGGTGATGCCATGCACCTGATGGGACATGAGTCGAGACCAGGAGGCACGCGGTGGCGTCGGCAGCTGGACGGCCATGTGTCGGCGGCGAGTTCACTGCACCGACATTCAAGTGTTTGACGAAAAGACTGAACTGCCCCCTATGACTGTTTTGCAAATTACTCAAGCTTCCAAGGGGTTTCATGTAAAACATTGAATACCAAAGATACTCAAAATTTCATGATCTACAAAGTTGTCAATATGCACTGTTTCAAAATCGGCCTAGTTTTAGAAATGCATTTTTGAAATTTGAAAATCCTTTTAAAAAGAATTACCCCTTTTCAATTACTCAAAAAATTTGAATAAAACTTGAAAAACTCTAAACATGACTTTTGCAATTGAAATAGAGCTCTACAACATTTCTTTAACAACCACAAGCAAATTCTTTTTAGATTTTAAAAACCATGTTTAGGGTTTGATTTAACCCCCGCTGGAAATTAGGGTTTGCAAAGGAATTTAAAATTTTGAAATTGAATTCACAACAAGCATTCACAAAATTGAGCTAAACACAATCAAGTAAACTCATTTTAATTCAATTCATGGCAATGTTATCAATCAAGTGAATGATGATTAATGCATATGATGACATGATCCATTTTAATTAAGTTTAAACACCAGGGTGTTACAACCCTTCCGCCTTAAAGAAATCTCATCCTGAGATTTAGGAGTGTAAACAAAGTAACGGGAAAGGAAATGTGTCAAGAACCTTCTTTTTCTCGTTTCTTATATTACAACTATGACTAGGGTTTACAAAGCATTTCAAGCTATAGAAGCATAAAACTCTGGGAAGTTCTCTAAAAGATAATCTTCAGATAGACGACGTGTGAAGGAGGATGACACGTACCTGGCGCGGACCTAGGGTTAGGGTTTAGGCAGAGGAGGGCGGGCTGCCGCAGAGGGGGAGCAGACGGGATGCGGGGGCACAGGGGAAGCCTGCCCGAGTACTGTGCAGCGGAGAAGGCCCGCGAGGCGGCCGTCGGAGGTGGTCGTGGTGCCGGTGGGGCCGGGCGCGGAGGCGGGAAGGTGCGTGGAGAGCGAAGCAGTTCACAGTCCACAGCAGGCCTACGCGGTGTTTGTCCGGGCGGGGCGGGGCGGGGGCCGGGGTGTCCGCTCGGCTCGATCGCTGGTGCGGTCCTAGCCCGAGTGTCCGACCCGATGGCTGCTATAGAGTCTAGTTCTTGTGTGTGTGTGTGTGTGTTCGGCTGCTCACATTTTCAGCTGGTTTGGGCAGCCGTTTGGCTGGTTTTGGCCCCTCCACCCAAAATCTACCTAGCTTGTTTTAGTTTTTTCTATATAAAATAGGTATAAATCTTTCGTTAATTCTAAGACGACCTCACCACTCACTATGGCGCGACTTTTTTCTGGCTTCGACTTTCTCTCACTGCAAGCACTATATCAAATAGTTCTGATTCTCTATCTTCACAAAATACACTAGAGAGATACTTTTGGTTGTTGATCTGGATCTACTAGACTCTAAACCAAATAGTCCGAAAACTGAGTCCAATCCACTTTAACCCTATGTTCAAAGAAATGCTAGAGAAGTTATCAGTACTAGCACGTTACTAAGGGCGAGTTAAGACAATGTTGTAAGTGCGCCATGCCACACCGATGCCCATATCCTAGCTGTGACGAACAAAACATCAACCAAACTTTTGCCATACTCTGCGTGGAACACACTTTGCTACGAAAAAAATAAAGTAGAGGGTTGTGACAGTTTTGTGACATGCCTACGCTTCATCATAGAAAGTGGTAAAATTAAAGTTAATTGGAAAGAGATGTGCTTATCTTGTGGTACATAATTTTGTATCACGGAGAATACATATATGGTAAATTTTTAGTTTGTTTACAATTTAGAGGAGGTGTATAGCACCGCCTAATTGTTATGTAGTTTCAACCCTGACATTTGAGTGTGGCAAGGTATGATATAATAACATCACCAACGAAACACTACCTAATGTCAGAAGTTACTATGAGTCCGACTCTTAAAGAAAGTCTAAGTTAGATTAGACTTTAAGTCATGTATCTTCTTTTTCTTTTTTCTCGTCCCTTCAAAATACAAGGTCCTTTTCTCTTTGAGAGGTAGTATTGTGTGGAGCCAACAAATCCGCACACTTCTATAAGTCACTTATATTTTGTCTTTTTTTATAAAAAAAACTTAGGAAAAGAATACGACATCACTAATACATTTCTCAAACGTATTTTTTAAACAAAACCATTTTTTATTATATAAAAAAACAGTGGAGACGTTTCACTAAAGTTTATATTACCCTGGAGGGATCTATTGAGCCGAGTCATGCCAAACACCCCAATAGGCATACAAAAATACAGTGTCCGGACTCCGGACACGTGTGTAATAAATAAATTTGCATATATCTATTGTGTTTGTATTTTGCAGGGATTTTCTTGTTGTTGTAAATTTCCAAGTCCCAAATCCGTTTGGCAACCCAATTCAATTCCAATTCCATCGCATCGCAACCATCATCACCCACGCAAACGCAAGTAGGGTTTTCCTCGCTTTCCTTTCTCTTCCACCTCGCCACCGCCGCGTCGATCTCCGTCCATCCCCTGCCCGCCCGCCGCATTCTCTCCCGCCCCCAGCCCAAACCCTAGGTCTCCAAGCTCGCCGCCGATGGGACGCAAGAAGAACGTCGCCATCGACAACGACGAGTACTCGTTACCGCAGGACGACGCCGCCGACCCAGCCCCGCCCCCGCCCGCCGCCGACAAGGAGAAGCCCAAGAAGGGCGGCAAGAAGGGCAAGAAGGGGGGCAAGGCCGCCGCGCCCGACGACGACGACTACGAGCCCCCTCCGCCGCCGCCGCCCGCCGCCGACGAGGTCGACGAGGACGACGACGAGCCCGTCAACCTCGTCTTCACCGGCAAGAAGAAGAAGAAGAAGGGCGCCGCCCCCGCCCCCTCCTTCAGCGCCCTCAGCGAGGAGGACGAGGACCAGGACGAGGAGGACCCTGCCCCGGCTGCCGCGGCCGAGCCGGAGCCCAGCAACGATCCAGCCGAGGACGACGACGACGAGCCCGATTTCGACTTGAGCAAGTCCAAGAAGAAGAAAAAGAAGAAGGACAAGGGACCTCGCTCGGCGTCTGCCAAAGACGAGGATGACGAGCCTGCTCCGCCACCCCCACTTGTGGCTGAGGAGGAGGATGAGGAGCCCTCAGTGACTGCCGCTGCAGCTGCAAAGAAGCCGCAGAAGAAGAAGAAAAAGAAGGGTGCGTTTATGATGGATGGTGAGAACGTCGACGAGATCCTTGCGGGGTTGGAGGAGGATCCTCAGCTCGCGGATGAGCCTGAGCCAGAGGAGCTGAAAGCTCAGGATTCTGTGGCTGCCCCTGATGCGGATGATGCTGCGGGAAAGAAATCAAAGAAAAAGAAAAAGAAGGGAGCGTTTACGCTGGATGTGGATGTTGAGGACATCGACCAGATCCTTGCCGGGATAGAGGGCCGCCCGCCTCCTACACATGAGCCTGAGCCCAACGACACCAAGGATGAGGGTACTGTGTCTGCTGCTGCCCCTGTGGATGACGCTGAAGGGAAGAAATCGAAGAAGAAAAAGAAGAAAAGTGGAAGGACAGCAAAGGAAGAAGAGGAGTTGGATAAGCTTCTTGCTGAGCTTGAAGGAGTCCCTCCTGTGGAGGAGGACAAGCCAGCGCAGGCACCGCAATCTGCTGCATTGGCCAAGGAGGACGTTGGAGCTGCAGAGGATGGTAACGTGGAAGCTGAGGAAGGAGGAGAGGTGGAATCTGCTGCTGCCAAGAAGAAGAAGAAAAAGAAGGAGAAGGAGAAGGAGAAAAAGGCTGCAGCAAGGGGAGTGGAGGCTAAGAAGGAGGAGGAGAAGGAGAAAGAGGCACCTAAAGGGAAGGTTGACTTGAAGAAGCTCCCTAAACATGTTCGTGAGATGCAGGAGGCACTTGCCAGGAGGAAGGAAGCTGAGGAGAGACAGAAGAGAGAGGAGGAAGAGCGATTGCGGAAGGAGGAGGAAGAGAGGCTGCGACGCGAGGAGGAGGAGAGGAAAGCGGAGGAAGCAAAGAAGAGGAGGAAGGAGAGGGAAAAGGAGAAGCTGCTCAAGAAGAAACAGGAGGGTAAGCTCCTGACTGGGAAGCAGAAGGAGGAAGCGAAGAGGTTAGAAGCCATGAGGAGACAGTTCCTTGAGCAGGGTGAACTCCAAAAGGCTGAGGGTGCTGCCCCTGAGACCAAGAAGAGGCCAATATACAATTCTAAGAAAAAGAAAGCTCAGCCAAAGGCCTCAGAGACTGCAAGGGTAGCTGAAGAACAGCAGGAAGAACTCAATGAAGTTAACAATGATGAGGAAGAATATGTGCTTGTGGATCAGGAATCTCAATCTCAGGTTGAGGAATCCGAGGAGAAAACTGAACCTGACCAGGAGGCTGAAGAGCCAAAACCAGAAGAAGAAGAAGAAGAAGAAGAGGAAGATGAGGATGAGTGGGATGCAAAGAGCTGGGATGATATTGATGTCAACTTGCCTACGACAAGCGCTTTTGATGAGGAAGAGGCAAAGCCTGTTGTCCAGAAGCAGGAAAATACCACTGCTGTCAAAAAGCTTGCCCCTCCTGTTGCAGACTCTAAAAAGAGTGAAACTCATGATGTTGGTGCCAGTAATGGAAATATTAAGAGGAACAAAAAGAAAGGACCTGTCAAAGAGGATAACTCTAAGAATGGTAGTGACCTCAGATCACCAATCTGCTGCATCCTTGGTCATGTCGATACTGGCAAGACAAAGCTGCTAGATTGTATTAGACGCACTAATGTGCAAGAAGGCGAAGCTGGGGGTATTACCCAACAGATTGGAGCAACATACTTCCCTACTGAAAACATTAGGGAGAGAACTAGGGAGTTGAAAGCTGATGCTACACTCAAGGTTCCAGGCCTGCTTGTTATCGATACCCCTGGGCACGAGTCCTTCAGTAATCTGCGCTCTAGAGGTTCAAGTTTGTGTGATATTGCCATTTTGGTTGTTGACATCATGCATGGGCTTGAACCTCAGACAATTGAATCCCTGAATCTTTTGAAGAATCGAGATGCAGTGTTCATTGTTGCTTTGAATAAGGTATATTTTCTAGAGTTGTCCTTTGACTTTTGACTTTCCTTACTATTTTTGTTACTTCTTCATTGCTTAATCTGTTTATTTTCACTCTATATAAAGGTTGATCGTCTTTATGGTTGGAAGAAATGTCCAAATGCTCCTATTGTGAAGGCTTTAAAGCAACAAAATGAAGATGTTAAGAGGGAGTTCAATATGAGACTTACAGATGTGAGTGAGCATCACATTCTTTGTTTCCCTTTCTTTTTAACAGAAAAACTATCATGCAGTGCCATGATTAAAGCATGTGCTTGTGTTGCACAACAGATTGTTACGCAATTCAAGATGCAAGGAGTGAATACTGCTTTGTACTACAAGAACAAGGAGATGGAAGATACCTTTAACATAGTTCCTACGAGTGCTGTAAGGTTTGGTCATTGACTTACTGCTTTGTTTTTTTTATGCACTATATGTGGCATCACATCTCATATTATTGCCATCTTCATGCTGACATGTTATGCACTGCTCTTACCAGTGGCGAAGGCATTCCTGATTTGCTTCTATTGCTGGTTCAATGGGCACAGAAGACAATGGAAGAAAAACTTACTTTTGTTGATGAAGTCCAGGTAATTTACTTTGGTATTTATGCCATTACAGGGGGAAAATGCATTCTTATCAATTGTCTTCTTGTGTTTCAGTGTACTGTATTGGAAGTCAAGGTCATTGAAGGTCATGGTACTACAATTGATGTTGTTTTGGTTAATGGTATACTGCATGAAGGAGATCAAATAGTTGTTTGTGGGATGCAGGTAGAAGTCGTTTTAATTGATATTTCAAGTGATACATTGGAGCAGAGGTTTAAGAGGCCTAATGTACATGCATTTTTATATAGGGACCCATTGTGACAACTGTCAGGGCTTTGTTAACACCACACCCAATGAGAGAGCTTCGAGTTAAGGTGAGTATCTGATAATGTTGCAGCTTTGATTATTTGGATATTCATTCACACCCAGCAAGATACTCTTGGATTGCCTGATGAAAATCATTTTATTCTGGGAGGATTACTATTGGTTACACTTTGGTTGGTAGATGTAGGTTCTGCCACAGATGTTACTGCTCTTATCTGTGGTAAACAACCATTGTGGGGTCATGTTATGGTTTTACTGGTATTGAACCCAAAGAAAAAAAAATGTGGGTGCAGCTAATACTTGAACAGACAACCATCGTTACATAATAAAAATAGGATAAGTTTGATTATGTTGATTGTGGCCTTCTGAAAGGATCTAAGTCATCTAGTTCTAAATAATCAAAATAGTTGGTATAAGTGGAGTTCTCTAACAAGAGAAATAAACTACATTCTTGAACTGTGGGAGTGGGTGTTGTCAAAGATGGCCTTTCCATTCCTGTATTTCATCAGCATGAAACTACCCCAGTTCATTTAAGAGTATACCTACTTTGAGTCTTTGACATTACCATGCTTATTCGTATGAAGCATAGACAATTTCCAATAGTCATTTGATTTGTTGATTCCTTTGGTTCAACCCTTCAAGTTTATGTCACTTGAATGCTATTCATTTATTTCACCAGTGTTAAATTGTTCTTAGTTTAATGCTTCAATTTGAAGTAATTCACGGAAAACTCGTATTTTCAGGGAACCTACCTACATCATAAGGAGATCAGAGCTGCACAAGGAATCAAAATATCTGCTCAGGTGGATACAGTTTTTAAATTTGTCATTTCTGAGTTGTATGGCAGTGTATTAACGATTGCTTTCTTCAGGGTCTCGAACATGCAATTGCAGGGACAGCTCTTTACGTGTTAGGTCCTGATGATGATTTAGACAAACTGAAGGAAGCTGTTATGGAAGAGATGACACGGGTTAGGAGCCGGATTGATAGGAGTGGTGAGGGTGTCTATGTACAGGCATCTACCCTTGGTTCTTTGGAAGCTCTCACTGAGTTCTTGAAGAGCCCTGCTGTGAATATTCCCTTCTGTGATTTCAGTATAGGGCCAGTGCACAAGAAGGATGTTATGAAGGCTAGTGTTATGCTTGAGAGAAAGAAAGAATATGCAACTATCTTGGCCTTTGATGTCAAAGTGATGCCTGATGCCCGCGATCTTGCAGAAGAGTCCGGTGTGAGGATCTTTGTGGCAGATATAATATACCACCTGTTTGACCAATTTACAGCATACATTAAGAACCTCAAGGAAGAAAAGAAGAAGGAAAGCGCTGATGAAGCTGTGTTCCCTTGTGTTCTTAAGATTATGCCAAACTGTGTCTTCAACAAGAAGGATCCAATCGTTTTGGGTGTCGATGTCCTTGAAGGAATAGCTAAGGTATTTTGTTATCATCAGCATTCTACTCTTACTCTGTTTTTCCATGTTGCTTTATTAATTAGTTAGACCTAAATAGTAAGGCACCAATGAATCCAATATGATCTCATCTAACCCCCCCCCCCCCCCCCCCCCCCCCCCCCCCCCCCCCCAAAAAAAACCCATTCCAAATTAGATGCATTTGCTTTCCTATGTATGTAGACATATTGTATATTTAAGTGCATTGTAAAAGTTATTGTATCTAGAAAAGCCAAAATGTCTCATAATTTGGAATGGAGGGAGCAGGAACTAAATTGTATAAAGATTCAGAGGCTTGAACGTTATGCTCACTGTTTTTGGGGGGATCAGCCATCATCTCATCAGTGGGGCCGCCAAGTCTAACTAATGATGACTTTTGACTTTCTCATACCAAGTCAAGCTATACTATGTTTTGGCTTTCCAGTACTAAGCTATGAGTACTGGCCATATTTTCAGATATATGCATATTGTCCTGATTTCTTGTTTCTCCTTGCCATTTAGGTGGGAACTCCTATTTGCATACCCACAAAAGAATTTATTGATATTGGGAAGATTGCCTCAGTTGAAATCAATCATAAGCAAGTTGATACGGCTACAAAAGGGCAAAAGGTTGCTATTAAGGTTGGTGCCATCATCTGCAGCACTATTCCAAGATGTTATTCTGGATTATGTGTATTATTATAATCATTTGCTGGGTTTGTGAACAGATTATCGCGAACAATTCTGACGAGCAGCAAAGGAGCTTTGGCAGGCACTTTGATATGGAAGATGAGCTTGTCAGCCGGATAACAAGACGTTCTATTGATATTTTGAAACAAAACTACAGGGCAAGTCCAATTCTCCTCCCTTGTTTGTGCCACATACATCAGTATCAGTTGCTGATTTTTCCTATTTTATTGTTAATGCAGGAGGATTTGTCTATTGAAGATTGGAAACTTGTTGTAAAGTTGAAAGCAATATTGAAGATACAATGAGAAAGCCCCCCACCCCTACCTGTCCATCAATCGGCAACCGCGTGGAAAAGTCTACTGATGATTTGGGGAGGCTGACTGTCTTAATATCAGCAGTAAAATCTGGGAGTTGCGAGGCTGAGCTTCTGTGGCGCCACATCCATCTTTACACTGGAGTTCCCCAGGGAGGGTTACCAATTTTGATACGGTTTGATTTTGTAATTTGCTCGGAAGGCGCTTCATTTTACAAACACATTTTATGTAATAACATGAGATGTTGTGCCCGTTCCTTAACGTTTGTTTTTCATGGCTTGAACTGTACTTTTCATGAACACTCGAGCCTCTCACCAACGAATTGTCTAATCTCCCCCTACAAGGCGCGGCAGCGCCCAAGCAGGGGAGCTATGCCACGTCGCCCCCTTCGTTCCTGCCGTCGGATCGATCTAGCGGACGGCTAGGATCGCCCCCAGGGCGCCGAAACTTTTGCATAAAAGCCATCCAGTTATGTTGAAATCAACCCGCAGTCCAGCCAAAAAAAATTGAACAGTAAACGTGGTATGCTTTTTTCTGTCTAGGACCCTGTATTATGAAAATGATTTGGTCGAAGAAGGAAAAATTCTGATTTGGTGGATGTTTTTCGATTAGCCGCCCGCCTGCCTCTTTTGCACAAAACACCCCCGCCCTACGGCATCGTTAGCCGCCTGATCCGAGCCGCCAGCCCTAGCGTGCTCCGCTTCTCCACTCTCTCTCTCCCTCGCTTCTCGTCCCGGCCGCTGCGGCTCCTTGCGCACGAGGCCAGACGCCACCCCCCCCCCCCCCCCCCGGTCAGCGACACGACGAGCTAGCCACTGCGGCCCGCCCAACGCTCTCCCCTTCCCCCGCGCGGGACAAGAAGCAGGAGCTCCGCCAGGAAACGCGGCGGCGCTAGGCCCGCCGGTGGCCGCTAGCCCCCACCCCGGCACCCCGTCCCTATATTCCTCTCTCGCTCGCTCCCATGTGCTGCTGCGGCTCACCCGCCACGAGCCCCGCGGCGCGGCGCCAGCCCTGCCACGGGCAGGCGCCCGGCGTGGCGGCCTGCCCAGGCGACTGCTGCAGCTGTCCCACCACGGCGGCTCCTGCACGCCCCCCCCCCCCCCCCCCCCCCCCCTGCCGTCGAACGCGCCGGCGCCCGCCCCGGCACCCGACCCCGCCAACCCCTGATTCCATGGTCAGACCTTCTTTGCCTGCTCCATTGTTCTTACCATGCTCCAATTTTAGTTATTTGATTTAGGATTTTTTTTGCAGGTTAATCTTTGTACCGACAAATTGATCTGTGTTAATTGTGCCTCTTTCACACTGTTACTCCTGAGCTCACGTAAGCAGTGGTGACTGCGGCGGATGCTGTCGTGAGCGGCGAGGGGAGGAGAGTCGGAGGTGCGGCCGTCGCCAGCTACGGCACCGGTTGCTGCTATTGCAAGGACTGCAAAGGGCAGTGGCGACTGACGAGCTCGCAGGAGTGTAAGCGGCAGCGCCTTCTGTTTCTGCTGCTGCTGCAACAGCCATGTCCCGGTCCCAGCCTGAAGATAAGATTGTTAAGCTCTTTTCATTTTTCCTCTATTATTTATGTAATTGGGCAATTGGATGGATGTGAACGATAGTGAGTAGTGAGTGACGTGGTACTGCATCTTATTCTAATGGTGCATTGAATAACTGATTGGCTTAGGATTTTTGTTCTGCTGCATTCATCTTGCTCTTGCTGTTGATTGGTTTACTCTTTACTGCAAATTAAATTGGCATTTATCACATGAAGAAAGTGTAGTATCAGATCTATTACATGTAAAATTACCTGGTATTTGATATAATTTTTTCAGTCACTAAATAGCTTAGTCCACTATTTAGCCCGCTATAGTCTTTCTTGGCTTTTCGGAGAGGCAGTCGCTAAGGGCTTAGCCCGCTATTTAAAACTTTGGGTGCTGGTAAAAATGTCAGTTAGACATATTGGCTTCTATATCACGATAGATGCCAGATTAGAAATAATGCCACTTAGGAGAGATGGCTCTATATGACTTCTCTCAAACTAGCACGATTATTTACGTTGAGATATCAGGTTTGGTTCATGCTGAGTCGTTCATTAACATCATGCCTTATATTTCATCAGGTTTGGGAGGTGCTGGTTCACCAACTAGGCACAAGAACATTGTGGTTTGTGAGGCAACTAAGCAGCATTAATGATCTTACCACATACAGTTGGGTTACCATCTCTTTATACCACAGGTATGTAGTTCTGTATCTCTCCAGTCTTTTATCCCTAAGTTGGGTTTCAAGTGACTGAACTGCTCTCTATTATACAATTTATTGTGTGCCTGTTTACCCAGCCTATTTGACACTAACTCCATGTACTATCTCATTTGATTTGTTTGATTATTAAATATTGGGACCATGAAATAGCTATGCGTTTGCGGTTTTTTTTGTCTACCTCTGACACGCTAAGCACGGACTCCCTTTGAAGTTCCGTGCTTTCCAAACTATACAAATGTCATATTTCTTATTATCTGTAGCTGTTAGTTCTACCAATCTGATTTCCTTTAGATTTTACCTCTACTTAAAAAAGGTTTGCTAAGCAGTTCAGCTTTTATTTGGATTGACTGTTGATCTTTTGCCCATGTTCCGAGATTATATAGATTCTGGTTACAAGGTATATTGGCGCATGTAAATTTACTATGTGTTTTATTTGGGCAAAAAAAAACTGTACGGAATTTCTTCCATAGTTTTCCATATCCTAATAAAGAAGTAACTTCATATTACATAACTATTATGATTTATCATCAAAGTGTTACGTTATTTTAGCTTCACTGATTCAGTACTATTTATATATATAGAGCATTTTATGAAATTCTCTGCTCCTTTCTATGAACCAGCAAATGTCCATTAAGGCCATTGTGTCTCTTGCTCTGTGATATAATCTGATGTTCAGTCGCTTGCGAGGCACTGGACATGGCTGTTACTTATGTCATGCAGTTTCTAAGTGTAAATCAGTTGTCAGCATGCCTTGAACCTCCAAGTTGATGAACAAATGATGATTGCTATGCTTCTGGGGCCTCTAAAATCATGTCTTCATTCAAAAAAGATTCTTGGCTTGCACACCCTGAGAAATCATCTAGATTTTGCATTTGTCAACCTCCTAGAGATCACAGCATACCGTACTGGTAAGCCTTTAGGCCTACTAATTGTTCCATGCCAGTTTAGGCATCATTTTCATGTAAGCCGCTATGTTCTACTTCTGCTGTGATGCTAAGTGCTAATGTTCTACCTTTAGTTTGTATGTTTAGATGTTTACAGATCCCCACTTGGTTGTTTAGCAGCTCTGTAGCCAAATGTGAAAGAACCGGTGTAGTTTTTTTGGCTTGCTACCTGTGACACCAGGCTGTGGTAGAGATGCAGATAGTATTTGAGCACCAACTCAACTAAATTGGAAATGAAAATATGGATATTTGATGATTGGCGTTGCCGATTGCTGCTGTGATTTTACTTTCAGGAGTGATTTTGCATTTTTGGACACATGTCCTCTTCTAAAAGTGATTTACTTTCACCTAATTGTCTCAGTATCTGCTATTGCATACCCTTTTCCTTACTCTTTTCTTTTTTCTATTGTGTTTTCAGCTGTTTTTTCACCTTGCAGCCTATGATCAACAATGACAAATAATTTGGGTGCTGGGGAATTTTCTGGTGTTATATGTCAGGGCCATGGACACTGCAGATATGGGATCTATACCAGGCTGCGTCTCAACGTCAGCTACACGTGAGCTGGTAAATATCTTTCTAAATTTTGTTGTTGCGATTTTGTGAATAAATTTCCTAACTTATTCAAGGTATGTGGTGCAAAGAAAAAGTTAGTCTTTGTCTACAAACTGAATATTTTTGCCTTTTCAAACATTTTTGGGTATTATAAATGATGAAAATGGTAGAATCAGACAAAGTTTATGCTAAAATTTACATAGCCTCCACTTCAAAAATCGATGCTAAATTTATTTACCTGTTCTTCAAAATTCCTAATGCAGCCAGATTGATGTGTTCCATGGTCTACTCTTGCCATTCCAGTAGTTCATCCTGTAATTTCTATTGCTAATGTGCAGTTTATCCCCAACTTAGTTATGTGCTTCCCTATACCTAATGTGCAGTTAGTCATCTATCTGTAGCTACCATTGAATAGAATTAGCCTATGGTGTCAGAGTTTAGAATCGCTGTGACTCAGATATGACATGAGTATCAGGCCATAAAAGATCTTGCCTACTTCTTGCACCATTACTTAATTCACATATTACCTCAAATTTATCATAGATCACTACAGATTCTAGAAATTATCAGGAGCACATGGGCTAATTTTAGTGAGGTCCCTGAATATGAAATTTCGAATTTCCAAAGGGATATGATGTGTTGCTTATACTTGCTGTTACCTGACCTTGTCTGATCTAAAATTATAGATAGTTTTGTCGCTTCAATTCTCTGTCATTGAATACATTGATGCTATTCGCATTCATATTGTTTCTGTCAGAGCCTACCTGGAATATTGGGTCACTATCAGATATTGCTATTGGTATATACACCGTCTCAACGTTTTTTTTACCAATGACATGGCATAAAAGGTTACGTGCATCTGCTTATTCCTCAACTTTCGAAGATATAGTGCTAATTTTGTACTAAATTTACCTATTGTTGATTGGTACTGCTTGACTGTGTATCATTTTTTTTTGGGGAACATCCTAGCTTACTAGATGAACAAGTGTGGACTGATGTGGTTATCTCCTGCTGGCTCTAACTCATCCTCCTTGTCCTTACATTTGTGCTATATAATACACCATTTATATGGTTCCTCTTATTTTTTGCCTATTTTATATCATCTGTTTTTCTCATTTGGTGTGTATGTGCCTTCTAATCAGGTTGACACACCGCTTATATCCGTGGGTTTAGTTCTTCTCTAACGAATACTCAGCCTCCAGCAGTCGGCCTGCAACTTTTGGTAATGTCGTTGCCATCACACTCTCTATACCAAAGCACTAATCATTTCTTGCAGATTCATAGCTCATCTTTGTCTTTTTGTCTCCTTATAGATTGATAATCATATAGACTATTCTCGCTTTCTACCGTTTGGTTCACTATGCACTTAAATAACGGTCGCTTCCGTTTATTACAGACCATTCCGGCTATGATTCAGAACACAATGGACTAACAACCTATTTACCAGATACAGGCATTTATGGCTCTATGGCAAAAACAGGTACTATGCCAATATATTGTGTTAATATGTCGTATTCTTACTAAAATGTTGATCCATGCAAAGCTTACTGGTATCGTTGTCCCAGGTCTGCCTACCCTACATCATCAAGGGTATGTCCGAGCACAGATTTTGTCAACGGAAATCAGTACTAGAGTATTTGACGCAGAAAAAAAAAAGACCAAAGGAGGATGATAATATTGTTTAGGGTGCTCTTGCAGATATTCCTCCCCTCCTATAACTGAAGTGCATCTACTATGAAATGATGATTCAGTATGTGATGCTTCTCTATCTAAATTAGATTAATGCACTATTGGCTCATCTGTTGGGATGATGTCTCGTGCTGTTTTTTTTTTTCTAACTTTTGCTTTAGTGACCTCTTGTTTTCATTACTAAGAACCAGGTTATTTGTCTTCAAAGCAAAGGCTGCACAGACAAGTAACAGACATCCAAAAGCAAGATGTACGCATTATAGACTCCAGACTTATACACCCTTCACCTATATAATGTATTACATTGCTTCCACATCTATATAAGACAATCTACCCGACTGATCCTATGGTTATGAAATATGTACTGCTCCTTTCATACCATGCTATAAGTGTTTTTTTGGTCTTTTCTATGTATATTTTTTGCTATGTATCTAAACTATCTCTAATGACAGTCTTCAAATTTTCCCTAAATAAAACCATTGCAAGCTTTACAAAAATATACTTGCCTATGCGCGCGGGGGCGCGCCCTTTGTACTAGTATACTATACATGCTATGGAAAGTCTGTTCTTTTGTTTACGAGTTGGAGTCCTTGCTTTACTCGTTTTTTATTTACACTATTCAGTTTGCCTCTACATCACGAACAAAACCTAAATGGGTACTTAACCAAACGGGCCTTTCTGCGATGTCTAGTGGAGTTGTTGCATATTCTGAGACGCTAATTGGGTCCTCTTACATTATTTGTGCCGTCGACAAATAAATTACGAGCCGTTAGCATCTTCGAGTGTTTCTAACAATTTTTCCCTCAAAACCATAATGTTTTTTTAACTCGCTAAAGTTTATTGAGAAAATAAGATGATATCCACCAGTTTTTAATAATTCATTTATAAAAAATGGTACACTATTTCTAAACTATCTTAACCATTTATATATATATTTCTCTTATTTGCATCATAAACCTTTTTATTTATTTATTTTATCTTTAGATTGACTCACGCATATTTCCACGTGATGGGCCTATTAAACGTGCGCGATCGGTGTATTTTACATGCACGTTGAGATGGGGTTTCTTCTATTAAACGTTGCGATGTATATACTCTTTGAAATGCTCGAGCTACTCCCTTCATCCCAAATTATAAGACATCACAAAAATCTTGAATAATCAAAATATTTTAAGTTTTGACCAAACTTATATGATAATATAATAACATTTATGATGTTATCATTAAATTATTTATCAATTATATTTTTATAATTTATATCAGGTCTATTTGCATAAATCTTTATAATTTTATCTATAATCTTTGGTTAAATTTGAAATGATTTTACTCTCCAAAATTCTTAGAATATCTTATAATTTGAGATGAATGGAGTATATACTTTGGAAAAGATCTGAACTATTGTTGTTGCCTCAAAACTAAAAAGTTTCTTTTACCTCTCGAAATCATCACGGTTTAATTTTCCTTTTAAATTTAGAAAAAAAAATGTTCCTTAACTCCGTCAGTGGTACAATTTTCCACATCAAACTTATTTGAGAACTTAGGAATATCCTTTCATATCTGATATATCCTATGTGCTTTAATAGGTTTTTATTTACACTACAGGTCGTTGTGTGCCTCTGCCATTTTTGCAGCAGCCTGCTACTTATTTGAGCGGTTTTAGGCTGTAGAAAATCCGAACGTTCGGTGACAAAGCTTGGCCCCAGCCTTAAGAAGGAAAGGTCGTCCAGAAAGATTTCTACTCCGTACCTAATTTTTGCTGGAACTACAAAGATGCAGATTTTGCACTAGAACAAATAACAATTAGAGGCAGCTAATCCGAAAGGAACAAGAATATAAGAATTGAGGGAAAAAACTCACTGCAGATATTACAGTTCGAGTACCCTAGCAAAAGATGATACTAATCCCGCCTTACCCAAAATCAGAAACCACCAAATGAATTAAACGGCTCATGCATCAACCACCAGCTAATACGGCGTAACAACTTCATGTGGGATAGTGATAAGCTCAGATCATAACAGAGCGTACCCAGCTGCACGAATATGCTCATCCAAGCAGTAACAATCAACTGCTTAGCAAAGCAGCGCCGCAAAAATTGTAGGGCACCCTTGCTTCTGAATGGTAATTCCGTGGTTCCCTGAGCATGCGATGCAAAACTAAGTGACATTGCTCAGCAGCAAAAGAATCTGGTCGGCGATCCTGCCTTGGTTTGTGGTACCATTCCAGCCCATTCGCTTCATTCATTTGTTTTGGCAATCTCAGATTTCTTATCATCATCAACCTCCGCAGGTGATCCTGATTCATGGGCAATCTCATTAGGCTCAGATGGGTTGGCAGACCGATAATCAGTGTCACCAGATTCAGGCAAAGCATTGCCAGGCTCAGAAGAGCTGCAAGGTTCATTCTCTGCTCCCTCTGTGCTTGATGCTTCAGCCGCACCTCCACTCTGGCCCACTTGAGCATCCACAGGCCGCTCAGAGGCTTCAGGCTCACAGGATGCACTATCCTCTTCTCTACAAAAAATTTCCTCACTGACTGTAGTAGCATCATTGTCGTTAGCAACTTCTGCTAGTTCCTTGGCCTCCTCAACAGGACCATTTTCAAGGGATGCACTTTCCAGCAGTGACTCGGTGCCAGTGGTTTCACCAGTTAGCACTTCATCAGTTTCCTCTATGTTCAAGGAAATCTCTTCAGAATTGGGGATGATGAAGGAACAGAGGCAGCTAGGCGGTCATTGATTCCTCTATCACCATCAAACGTAAACCAGTTTGAATTCGTGAAGAGGGAACTGCTGCAGAATGTGCACACTATAAGCCATCTTGTAGTAAGGACAGTTCAGATCACTGGAAAATATTAATTACCTGTCCTGATCATCCCCCAAACGCAATGAAGATATTACTACTTCAGCTGACTCGTCATCAAAGTAGACATCCTGAAATACACGCACAGGATAAGCTCATAGATAATCCATGTCTGTTATAGCATGATACAATATATGTTTTTAATTATCAAATCAAAAGTATTGACCATGTACCAATCTTACATTGACTGTATCAAAGTAAAACGATATTTACATAAATACTACCTCTGTCCCCAAAAGAAAGCAATTGTGGGAACCGTTCCGGTCAATATAGCTCATGTTTGACCAACTTTATATTAAATAGTATTAGCATTTATGTCTCTAAATAATTTTATTATGAAAATGGATTCTATAACTAATCTAATGATACTTATTTATATCACGAATGTTAGTACTTTAATACAAATTTAGTCAAAGTTCAAATTGTTTGACTCCAAAACCAAGAATTGCATTCTTTTGGGGACGGAGCGAGTACTGTAAGCATACCTCATCATCTCGTTCATGGGATCCTTGTGCCTGCAATTATCAAACATGAAATATGTTATACATAGATAGCAGCATAATGTTAGCAATGAATGTAATATTAGTATATTACAGTTATCTTGGGAGAATCCAAGGTTTTATTTTGACGTAAAATCACATGGTTGAAATATTTAATTGTAAAACAGCACCAGTGAAGATATTATGACAGATTCAGGAATTCAAAACACTTTTTTTTGGTCTAAATACCAGTTAACAAAATTATAGCATGAATGCATGATAGTAAAGAACATGATGTTCAAAACTCAAGAAAATAATGTTAAAAAAACTGACGAAAATCACCTCTTCAATGTCATCATTGCTGTATATCCCATATCGAAATGCCTGGCTCAGATTATTAGCAAGTGCTGCCACATCATAGTCTCTGTCTCGGAAGTCTTCCTCATCACTATCCCTCCCACGATCATGTAGAGAAGTTGGACGGCTGCAGCATAAAACATTAGGTCATTAGCCAACAGTCAGGAAGAAATATACAATTTACCACAGATAAATCGCAAGTGTTTCAGCAGTGTATACAATAATCAGAAAGCCAGGATGGGAAAAGAACATACCCACATGCCCAATGGTAAACGTTCTCCACCTCATTGCGTTTGACCAGGACATCTGTTTGCCATACAGCCCATTCGCTATTCTCCTATAAACACAAGTTTATAAATGTAAACGAGTACATGACACAACAACATTTCCAAATTGTTGCCAACGATGAAACGGAAATTGGAAATACCTGCAAGTGACTATGGATCATGCTGTTACTATTTCCCAATTGAATGAGCTTATTCGCTATTCGAGTTATGTGTCCAATATTCCCAATTCTTGGAGGTTCTTTCCCTTCTGACGGTAATGTTGGCTACAAACACAAGGCACAATCAAAATACTGGCGACAGAGCCGAGCCAAAATTTTTTTTGACAAGTATCCAGAAATAGATTTACCCCATTAGACTCCACTGGCAGAGATGGACTTTTTTCAGCAGCAAGGACTTTACCAACAAGGCCGCACTCATTAAGGATATGATCAGTCAATTGATTTCTTTGAACCTCAAGGCAAGAAACAATAATGTTCTCAACATGATGATGCACAAAGTTATTATAAGGGTACCTGCAGCATCAGGCAATGTATGAGGATTTTCCTTTAACAGTGACTGTTAAGTAATAAAACACACAGTATCCCACTTACTGAAAAAACAAATCAATGCAATGCTTTATCACTGATTGGCTTATTAGCTCCTTCTCAGCAATTTCGCTACCAATTGTTAGCAAAACAGAGATGAACTCTACAATCTGAAAGAAATAGAAGTATAATTTATTAAAACAAAAATAAACTGGAAAGGGCTCTGAAGAGGACACGTTGAATGAAGGAAACGATTAATTGGACCTTCTGAGCCAGGCCTAACTGCAGAGTTTATGCAAGGTGGACAGCAGTTGAGGCCATCAAACTCAAATTGAAAAGTCTAAAAGCCCTAGGTAGCTTAATGCTTCCATCAAATAACTGGAAGATTAAGAATAATTTATTCAGGAGGAAAAAATGTCTTAAGCAAAAGAAAACTAGTCATATATGCTCAAACTAAAAATAAGAGATCCACAGCATCTGAGCATACCTTCAAACGGTGTTTTCCAAGAGGCGGACGCAAACATCCATAAGTTGTAGGCAAAACATTTTCAGAAGTAATGTCCAGTAACTTCAGCAAGTCACCTAAGATGTGATTACAGGTATACTCATAAGTTCTCGGAAAGACAATCAAGCATTTCATATTTTCATTAAACATGCCCGGTGCACACATGACGAGAATGTGTGTGACAGAAAGCAGGAATGTAACAAGTGAAAAGCATATAAACAAAACAAGTAGCATTAGATAGAAAGAATCAATCACAGAGCACTCACCTAAACTCTCCAGCATACCATCAACTGTTTCTGGACTGGCTGTGACCAGCGTCCCGTGAGTTAAGTTGCTTCTAAATGCTTGGTAAGAGGCTGATGCTAATCTTTTGGGGTCCAACAAAGATATACAAACTGACAATGAATGAACCAGAACCGATTTTGGTCTTGACTCTTCAAGAGCATGACGAAACAACCTACCAACAAAACTGATACCAGGAACAAGTAAACAAAAATGAACATAATAATGAATGACAAAGGAAGGGATATAATCCACAGTAGTTGCATTTTCTGATCACACAAAAATAAATGAAAATGACAAACCTTGGGCTGCATATTTTTGCAGCAAGAGCAGGAGGGGCGCATCGAGTTACTGCAGAAAGGATTTCAGCAGCATTTGCATGCACTTCAGGAGAGTCCTGTTTGGTCAAGGCAACATAGATATATGAGCTCTTTACTAGCATTATATCCAAAAGAACATATGAATTCTACTGAGACAACAAACCAATAACCTCCATAACCACTGCAAGTACAGCTTAATAATGACATGGTTTAGTGCCCAACATATGTCATATAGCACTATGTTGTTGAGTGATGACGTGTACTTACTGATGAGCTAAATTTATCCACAATCATTTCCAGTACATCTGTATTCTCTAACCAATGCAATGTATCCGCGAAATTCGAGTATATGGTTTCATCAGCACCAATCAATCTTATCAACACCTGTTTTACAATCAATTTGATAAATAACACCAACCAAATGCACTCACCAAACTAAATGGGGCAATGAGTTCAATAGCTACTTACCTCCATTATTGATGTAATGCCAATGAGGTCGACAAGCTGGACAACAATCTCTGGATGCTCCTACAAAAAAGGTAAAAGAAAAAAAGACAAGCAAACATGAATTGGAATGTACACAAATGAAATGACACCAGCTTTCCAGCAAGTATAGTATCCAAAGACAGTGTGCACAATGAGCAGAAATGAGATATCACAATCGCAAAGAAAATAAAGCATTCCAATATCCATAGATCATATTCTATGCACCCATACAAAGTCAACAGAATATATCATGGATTCCAGTCAGTCTGCAAGAGCAAGGCTAGATACACAACAAAGAAGAAGCAGGTAAGCACAAGACTTACACAAATAAGTTCACTGACATGGTCAAACAATCAATCAGCAATCTTTGGTTGGTAAAACAGAATATGAATGTGCATTCAAAGCAGGCAGAACAGGTCAAGCTTGAGGTTACCTAGCAACACATTGAAAAAAAGGCATAGTAGGAACAATCTACATTTTACAGAACAGATCAGCAATACCTGAACATAATTCATAAGAGGAGCAGTCTTCCGTAGCATCAAACATATAACCACCTAAAAAGATAAATAACCTGGCTGAGCTCCACAATCCATCATAATGCAACAAGAAAAGAGAATTGTGAAGCCCCATGTGAAGATTAGTAGTAAAAGTGCATTGCGGAGGTCTTGAACTTGAAAGACAACTTTATCCATGATTAAGTGGTCAGGAATAAGAGGAGACGAGGTGGGGGTACCTTACTGAAGTAACCAGCTAACAAGGTGCTATGCGGATGGTCAGGTTTTACAAATGAGAAAAGCAAATCCATTAACTGTAACAGAAGGAAGGAGTTTGTTAGACAGAACAAAGTTCATAAACTTGTGGAGTAACATGTTCCAAAGAAATGTGCTAACAAGTGAATATATTTACCTCAACATCCTCCACCAAGGTTCTCAAAATAATGTCAATTTCACAAGTAAAAATCTCACAAGCGATAAATGGAAACCTGCAAGAGGTAGACAAGTGAAGTTTGACAAGGCTAATCCGCAAACTAGTTTAATATATGGCATGACAATGAACAACAAATATCCATAGCATACTTGAAAGATTGTTTCTTCTCTGAATCCTCTGGAACTTCTTCCACAATGTAACGAAGTAACTGCTCCACTTGGGCCTTATCTCGCAAGCTAGACACAGAGTTCAAACGTTTTAGGCAGGGAAATAAACCTACAATAAGGTGGAGCGCAGTTGAAAGCTACGCAGTATGTTCACACTAATCCCTATATACTATAACATATAAAACTACTCCCTCCATTCCAAATTATAAGACGTGTTGACTTTTCTAGACTCATAGATTTTACTACACACCTTGATATATGTTATGTCTAGATACATACTGTATGGCAGAAGTAAAATGCCAAGCAGTCTTGAATGAAATGAAAAGGTTGTATGTGCAGATGAGTTGAAACTAGAGTTGTTCCTCAGCTTTGCATGATAGAACCCCAGGCTATTCTGATGCATATAGCTATGGCTGAAAAGGATGGATGTGTACAGTAAGTAAGGCTTTTGCTATCTTATTCGTTCATAAATCATAAATTGATTCATTTGCCTGTAAACCCGCAATACATGCAAAATTCATAGAGTGATAAAACAATAACGTAGAAGTGCTGAAAACTGTAGTAGCTTGAAAACAGGTAATGGTCTTACAAATTTATGAGTCGAGTATTCAGCGCTTTGCACTCCTGGATGATTTCATCCTCGTCAAGAAGCTCTTCCAACGTAAAGTTCTCCTTGTCCAGAATTGTATCCACCTGACCAACAGAAAAAGAAAGTTAGGCGATGTCCCAATGTATACTAGTAAATTTTCACAGCAGCCCTGAGATGGTAAAAAGAGCATGGTAAATAAATAAGCCACACCAATAAACATGCTCAATCCACTAGACAGTTAGTTATTTATATTACTATAAAATGAGTACTAACCTAATGAAGAATATACCACAGGGGCCACTACCCACTAGTACTACTGAAACTTTCCACAAAGAGTGCTACCTGACCAGAATAAAGATTTATGACCCTAAGGGAGGAAGGAATAAATAAACAGTAAGCATACTTGACATGAAATTGATTTCCTACACAGGTACAGGAAGTTCCCCATAAATAGTAATGGGGCAGAAACAGAAAATATGTTCTCGCTGAGACAGTAACAGTGTGCAGAGAGCCAGAGAAAGTCTATTTATTATTTATGAACCGAAAATGATTGCCAACGGAATCCGCTCAAGCTAGCTCCAGCCAGGCTTATCTGATCCCTTCCTTGGGGAACATTTTTCAGAGCGTGTGCGTGCAGGAACATAACCCTGAACAGGGAAGCTGTTCCAACATCCACCCCGTCTGAGGATTCAGCCGGTCAACAGTAAGAAACCAAAAGGGAGACCGACCAACGGAACAGTTGCTGGTGCTGACGCCCTTTATCGATCTAGATTTTGGTCTAATTTGTTTCGTTTCGTTTCTTCGGAACGCAAGTTTGGTTCATGCCATACAAGTTAGGGAGTCTATTGCAGAAGACAGAGAGCACAAACGAAATGTGTGCCTCTGTGTCTCGACGGCACAAAGCTACGGCAGAGGCAGCAGGCGTGGCTCTAGAGCAGAGCAGCGTGCGTTGTTTGTTCCTCCGGCTGGCGAGGCGTCCTTCCCAGCAGAATGGAAGGGCGAGAGAGAGGCACACAGCACAAGAGGCAAGAGAGGAGTGTGTGTACTCACGGGCGAGGCCGCGGAGAGGCCGGTCATGCGCCAGAACATGGCGGCGAGGCGGCGGATCCCGCACCAGATCTAGGGTTCAGGCTCCTGGGGCTGGCCAGGGAGAAGCGGCGGCGGCGGAGTCCCGAGCCCCCCACGATCGGCGGGGTGGCAGAGGTTGCGGCGGTGGACCGGACAGCGGGATGGCGAGGTGTGGGTGCCCCGCCCGTGCGGGAGCCGGGAGCAGAGAGGGGTGAGAGAGAGAGACAGAGACAGACAGACAGACAGGAGCGCCAGGCCGCCAAGCGCTCGGCTCCGCTTTGGTGTGGTGGGGAGAGGAAGACCGAGAGAGAGGGAGGAAGAGCCTGCGCACGCCACATCAGCGCTGTGGTTTTTTGGTGGGTCGGCGGCTCGTGGGGTGGTGGCTGTCGCTGCCCAGGTTCAAATCAAAGGGCTGGGCTGTTAAACTTGCTGGACCAGGTTGGCCCCCACGGACTGGATTGGGCCTGTACTAGACCACCACCACTATCTTACTCCTACCAGAAAGAAGACCAAGACAGCTCTCAACTGCCGTCTCATTCGGTCATCCCTTCCTACTACTACTACAGCACATCTGCTCCGGGATCAAAGGAAAAATAAAACATCTGCTCCCCATCTACTCCTGACTCACGCCGACCCATCTCATCAGCTAGTAAGACCATCACAGATTCAACACTAATCTTTCCATTCGGCACAAAATAAGAAAAAATCAATCTCAACAAACTGGCAGCTCCAGAAGGTATTATTCGGTTCAACCATGAAAGCAGGACAGGTACAGACTACAGCCCCGGGTGAACACTTTGCTTGTGCGACCCGCGGCAACTGCGAGAGCAGCTCAGGGAGCTGCTACATCCGACGGCGACACTGCTACAGCACAAAACAGATGTTAAAGAGAGGATGTACATGCAACAAGTTACAGGCTTACAAGCAAGCAAAGCGGCTTCTACATATCCCATCTCCTAGTGAAGCCTCGTCAGCTCTTCCACCCTCTTGGACAGCTCCTCCACGGGAACACCCACCGCCTTGGACACCTCCTCCATCTTGCTCCGGCTAAGGTCAAGGAACGACTCGATCAGGTCACCATCAAGGAAGTTCCGAGCCTCCGCCGTCTTCTTGTCGTTATGGAACGACCGCCATTGCTCATGGCTCAGGTTACCGACGCCCTTTATGTGCTTCACAAGAGTCGACTGGAGCTTCTCCAGGAAGACGTATTGGTCATGCGGGAGAGAGGCAATAATACCGATGACCCCGTTTATTGTGCCAAAGATGACAGTAGGAATCTGCCCTATCTCTGAATCTGGAAGGCGCATCACGAGTGAGCCGTGGCGGAATCTGTTCACAAACTCCCCGAGATGGTACTCCCCGACAACCTCAAGCCTGGCCCTTTCATCATCTGTGGCCGCATCGCTGTTCTTGCGCACCGTGAATAGGTTATAGCCATTCTCTGCCCCAACATAGACTTCATCATCAAGCATCTCAACTGCAGTCATCCAGTTTGCATTGTAATCCCTAGCACGCTCTTCAATCGCGCTTTCCTCATGCTGCCCAAAAGTAAAGACAAAAAAAAACATTAGCAATCAGCCCAACAAAGAGAGACACAACATTTTTTACAGATAATGCAATGTGCGTCAAGCAAACAGTTAAAAGACCCACCTTATACACCAGCAAGGATATTGATTTCATAAGATCACCAACCACAATGAAGTCACCACGCGTTTGAGTATACAAGGCAAGTATGTGCCCATGGTGGCCACACTCAGATTGCAGCTCATGTGAACCATCCTCGCGTGACATCCACTTGTATAATTGAATCTTCTGGTTGATAGCAGCCAACAATTTCCCATTGAACGCGTTCAGCGAATAAACTGCTCCTTTGGTTTCTTTCTCCACAATTAATTGCAAACTTCCGTCTTCAACTGCAAATACAAGGATTCGACCCTACAAGATGCACCGATACATAAGCATTTTGTGCACGAGAAATAGACAAAGTTCACAGAGAAATAAACTACAAGAAACAGTAAATTGAACAAGTATTAAAAGGGAGTTAACTAGTATTAGTAAAACATCAAGCTTTCAGATATATTACCTTTGTTGGTTCATTTTCTTCAGGTATAACATATGCGGTTCCCACACAATAATAAACATTATTATCATCCGCAAAAGAACAGCTAATGATGGAGCAGCCAGATTCATATTGATCTAGAGGATATACACACAGGGACTCGAAAGTCTGATGATCTAGCAGACGTATAAAATGAGTCTCACTTTCCTCCACGCTCTGGTTGTACTTGAAACTGCAAAATGCTAGTGTCTTTGATTGCTCCTGGTGGCAAATGCGACGTGCTTGTTCATTAAGGGGGATTGTGCGGATATGAAGCTTCTGGATATCATCGATAGTTCCAATTGAAAGCTCGCCCTCTTTAGCAATTGCAAGACTGACATTGGAAAAGAAGGGGTGAACTAGAGCAAACTTGAGACAGTGGTACCATTTTCAAACCATAACTCCAAAAAGACTGGACCAGTGACACAAATGAAGTACAAGCTCAGAGCATCAAGTAGAATGCAACTAGCAACAATTAAAAAAAAATCAAACGATGACATCAAAAGACATAAATAGCAAGCTATAAAACATTTATTTTCCCTAATTTGACTGTTAATGATAAGATTTATAAGTACATAAGAATTAAAGGGCGGTTGCTTCACAGAGTCAAGAAATTTAAGGTCTACCAACACCATTAGCTTGAGACTAAAAGGCTAGCAACAATAAAAAAAAATCAAACGATGACATCAAAAGACATAGCAAGCTATAAAACATTTATTTTCCCTAATTTGACTATTAATGATAAGATTTATAAGTACATAAGAATTAAAGGGAGGTTGCTTCACATAGTCAAGAAATTTAAGATCTACCAACACCATTAGCTTAAGACTAAAAGGCTTTGTTGGTGCCGTTGTATTATTTTGAGTAAGACAAGTTTCATCAGATTGTGAAAGCCCGTTAAAAAAAGTTGCTACTGCTAGTATAAAAACTTAATGCTAACTTTTTAATGAACCACACAATACATCAATTGCACAAAGATTAGATGGTATGCAAAATGGATTGTGAAAACATTTCGACCAAATTGATATATGATCCCAATTCCCAAGTAGATACAGGAGGTACTTGACTCAAAGATTAAGTAATTCCATTGCACAAAATCTAGAGAGGGAACAAACCTGTCTGGAAAAGCGGCTGTATTGAAAGGGCACATATGATTAACCTCTTTCAAATTGACATTGCTATAGAGAAGCTTCTTATTGCTGCTATAGATGACAGTCGGCCTATCTGACGAAGCAAACACGTGGGTGGTACCCTTGGATGAGAAGGTACGAAGGCTGATGGGTTGGGTTCCGAGGGTAACCTTCTTTCTATCAGTCAGTTCACCTGTACTTGCATTCAGCAGAAAACTGAACAGATTACCATCCCCAAGAGCACAAAGCAAATACGAAACCTGAAAAGAAAAAAAGAACATGTATATGTTACTTGATGTAGCCATTCTTGTTTTTTATGGAACTTAGAAAAGCAAGTTCAAGAGCATACCCCCTCCAAGGTGCACAGCAGAACAGACCGAGGAACAATTTCTCCACCCAAATTTTCCTTCCTTATTAATTCAAGATCTGGAAGCGAAAATATTCTAACACTTATATCTGTCCACATCCCAACAGCAGCTAGGGAACTATACTGTGAATTCTCCCCAATTGGGTTCAAATCAAGACAAGAAATCTCATGTTCTAGCTGCGCATGCTTCACTTCAACAAGTTTAGCATCCCTAATTTCCAGGTAAACAAGATGGCCACCACCGGTTGCCAACAGAACCTGCAACACATGTGCAATTAAAAAATAGTATGAAAAAATAAATAGCATTGGCATGCAATCATTCACATCCATTTGTACTTAGAGCATTCAAGAAAAATATGCCGGGACCAATGGTCGCTGATGATAAAAATGTCTGCACAAAATCGCAGCAATAGGTAATAGTTACACTGTAATTCTGGATCTGGATTATAATAGCTACACAAAATTACAATGCTCTTGGCTGCCAGCCTGCCAGTTTTTCAATTACAACATATTTTCTTGTTTGGACGTAGCAATTAGTTGAGCATAATTTCTTGAGACATAATGAGAAGTTCTTGGTTAAGTCAGTAAAGGTTCCTGTGAGTACCAACATAATAAGTTAGAAACCAAATACTGGCCCTCAGACTCAAGGAAAAAAGTGGGTACACCTGTCTATAGGTTCCCAACAAAGGCAAGAATTGAAAGCCACATATGGATTGCAATTACTACTAAAAATGCACGTCAACATGTGCATCGACTATAAGGAAAAAAGGGTACTATAGCAGTCAAGCATCCCCCAAAGTTTGTATTACTACACATCTAATCATCAAATCATATTTGGTAACCGGCTAACTGCCCATTACCTACTAGGGAAATATAACAGGGGGATATTACTAAAATGACAGGAAAGTTTTAGGTTACAAAAAAAAGAGTAATTGGTTGTCTCATTGAAATGTGGGATGCCCCCAACCAAAAATTCTAAACAAAGACAGGAAGCAGTCCAAAACCTGACTAGCATTAGCTGAAGCAACATTGACTGAGAATCCTGCTGGTGCATTCCATTGATCCACTAGCTCCCGGGAGGTACAACTGACTAACAGAACAGAATTAGCAGTAACCTGCAATTCAAAACAACAGGTATAACATTAATATAGTTGATTAAAATGACTCGTATCACATAACTGCTAAAATGATGAAAAATGAACTGACAGGAAACTAATCTATCAAACATACACAAAAAAGGAGCTTTCTACAAATACCCACTACATTTTTTTTATGTCCGCTAACATAAGGCCTTTTGAATTGAATAGGCAGAAGTCAAAATGTACAAAAAGGGAAAACTACTAGTCAAATTAAATGCATGTTTAGCGTACAAAAGCTGCATCAGTATATCTTTATTCAAATTACTTTTAAGATGGTGTTGATTTTGTAGCAAATACTTTTCCCTTGCTACATTAATGGACAGAGGAAATAATAGTTTGCTAGCCGCTAGTGTGCTAAATGCAAGAAAACATATTGACGAAATGGTCATTAGAACAGGCACCTGTATAAGAAGATCATTGATCGCATTCTGACAAAACAGGGTTTGAGTTTGTGCATCAAAGCCCTCTATCTCAGTCTCTTCTAGTTCATCTTCCATGTTCATTGCCAAGAATCGTGTCTCACTTATAAAGCTCACAACAAGGTACATGTCATATGGATCATTGAATGAAGATTTCAATGACCATAATCCCTTTATGCCTTGGAGTTCTACTGAAGCCTAATCAAGCAGGAGGGGGGAATAACAACTCAACTTCTCCACATTAAAAAGTTGGCAATAATAAACTACCATAAAAAATACCTGCTCATTAATCCCTATACCATTCCGAACCACCCGAAGGGAACCATCTTTAGATGCCCCAGAACATGTGACCACCTGACCTTGACCCTGCCTATCAAGGTCAACCACACAGAAGTCCACAATCGGTCCAAGATTAACAAACCGTTCAAGAATTTCAACAAATGAGCCGCTTGCATCGGCTTGGAGGTTCAGCTTCACCAGCTGTTAGAAAAATAGATTCATGAGACGTGTACCAAAGAACAATATAAAGGAGGGCATGGATTTTTCTTTTTACATCTAACATGGAGAACTGGAAGGACAAAAAAGCATTTGACCTACCTGTGAATCGCCAAACCGTGAACCAACATAAACAACACCATTATCAAGATATGAAATCGATGATGCAATCGAAGTCTCTCCCAGGTATTCAATTTTCAAACCAGTAACCCTAAAATGACAAAAGGTGAAACAGAATAATCGTTAGCAAAAGCCTTTCTGTTTCAAAATAATGCACAAGTTGTTACCTTTCTCGTTCATGGGTAAGGACAAGTAAATGCAGAATTCCAGTATTATCACCAAGTAAATATCGAGAACCATCTGGGTCAACCCGTCCATAAGCTCTAATGATGGACTGCCAAGAAATCGGAAATCAAGGAGAAAAGAATTAGAGTGTAGATATGGTACCTAACAACATGAATTAAGCACAACAAAGAAAAAAAAAGATGTAAGCAAGAGATTACTTGTTTTATTGGTATCGCTTTAAATGTAGAATTGGCATTGCAGTAAACTATTTGCTCCTCGCCAATTATTATCACACCACCAAGTGGAGCTGGTACTGGTATTAACAAACCAGCACCATTGTCTACATTATTCTGGGACCAAGGACCCTCAACAAAATCTTTGTCCTTCAGTGCAACTTCATAAGTCTTAACATGCCTCACATCTTTATTATCCTGAAGTGTAAAATCGAAAATGCAAATCATATAAACAAAAGCAACTATCACAAGTCATAACAAAATGCAGTTCAACTGTACAAAAACTCTTCTAGCAAAGGAGAGGTCATAAAGAAGTTTAAACAAACCTGGTAGAGGACAACAATAGTAGGTTTAACACAACCATGCAGAAATTTGATGTCCAATACTTGAAGTTCTTCCAGTCTAACAGAAGAAAACACTAACTGTAAGATAGTCTGAATAACATAACATTAACTATTAGACAATATACTCAAAATATCAAAGTTCATCATCTGAATGAAGTTAATCACCATTAGTGAAAAAACAAGATTTGTGATGAACTTCACAAATGAGTAAATGTTGCTAACGTATCTGTTTGTAGATGGCATGAGATAAATGCTAGGACATTAGTATTGCTCTTGACTCTCGAGCCTCGAGATGCAATGGCAAGCTACTGGCTTCAACTGATTGACAACCAAGCAAAGACAGTAATAATGTGTCATCAAGTCATCCGATTAATCACGATTAGTCGCCCTAGTCGGTATCCTGGACTAACTAGGGCTACAACCCAATTAGGCCAATTAGTTTTCTGGCCATCGATTAGTCGTCGCCTAATCACAGTCGGACAACCAAAAACAGAATGGAATTGTTGGGCAGCTTAAGACATGGGCTGCATCTGGGATGGCTTAGGCCACTTGGGATCATGTTCTTCAGCCCAATTCGCAGACCTACATGCAGCCACCACCCTAGAGTTATCTTCATGTTCGATTTGTACTCTAGAACATATGTAGTAAATTAGTATATATTTGGTATATTAGTCCTAATTTATATAGGACTAAGACCAACCAGGGCTGATTAGTCACCCTGGTCGACGACTAATCGCGATTAGTCACTTGGTCAGTCCCATGGCAACTAGGAACAACTAGACGAACTGATAACACTGATAACCACATAAATTCTATGATAAATTGATAATAAATAGAATGGAGAGATCTAAGCGATGTGCACAATAAGGTTATGGTTATCTCTAACTAAACTGTAAAGGGTGACAAAAAAATGCCCACCTATTGACAGAAATATGAGTGTGCCCACATGCATTTATTGTTACTACCACATACATTTCCAGATCGCATGAATATTTTTCAGGAAATAAATAACAGTCAGAAATTTCAACACTCATACCTGATATTGAAAGCTTCCTTCAGCTGCCCTTTGTTGTCAAATGGTATAACCTGCCAAGCAAGGATAGCAGAGGAAATAAGAGGTGTGTATTGGATATGTGAAGTGCATCTTTATAATAAGAACAAGTCTGGAACTCTGGATTCATAAACCTAATGAAGCAGACAATATGCCTACCTTAAATAAACCATCATATAGATGAAGACCAATGAGTCTACAATCAGGGTCGATGATTCCAATCTACACAATAAAGAAAAGGCCGCCATTAGTATTACTGTTACAGGTAAAATATTGCTCTCTATATTCACACAAAACCCTGTAAAATGATGGAGAATTAAAATTTCAAGGAAATTTTTCATATAATATTCTAAGGAGTCAAATGTAGGGGGGTTAAACCGAAAAGAATCTGCACCTGTCCATTGTCAGTAGGGCGGCCAATGCGATCAGAAACATCACCCATGGCTCTACATATTACAAATAAACCATTATTTTCCATACAAAATAGGGAACGCCAGTGTTTCAATCAACATATACTCCCTCCGTATCATAATTAGATGACGTTTTGGACAAGCTTTGAGTCAAACATTGGGAATATAAATCATCAATAACTTTTAAGTTGTTGAGATTCCAAATGTGAAAGTTATATGAATAGATTTGTCTTGAAAAATATTTTCATAAAAGTATACATATATCATTATTCCATAAATATTTTTATAAAAACAAGAGGTCAAAGTTGTGTTTGGGAGACCGTGTCGCTGTCCAAAACGTCATCTAATTAGGATACGGAGGGAGTATAGCTGAATGACAATATGCTTTCCAACGGATAACATTAAGTGGAACCATAAATCATATTCCCTCTATTCCAATTTATAAGTCATTCTAAGAATCTCGGAGAGTCAAAGAATCTCAAGTTTGATCAAAATTAAGAGAAAATTATAAAGATTTATGACATCAGATATGTATATTATGAAAATATAATTGATGAAGAATGTAATGATACTTAGTTGGCATCATAAATGTTATTATATTACCATATAAATTTGGTCAAACTTAAGATACTTTGACTCTCCAAAATTCTTGGAATACCTTATAATTTGGGTCTTTGGGATGGAGGAAGTACTTAATAAAGTAAAAAAGGCCAGAAGAGCAAGTGTCCAAACCTGGTGATTAGCTCTGATTTTTCTGTGTCCCATTGCAGAACACAGAATTTGTACCTCTCCGTAGCAATGAAAAGAAAATCCTGAGTCTCATTCTGAGGATATAAGAAAGAAACAGAAAATCAATTTATAAAAATACTTCACAAAGACTGAAAGACAAATAAAGTATATCAGATGGATGAACTGCAAAATAGCTTACATGAGGCCGGAAGAGCTCAATTGTTGCAATTCTTCCATATATAGGTACGTCAAGCATCGGCTGGTAGGCAAACAAAATTGTTATGGTATTATGCAGAAAATCATAGTGATACTACGATGACAGTTCTATAGATGACTAACCTGAAGGCCCTGAGGGGTAAGCAAATGGATCTCGATCCGGGTACATTTCCTGAAAGGTTGATGCATGTTTGCCTTAGTAAAGGATTGTACAGGCAATTGAACTGGCAATGGGCAAGAAAAACCTAGCTCTGCCATTACATGTATTTCTAGGCAGCAGATTCACCACAAACACCTCAAGATATGTTGCCATGGAACATGTAGATAGAATATGGTTGCTACATGTGATGTTCCGGCTATCGCTTGATTGAGCTACAAATTGAATATACAGACAGACTCACGCCAGTTATGTTCCACTTTGTATTAGCTCAACTGTTGAGCACCCTAGTAGGGAATGCCAAATTGCAAGGTACTAGGGTTTTACTGTTCTAGTCTCAGATTCTGCATAGCTAGTGCTAGTCTCGGATTCTGCATAACTAGTGGTACAAAAAAACAATTGGCCCTCCGGGATAAAAAACAATTTAGACGCGTTTCCTTTCCCTGTATCATCCCGAGCAGAAATAAATCCGGAACAACCCAGGAGAGATAGGGGAAATCACGCATTCCTGAGTGGTCCAGCTGAGGGCAAACCCTAGGCCGCGCCCACCTCCGTCCCAAAACCCTAGGAGACTCCGCAAAGCGCACAATCCCAAGGGCTTGAGCATTTTGGAGCAGCGCACCGAGTTAGATCGTATGCCGAGAGCGTGAGGACAGGGGAGGAGGGGAGTGGGGATTAGCTAGCGCGCTTACGCGATAATGAGGTTGAGCTGGTTGGGGCTGGTAAAGTTGCCAACGCAGGAGTGGCTGACGCTGGTGGGCTTGTGCGCCGTGACAACGTAGTTCCAGACGCTCATCTCCGCTGCCGCCGCCGCCGCCGCCGCCGGGGAACAGTGGACTCTGGAAGGTGAGGGAAGGAGAGATGGTGGCGGTGAAGGAGACACGGAGGGAGGGAGCAGGGACGAGCTGGACCTGCGACTCTTTTCTAGCGTGGCGGTGGCGGATGGACGCTGCTGATGTGCGGTGCAGATTAGGCCAGGCCCAGTTAGCTTGCCGTTGGACCGGCCCTTTTTAACGTCGTTCAAACTTTTCGATCAAATTCACGATCGGAGGCATGTCAAAATATATCCTTAAAAGAAGACTCTTTTTTTCTAATCAACGGACGCTTTTACATACATATATATATACTCCATATCATAACTTCATATATTAATTATCATAACTTTTGCCATTTGTATTCAATGTGGATGTAAAGAATTATGTTTTATGAAATCTTCAAAAGGAAAAAAAATGGTAGATAGCATGTGCAATTTTGTGTAGTACTTTGCCATTATACAATGCAAAAAAAATCATTAAGTCCAAACTATTTATATTATTCTTCCTTTGTCATTATCAGAAACATTGTAATTTTGATAGATGCACTTCCTTTTAGTTTCTTCTATATACCTAACATGTAATCTCTAAAAATTTATAGAAGAATGGCATGTTTAATTAGGTGTTTAGAAAGTGTCATGAGCACAACTCGTTGTTTCAATCCGTTGTATCCTACTAGAATATTGACCATCTTGATCCAACATTTCAGGGAAATGATGGAGCGAAGCTTAGACATTGGGACAACTTATAACGAGGATCACTATGGTGTGCATCTATCCACCATCTATCCCTATTTCGTAACAAAATATGCCTTATGGTTTATATTTACAAACCTAAAAGTTCACATATGAACTTAATTTTTATTTTATTTTTTGTCAATGTGTTTTATGTTGATTGGACATGCTTTAATTTTGTGTGTACTTCCTCACGGCATACAAGAATAGCTTAATTTCTCAAAGAAAGAGTACTATCATAGATAGATAGATATTTGACATTGGTATGATGTTTTTATATTTCTTATGTGCTTTCCTAGGATGAGACTGAAATTTCTCTTATACCTTTGATCATAGCACATGGTTTCTCCCAAGGATCCTTATATTCAGATTCGATTGCATGAGAACACTGTCAAAGTATCTCTTGGCAGCTATTCCCTATCATTGACCAAGAACACAATCTGTTTCCTTAAGGGCACGAGGTTAAGCTCTATATGGTGGTTTAAAGAAAAATAGACATCTAGACTAAGCAGCAACCAGAGAGAGTGTATATAGAGTCCACCACTGTGTCATTGTCTTTCCATGGTCCTCATGATTTGTTGCATCGGTTGAATGTGGCCCCTTGAAAAAGCAAGATGGTCTTCATCACAACACATAGTCCAGTAGTTCCCCTATTTTTTTATCATGGCAAATCATTGTATGCAGGTATATCTAACACTTTGCAGAAGTGCAGACATTGTCACTCGATGTCTACATGGAGGTTGGGGTAGCATTCCACTCTAGTGCATTGGGAAATCCCTAAGGCGCACAGACACTAAAGAATATATATCATATTTATGTTAATCGTTTCCTTGTGATCTCATAGCATTATTTTTTTATAGTAATAATATGACAGTGAACCTACTACATGATCTTGTGGAATAATTTCTAGGTGGGGATAACATTTGAATACATGATGTACTATAGGGATGGATCCTTACCTTTTTTTTATCTTGTTGCAATATTTTGTAATGGTCAAAGTTTACTTGCCTTCTACTAGTGAAGACATGATGGCCAAGGTACATGTGACATTTTTCCTAGGAGATTCTAACTAGTTGATTTGTTAATAACAAGTCTGCTAATGATAATCTTCTTCATTGTATAAGCATACTTGCTCAAATTCATTGTATATGTCAGTGACTCAACTAAAAAAGTTTGGGAGAGTTTTAACAAGCAACTCAACCAAAAGGCATGTGGAAATATATGGAAATCACACAAATTCACATATTGAAATCATACAAATTGTGGCAAATATATGGATGAATAAGGGTAACTCGAGTGAAGATTAAGATGTTACCTCAATTTTATAGAATGAATTGATAGTTCTTGGGATGGCACCTCAGCATCATCAAGCCATTGCTAGAGTTGTCCAACGTCGATTACTCTTGCTACTCCAGATCCCTCCCTCAAGCGCTTGTGGCCCTCCTTCTCTGTGCCTCCGTAACTCTGCTCTCGAGCCGTCGTCGCTCATCCCTACTCTATGGCTCTGTGCAGTCGTGTTCTCGTCCACTATTCATGTTCCATGTGCTTGAGCCGCCGGCGGCTGCTTGCCTACTCCTCCTCAAGACACGCGGTAGGTAGGGTTCAAGGAAGGGGACGTGGCTGGTGGTAGGTGAATGGATTGGATGTGTAATTGCCTAGTGGTGGTGATTTCTTTAGGGGTTTGGGCCTTCACATATGGTTGGGTTAGGCTGGCCCAAGTAGGTAGCATTAGGCCTAGGAGTCTAGCCGAGCGACAGAGGCCATTTTCTCTCACATGCTCATTCATTCTTCATAAAAATTGAGGGGTAGGGACCAACAGAAGAAGGGGCGAGGGTGTAGAGTGAGCACACCAGTACATGGGGAGGCCGCCCACCATGGCGGTACGGTGGTTCTGCTCCTGAGTCCTATGATTTAAAACTTTAAATCTCATTAAACAATATGGCATGCATAAACAAGTAGCGGTGAATGGCACTAGAGATGAAAAAAATAAGAGAAAGGTGGTCTTAATCTCATAATAAGGTGCCACATAAGAGATAAAAAATGATGTGATATTAGGGTTACAAAGAGGGAAGGAAATGTGGTTTCATTCTCATTAAACGAGGTACCACATGTAACAAAAAAATAATGACATGACACAACACTAAGTTTTGAAAAGACGAGGGGGCAGATTCCATTTACATGAAAATTCATATACACTTTTTTCAAGACAACATAACAAAACCGACATCGAGGTGTTTCATTTTATTTGATTGTGCCCATCCCTTATGTTACAATTAATTGCTAGGGACAACATATGGAACAACAAATGACATTATGCATTGGAGAGTTTTTTTTCTTCAATGGGCCCAAATCACTTTAAAAATATACAACTCGATGGAATTGGCCTAACATGACTCTTCTTTCCGCATTGGAAGTAGCACTTTATTGGCAATATTTGTTCCAAAAAGACAACATTGTGTGAGTGGTCAGGATTTATTTCCATATCAACATAAGGATTTAAATTTGGTTTGATTCCTTAACAAGTCAAACCAAGTTTTGGCAACAAAACATCTGGGCAAGGCCAAATTATGGTAAGCAATAGACAAGATGATGGTTGGATCATGGTCAAACCAAATATTGGCTAGTGCCGATTGAGAGGATTAAATAGTGCTTGGTTTGGTACCATGTCAAAAAAATTCTAAAATTATGAAGTCTTACCTTGTTGACAAAAGTGTGAGTATTATAACATCGACAAATTGTAAATTGGGTATATGGTTTAAAATGCATTATCATTTGAAACTCCTAAGTAAAAAATTGGACTACGTGTAGCCGCATGCAAATTGCCAAATCAACCTTCGCTAGTTTAGATAGTCAAGCCAAAGTTCAGTCATGTGACTTGCCCTCCCTCCCGTGTGAATTATGAATTGTAGCGGGTGAGACCCAATTGTTTTGCACAAGATAAATAGCGGTCGAATTTCTAAATAGCGGTAGATTCTAAAAAATTAGGCTAGGTTTTCCTAGCACCAAACCAAACCACTCCTAACTTTCTAAACTAACGAGGCATGATAACATTACTACTAAAAAACAAATACATGGGCACTAAAGCACTACCTCATGTGAAAAAATCAGGAGATTCATAATCCTGGGTGGGGTTGATGAAAATAAAAAAAAATCCTTCATTACTCGGGCAACACTGACCTTACGACACTGCTCATCTCTTTAGGGGCTTGAGCATTGTGACTCAGCTTAATGTTGACAAGATGTAGTCTGCTCATAATAGGGCATATGAAGTTCATCTCTTTGGGTGTTGCTTGGCGTTTGGCTCTCGCATCCGGGACACTGCTACTAACTCTTTGTAACTGTGATATTTTTCTTCTAAGTGAAAGACATGCTTAAGTGTGCGTTCAAGGAAAAAGATCTTTCACAAGCAATAGTGGAGTAAGTCCTAGATAGCTAGATGGCTCATAAGTTTTTAGTTAAACATGAGTTCACAAGCATAGTGCGTGAAGTGTGACCGACGTGCCTTGGTGAAAGACCTTGTTTGGTTTTGGTTAATTGATGAAACCTATAGACTAACCCTTGAACTAAGTGTATGATCAAGATAGAGTGGTCCACCTTGGAACATGGAGCTAGATGGATGATCATGGTGAATCAAGTGCTTCATGGACTAAGGAAAAGAAGAAAGAGAAAAATAAAAATGGGCTCAAGGCAAAGGTATATCTATAGGGTCATTTTTGGTTTAGTGATCAAGACACTATAGAGAGTGTGATCACATTTAGGATAGATAGTCGTACTATCAAGAAGGGAAAACTCGTGTCGACTGCGGTTATCATATGCCACTAGGTTTGCATTGCATCCACATAAAATAAACCTAAGTGACACAAACTAAAATAAATCCAAGAAAACTATGTTGCAAAGGCTAACACAGATGAACAAGGACTGGATCACAAGGTGTTAGCACATGGAAGCTTGGAGAAAAAGCAGAGGCTCGGTTTGACATTCAGAAGTGCTCCGGACGCAAGGTCCAGACGCAAGCTAAAGAGGGTCTGGACCAATGGACATGCGTTTGGAAGCAGACCCTAGGCCTCGGCTTCTCTGGACAGGAGGTCCGGACGCAGATCATCGTCTGAACGCTGACTCCGGTCGTGAGTCCGGAGTCCTGCGCTCACTGGACTTCTCTGAGCAGAGGGTCCGGACGCAAAGCATGGTCCAGACCGAGGACACCGGACGCGTGTCCGGGCATTTGCGCTCTCGGGACTCTCTCTGGATGAGGGTCCGGACGCAGAAGAAGCAGGGTCCGGGCGATACTATTCCCTGGGTCCGGAGGTGGCACATCAGCACAAAGAAGGGCGCCAACGGCAGGATTCAAATCGGCAGAGGGTCCGGACGCAGACGCAATGGTCTAGACCCCCCCATACATACTGCGTCCGGACTGACGCAGATAGTTGAGAAAGAAAGGCAAAACAGCTAGTTCCATGGTGGTGGCTATTTATATGTTTTGGCCGACCTCTTGGGCTTACTCTTGCACCTTCTATTCATTTGACATACTTGTGCTTGCTTGAGATAGCCCCCAACTCACTCTCTTCACTCTTGTTGCATATTTGTGAGAGTTTGAGTGATCCAAGTACATTGATCATTGCATTGCATCTTAGTGGTACTTGGTCATTGTTATCGCCGCGTGGTTTCTTGTTATTCTTGGTGTTTGCCAACACCTAGACGGCTTGGCGATTATGGAGAAGCTTCGACGCAATTGGTGATTGTTTGCGGCCGACTTCGGTGATTGTGAGAGGGCTTGTATCCACCTCGGCGGAGAGCCAAAGGGCAACTCTAGTGGATTGCTCGTGTCATTGAGTTACTCTCATTTGGGTGGATTCTTGTGGCGTCCGAGTTAGTGGGCTAGGCTTGTCATTGCCTATTAGCCATCGAATCACCACTTGAGTAGTCGACACGACGAGGACTAGCTTGGTGGCAACCAAGTGAACCTCGAGAGAAAAATCGATTGTCATCTTGTCTCCCGGCTACTCTTTGGTATTCATTGTGATTGGTTCTTCCTATTGACATCCATACATCACAAGGCATCGGTATAACAATCACCTCCTCTCTTGTATTTACTCTCTCATATCTTGTCTAGTTAGCTTGCTAGTTAGCCTCTTTAGTAGCTGTTCTCACTAGCTTGTGCTAAGTGTTTTAGGTTCTTGCTATTGATTGATAAGCACTTAGTTAACTAGAATTGCTTTGGATAGGTGGCTTTGCACCCCAAGTAGAGCTAGAGAAAAAAAGCTTCGCTTAAGTGTTATCTAACCTTTTGCTCTAGTGATTTGTAGAATTTTTATTAGGCTATTCACCCCCCTCTAGCCATCTAGGACCTTTCAAGTGGTATCAAAGTCGTGGTCACCGCTATTATCAAGGCTTAACAACCTTCGGTGTTAGTGATGGCTCAAATATCATTCAACCATGTGGGAAGCAAACCACCAATGTTTGATGGCACATCATTTGATTGTTGGAAGAGGAAGATGAAGATGCATCTAGGCTCAATAGATGAGAAGGTGTGGAGTGTGACCGAAAGTGACTTTGTCATTCTTGATGAAGCCGCCCCCACACCTAAAGAGCAAGAAAATCGACAATGCAACACAATGGCTCTCAATGTGATCTACAATGGCATTGACTCAAAAAAAGTGTTTGAGCAAATCAAAGATCTTGAGAAGGCAAGTAAAGTGTGGAAGAGACTTGAAGATACTTATGAAGGCACTTCAACGATAAAGAATGCCAAGTTGTACATGCTCAAGGACAAGCTATCTCACTTCAAAATGAAGGATGATGAGTCCATCCCAGAGATGTTCCATAGGCTCCAAGTGATCATCAATGATCTCAAGAGCTTGGGTGAGAAGATCAAGAATGAAGATTTCTCAAACCGGTTTCTTGGTTGTTTGCCCAAAAAATACAAAACCTTGAGGCAAATAATTAGGAGAGATGGTTTGAACAAGATCACTCCCAATGAAGTCCTTGGTGAGATCATGACCGAAGAGCAATACAATGAGGAAAGTGAAGAAAAAAAGGTCAAGGAAGAAAAGAAAGAGAAGAAGAGCCTAGCATTCAAGGCTTCATCATACAAGAGCAAGGGCAAAGCCAAGAAGCAAGAGTCAAGTGATGATGAAGAATCTAGTGACCTTGAGGATGAGATGATGGCCCTCTTCGTGTGAAAGTTTGGCAAGTTCATGAAGAAGAAGGGCTATGGTGCTAGAAAGAGAAGAGATAACTTCAAGAGCAAAGAATATGAGAAGAGATGCTACAAGTGCAAGTAAACCGGCCATATGATTGCGGATTGTCCCAATCATAGTGATGATGATGAGAAGAAGAAGAGCAAGTATGATAAGAAGGAGAAGAAGCTATCATTCACCAAGAAGAGGAAGGGTGAATCATACATGGTGACTTGGGATAGTAGTGATTCCTCCGATGATGAATCTAGTGATGATGAGAGGAAGAAGACCAAGAAGAAGGCATTGGAAAGCATTGCTATCAACAACAAGCCATCCATCTTTGACACTCCATCATGCTTCATGGCTAAGCCAACTAAGGTACAATCTCATAATGATAGTGATAGTGATGATGATAGTAGTGATGATAATAAGGAGTACTCCAAGGAGGAACTTGTTGATATGATGAAGCAAACTTATGATTGCTTTGAGACAAAGAGGAAGGAGTACAAAGAATTGAACAAGAAGCTTAAGGCTCTTGAACAATCCTTTGATGAGCTCAATGGCTCTCATGAGAGGCTAATGGAAGCCCATGAGAAGCTTGAGAGGACTCACCACAAGCTTGAAAAGGCTCACTCCTCTCTCCTTGATCAAAACAAAGATAAGGTTGTTGCTTCATGTAGCATTGGAGTAACTTGTGATATTCTAGATGAATCATTTTCACTCCTATCATTGTTGCACCAACCGAGACACAATGTAGCACCTCCACTTGCACATCTACTAGTGATAGCTCAAAGGATGATGCTACACTAGTGATTGAAAATGAAAAATTGAAAAATAATGTTAATGAACTCACTTATGTTTTGGGTAAGGCATATGGTGGAGATGCTCGCTTGCTAAAGTGCTTGGGTAGCCAAAGATTCTCCCATTACAAAGAGGGATTGGGCTATACCCCCAAGAAGGGCAAGTCGACCTTTGTAACTCCTAAGCCTAGCTTTGTGAGGAGCAATGGCCGGTATTGCACAAAATGCAAGCAAGTGGGGCATGTTGACCAATATTGCAAACTTAACATAAGCCAAACCAAGTTTGCTAAAGCTACCTCTATGCACTTTGATTCTTGTTATATGCTTACCAAAAGTGCTAAAGGTATCATGGCTAAGTATGTTAGCACATCCATTGTTGGTCCAAAGAAGAAGGCTATTTGGGTGCCAAAATCCTTGGTCACTAACTTTGGAGGACCCAAACAAGTATGGGTACCTAATAGGAACTAATTTGTTTTGTAGGTAAATTATAAAGCCGGAGGAAGGCATTGGGTGCTTGATAGTGGGTGCACTCAACACATGACCGGAGATTCTAGAATGTTCAAATCAATCAAATCCAACCCCAATGATGGCATTGATAGTATCACATTTGGGGATAATGGCAAAGGCAAGGTCAAGGGTCTTGGTAAGATTGCAATATCCAATGATTTGAGCATATCCAATGTTTTGCTAGTTGAGAGCTTGAACTTCAATTTGCTATCGGTAGCTCAATTGTGTGATCTTGGATTCAAGTGTATATTTGGAATAGATGATGTTAAGATCATTAGTGTAGATGGTTCAAACTTGATCTTCAAAGGTTTTAGATATGAGAACCTCTACCTAGTTGATTTCAATACTAGTGAATCACAATTATCTACATGTTTGCTCTTTAAGTCAAATATGGGTTGGTTATGGCATAGAAGGTTTGGTCATGTTGGGATGAAGCAATTGAATAGATTGATCAAACATGACTTAGTAAGAGGCTTGAAAGATGTTGTGTTTGAGAAGGATAAAATTTGTAGCTCTTGTCAAGTCGGCAAGCAAGTTGGAAACACCCATCCTAAGAAAAGCATGATGAGTACTAGTAGAGCATTTGAGTTGTTGCACATGGATCTATTTGGACCAACAACATACACTAGTATTGGAGGCAACAAGTATGGATTTGTCATAGTGGATGATCTTACAAGATATACTTGGGTTTTCTTTCTCAATGACAAGAGTGATACATTTGCAACCTTCAAATCTTTTATCAAGAGATGTCACAATGAGTTTGAAACAACTATCAAGAAAGTGAGAAGTGACAATGGAAGTGAATTCAAGAATACAAGAGTTGAAGAGCTATGCGATGAGCTTGGAATCAAGCATCAACTCTCGGCCAAGTACACTCCACAATCAAATAACCTTGTTGAGAGGAAAAATAGAACATTGATTGATATAGCAAGGTCTATGCTTAGTGAGTACAATGTGAGTCAATCCTTTTGAGCCAAAGCTATCAACACCACTTGCTACTCTAGCAACCGGTTGTATTGTCACCCATTGATAGAGAATACACCATATGAGCTATTGAATGGAAGAAAGCCCAACATTGCATACTTTAGAGTCTTTGGGTGCAAATGCTACATATTGAAGAAAGGCACAAGACTTGGGAAGTTTGACAAGAAGTGTGATGAAGGGTTCTTACTTGGTTATTCAACCACAAGCAAAGCCTATAGAGTGTGGAATTCGGCTAGTGGTATACTTGAGGAGGTCCATGATGTTGAGTTTGATGAAACCAATGGCTCCCAAGTTGAGAATGAGAATCTAGAAGATGTGAGTGGATCTTAATTGGCAAATGCTATGAAGAGCATGGATATTGGTGATATTCGGCCTAGGCAAGTTATTGATATTGAAGATGATAAAGATCAAGTGCTCAACTCACCTCAAATGCAAGCTAGTAGCTCTCAAGTGCAAGATCAACAAGTTGCTAGTTCATCTCAACCAAGCTCAAGCAATCAACTCCCAACTCTCCAACCGACCAACATAGCAAGAGATCACCCCATTGATCAAATAGTTGGTGATATTACAAGTGGTGTTCAAACAAGATTAAGATTGACATCCTTTTGTGAGCACTACTCCTTTGTATCATCCATAGAGCCAACAAAGATTGATGAAACCCTACAAGATGTTGATTGGGTTAATGCTATGCATAAAGAGCTCAACAATTTCACTAGGAACCAAGTTTGGGAACTAGTTGAAAGACCCAAGAACTATAATGTGATTGGCACAAGATGGGTATTTAGAAACAAGAAAGACCAAGATGGTATAGTTGTGAGGAACAGAGCAAGATTGGTAGCTCAAGGATACACTCAAGTTGAGGGTCTTGACTTTGAAGAAACTTATGCACCAGTTGCAAGATTAGAGGCAATAAGAATCCTATTGGCCTATGCATGTGCACACAATATCAAGCTATACCAAATGGATATGAAGAGTGCTTTCTTGAATGGATACAATAATGAGCTAGTATATGTTGAGCAACCTCTCGGGTTTGAAGATGACAAGAAGCCCAACCATGTATACAAGTCGAGAAAAGCTTTATATGGCTTGAAGCAAGCACCTAGAGCATGGTATGAAAGATTGAGGGACTTCCTTCTATCTAAAGAGTTCATCATGGGGAAGGTTGATACTACCCTCTTCATCAAGAAGCTTGGCGAAGATCTATTTGTGCTCCAAATCTATGTGGATGGCATCATATTCGGTTCCACCAATCAAGAATTTTGTGAAGAATTTGGCAAGATGATGGTAAACGAGTTTGAAATGTAAATGATTGGTGAACTTAGCTACTTCCTTGGTCTTCAAATCAAGCAATTGAAGAATGGCACCTTTGTGAGTCAAGGCAAGTACATTAAGGATATGATGAAGAAATTTGGCTTAGAAGAGTCTAAAGGCATTACACTCCAATGGGCACTAATGGACACTTGGATAGTGATGCTAGTGGTAATATGGTGGATCAAAAATTGTACCGGTCTATGATTGGAAGCCTACTCTATGTGACCGCTTCAAGGCCGGATGTGATGTTTTGTGTATGCATATGTGCAAGATTCCAAGCCTCTCCAAGAGAAAGTCACTTGAAGGCTACAAAGAGAATATTAAGGTACTTGAAACATACACAAGATGTTGGATTGTGGTATCTCAAGTGGTCAAACTTTGAGCTAATTGGATATTCGGACTCCGACTATGCGGGATGCAAAATTGATAGAAAGAGCACATCAGGCACATGTCAAATGCTAGGCATGTCACTTGTATCTTGGTCATCAAAGAAGCAAAATAGTGTTGCACTCTCTACCGCCGAAGCCGAATACATAAGTGCAGGTAGTTGTTGTGCTCAATTACTTTGGATGAAAGCAACTTTGAAGGACTATGGAATCAACTTCAAGCAAGTGGCATTGCTATGTGACAATGAAAGTGCGGTGAAGCTCACCAACAATCCGGTTCAACATTCAAGAACCAAGCACATTGATGTGAGGCACCACTTCATAAGAGACCATCAACTAAAGGGTGATATCAAAATCACAAGTGTTGGCATCGATGATCAACTTGCCGACATATTCACCAAGCCACTTGATGAGAAGAGGTTTTGCAAGCTAAGAAATGAGTTGAACATTCTTGACTTCTCAAATATGTGTTGATGCACCCCCATATATATGACATGCCTCTCCTTCGAGCTATAGAAGGTACAAGTTGTTTGACATGTCATCCATCCTTATTAGGACTTGTTAGTGCATCTAGACATCAATTCATTAGGCTCATTCATGGAAATCAAATGATTTGATGCTTATATGGTACCACTATTGCTTCTATGCTTGACTTGATCTAGTGGTAACATATGACATATTTGTGGGCTTGCAATCCGAGAGTTTGATCTACATCATGAACTTCAAATGTTTAGCTCAACATGGGCAAGATCACCATTCTAGGATGTGTAAACAAGCTTGTCCATGGTTAAAGCCGAGTTAAATAGCATGAGGCAAGTAATCTAGATTGAACCACAACTAAAACTTCTCTCCAATAATCAAACCTTTGAGCACATCTTTTATGATAATAGATGAAAAAAGGGGGAGAAGTAAGTAGTAAGAAAAATAAAAATATTTTGAAATTTTGAAAATGAAAGAACACAAGTAGGGGGAGCAAGCCTATGAATAAAGTTGTTGCATATTCTTGTGCATTCATAAGTGCTTGCCTGCATATGTAATTGAATTCATGATATGCTTGTGTGGTGATTGCTAGAAACTAGATTGTATGATGATTGAAGAACTAGCATGCTTAGGCTCTCATCGTTTCATGTGGTATCTAGTTCTCTCAAAGTGTGTGTCAAGTGGTTTCTAGGCAATTCATGGTGCTAAGGATGGTTAATTTTGCACTCCGATTGGTATCACGCTTCAAAGGTCCATCCTACACACATTAGCATCATTTGGTAGCATTTACTCTCCCATAATTCTTATTCATGCATATGTGATCAAAATGAACCAAACTCATATATCACATATGTAGGGGGAGCTAATACTACCAAAGTGAAAATTTTCATCATATATATTTATTTGTGAAAAGGTTGTGATCAATTACCAAAAAGGGGGAGATTGAAAGACCTTGTTTGGTTTTGGTTAATTGATGAAACCTATGGACTAACCCTTGAACTAAGTGTATGATCAAGATAGGGTGGTCCACCTTGGAACATGGAGCTAGATGGATGATCATGGTGAATCAAGTGCTTCATGGACTAAGGAAAAGAAGAAAGAGAAAAACAAAAATGGGCTCAAGGCAAAGGTATATCTATAGGGCCATTTTTGGTTTAGTGATCAAGACACTATAGAGAGTGTGATCACATTTAGGATAGATAGTCGTACTATCAAGAAGGGAAAACTCATGTCGATTACTGTTATCTTGTGCCACTAGGTCATTTGCATTGCATATCTAAAATGAACCTAAGTGACACAAAGAACTAAATATAATCCAAGAAATCTATGTTACAAAGGCTAACACAGGTGAACAAGGTTTGGATCATAAGGTGTTAGCACTTGAAGACTTGGAGAAGAAGAGACAACTCGGATTGGCACTTAGAAGCACTCCGGACGCAGGGTCTGGACGCAAGGTCTGGATGCAAGCAAGGTGCGGTCCGGACCAATGGTCTTGCGACCGAAGGCATACCCTAGCCTCGGCCTCTCTGGATAGGAGGTCCGGACATTGATGATCGTCCGGACGCAAGACTCCGGACGCAGCGTCCGAAGCTCAGCGCTCTCTGTACTCCTCTGGCCTAATTATCCGGACGCTGAGTTGTGTCCGGACCAAGGACACCGGACGCGTGTCCGGAGCTCGGAGCTCTCTGGACCCCTCTCTAGACTGGGTCCGGACGCAAGGCGAAGAGGGTCCGGACGCTACTGTGCTGTGCGTCCGGAGGCTACACGTCGGCACAGTCAGGGTGCCAACGGGCGAATTCAAAATGGAGGAGGGTCTGGATGCATGCGCGATGGTCCGGACCCCCCATGCAAAGTGCGTCCGGAGCTACGCAGATTTCAGTGAAAAGGAGCAAAACGGCTAGCTCAGTTTGGATGGCTATTTAAATGGCTTGGCCGGTTCCTAGGGCTCACTCTTGCACCTTCTATTCATTTGGCATACTTGTGCTTGCTTGAGATAGCCCCCAACTCACTCTCTTCACTCTTGTTGCATATTTGTGAGAGTTTGAGTGATCCAAGTGCTTTGATCATTGCATTGCATCTTAGTGGCACTTGGTCATCGTCATCGCCGTGTGGTTTCTTGTTATTCTTGGTGTTTGCCAACACCTAGACGACTTGGCGATTGTGGAGAAGCTTCGACGCAATTGGTGATTGTTTGCGGCCGACTTCGGTGATTGTGAGAGGGCTTGTACCCACCTCGACGGAGAGCCAAAGGGTAACTCTAGTGGATTGCTCGTGTCATTGAGTTACTCTCATTTGGGTGGATTCTTGTGGCGCCCGAGTTAGTGGGCTAGGCTTGTCATTGCCTATTAGCCATCGAATCACCACTTGAGTAGTCGACACAACGAGGACTAGCTTGGTGGCAACCAAGTGAACCTCGAGAGAAAAATCGATTGTCATCTTGTCTCCCGGCTACTCTTTGGTATTCATTGTGATTGGTTCTTCCTATTGACATCCATACATCACAAGGCATCGGTATAACAATCACCTCCTCTCTTGTATTTACTCTCTCATATCTTGTCTAGTTAGCTTGCTAGTTAGCCTCTTTAGTAGTTGTTCTCACTAGCTTGTGCTAAGTGCTTTAGTTTCTTGCTATTGATTGATAAGCACTTAGTTAACTAGAATTGCTTTGGATAGGTGGCTTTGCACCCCAAGTAGAGCTAGAGCAAAAATCTTCGCTTAAGTGTTATCTAACCTTTTTCTCTAGTGATTTGTAGAATTTTTATTAGGCTATTCACCCCCCTCTAGCCATCTAGGACCTTTCACCTGCGCAGGAGCTGGGCCAGCCTGCTGAGCACTGGGCCAAAAGAGAAATAGGAGGGAGAGAGAGAGAAGAGGGAGCTTTTTTTCTTTTTGCAAATGATTTTCCAAACTGTTTTTCAAAAAGATTTTGAAAACATTTGACTTTGCAAACCAAGCAGTACAAATAAAAAAATGCAAAGGCATGCAGTGCACAACATGTTGTAACCCTAACATGTGATATTGGTTTTAGTTTTATTTATTTAAATTCTATGCTCACAAAAATTGCTAGAAATAAATCAAACAAAAGCTAATTAAATTCAAATTTAAACATAATTCGCTAACTCAAATTTTAGGGTGTTACAAATCTACCCCCCTTAAGAGAATCTCGACCCGAGATTCCCAGATTTTACTTACTTAAAGAGTTGAGGGTAGGTTTTTCTTAGATCTTCCTCTCTTTCTGTCACACCCGGTTTTAAGAACAAAACCAGATATACCCTATATGTGAGCCCAGGAAGTCAAATCCCACATATAGTCATAGAACAAGATAATATCAAAAGACAATACTTAAGTATGTAACATATATGGTTAAAGAAATAACCTTAAGAGAGCAAACAGCGGCAAGACACTCCGAACTTCAGGTGAAGACTCCACTCCACAGGGACCAAACTGACTGGTTGATCACAAGCCTAACTCTTCCAATTCTTGCAAACTAGTACCCATCCGGGATTTTTATACAATTATTGAAAAGAAAGAAGACAAGCGTAAGTACTTTCGTACTCAACAAGTATACATGGGGTTCATGAGGCTCAAGAAGGATAGACACGGGTTTAACTGCATCAGCTTTTATGTTGTCACAATTTTAGCATTATAGTAGCATCAACGTCATCAATAGCCCAACAATCATATGATCAAGTTAACAGGATATAATGCTTATATGAACGGTAACAATAATAAATCACCGATAACAACTGATGAACCATGACATAAGAACATCACATAGCAAGGAGCCCAAGCCACTCTTAACCGTGAGCACGGCTATCATGATAGTTTTTAACTCTGCGCAGAGGTGTACACCTTTACCCATAAGTCGTGAATTGCCCTTTTTCCCGAGGTAGCTAGTCTCTTACCCACTTCCGAGGTGGGCCGGCAGGGTTCACTACGAGACCTTTCACAAGTTCCACTAGAAGGTAACAACCCGCTACAAGTTCCCTCAACAAGAGCCCAGAAGTCACAACAGCGCTTCCAAACATCTCAGAGCACTTCTTGCGTCCTCTCGGGTAGGTTGCCACAGACTAGCAAAAGCCTAATACTGAGTCAAGCTAGAGCCCATTAGCTTATGGTGGTACTGTTTTCTCGGGGTAATCTCTTACAGCAATATCCCTATGAGTGAGAACACAGGTGTGAGTTCCTGGTGTTCCACCTATGGTCCACGTTGCTAAAAAGTCATCTTTTATTGTCGATTCACATATTCAGTAATCAAGTTTACATGATCATAGTTGTTCTCAAAGAGCACTAGCTTGATCTACCCAAATGCATGAGTTCCCAGGGTAACAAGGTATAAGGTACAAAACTAGGGTAATTCTTACAGGGTAACAAGGAGAAACATGCATATGATTAATGAGTGATTATCATGAATAGGACAACAAGGATAATCCCATGTAATACTTGCCTTAAAAGCTTAGATCTTTTGCTCAACTGGTTCTCAACTTCAGACGACTTCTTCTTGATCACCAACGCAAATCTCACCGGTTGGACGACAATAAACCAATCACCACACAAGCAGCTGGACAAACATGCATAGCATACAAACATGGCTAAATTAGAACAATACACCAATCAATGAAAAGGATTTAAAAAGAGATCTACGCAACTCTACGATCACACAGTCGCGAAGATCACACTAAACGGAGCTACGATGATCGAGATACAACTAACGGAAGATTTGTTTTTACAAAAGAGAACTACGAGCTTTATAAAATTTATTATTATGTAAAAGAGTGGATAAAGTATTCCAAAGAAATACTTTAGTTAGATTAGGTCAAACTTGGATTTGGATTTCAAAAACAAAAAGCATCGTCATTTTATGTGTAAAATATATTGCATAGTTGTTAATCAATTTAGGGTTTTGCATCATGAAAATACAGAGCTATTAACATGGTATTAAAGATCACTAACGAAAAGGTTACGCCGATACGAAGCCAACGCAACTTGAACGGGACGAAACGGATTAGAAACGGAGAAGATATAGATTAAACAGGATTTTGAAAAGGGCAGGTTAAAGCATTAATAAATTAATTAACTTTGATTTTCAAAAGTAATTAACATAGATGAAAACTGTACCGTTAGATAGGTTATGAAATTACGGATCTAACGCAACTTGTTTGGGTCAAAACGGAGTTAAAACGGGGAAAATATAAGCATTTGAATGAGAGTGGCAGTTCTGTAAAAAGAAAGAAAGCGTATTTTGCTTAACAGAGAGAGGTTTCCGTTTTCAGAACGAGAAAAGCGTAAAGCGGAGAGGGCGCCAGGGGATCCGCTGTGGAGCTGACGGGTGCCACGTGGCGCTATGCTATTGGGCGTGTCCACGGGAACAGTGTGGCCAGCCTGCGGGGCTCTGGTCCATGGGTCCATGGTGGACCAGAGGGCATACCCCTTCGGGGTTTCTAATCTGAGCCGTCGGTGTGAGATCTAACGGCGCAGGACAGAAGGGAGGAAGAGAGAGAGAGGCATGGTCGCCGGGGCGGCGCTCCCGCGGCGGCGCCATGGCCGGGACACGGCGGCGCAAGCCAAACCACGGCTACGGGGCACTATTCGCAACCCGGAAGGGTCGGGGAGAGAGAGGGAGAGTCGGGGGCTCATCTGTGGTGTTGATTGTAACGGAGGGGGACTCAGGGAGGCGGTCCATGCGCGGTGGCGGCGCGACGGCACTGGTGTGTGTGCATCGCGGTGCAGAGGGCTAGGACCCAAATTGAGGGTACGGGGAGGTTCGGTGTGCACGTGTGGTGACTGTTGGGTGCTCAGACGAGGCGGTGGGTGGCCGGAGCGTGGTGCTCGCAACGGCGCCATTGTCGCCGAGCTCGGTATTGTGCGGATGCCACGGTACAGGATGCTAGAAGTGAAATTGAAGGCAGGGGGAGGGAGAGGGGTATACCGCGGAGATGCTGGAGGGGTTCACGGGGTCCAGAGATGCCCCACGAGGTCCGTTGACAACCGGTGGCGATCTGCGAAGGGAGAGACGCACGGTGAGCGCGAGTAGGTCGTGGAATGGGACGAAAACGTTCAGCGAGGAGCGTTACAGCTACATGACATCGAGGCGAAGCTCTGAGGGTCCCTGATGTGGGTGTCGGTGTACTGGAACGGCGAGAACACGGCGGCGGTGATGTTCTACGGCGGCGGCGTCCTGCGGTTAGGAGCGGGCGAGGGGACGGCTCTGAGGTTCGGGTGGAGGCGGTAGAGGTGCGGCATCGGCTTTTATAGCCCCGAGCAGAGCTGAAGAAGGAAGGAGGAGGATTGGAGAGGGATTCTGCCGCGGCGATGATGGAAGGCGGCGGTGCTGTTCCCATCCGGAGGCACGAGACGACGGCGGCAGAAAAGGAAAGAAGAGGGGGAGAAGGAAGGGAAGGCGGCGGGTGGCGGTGGTCCGCTTGCGTCACGGGACTGCGCCGACTATGGAATGGGTGATCCCCCCTGCTCCGATTCGAGTTCGGCCGAGGGGCGTCGGCGCGGAAGAACAGAGAAAGGGGGAGGAAGAAGAAGGAAAGAAGGGGGGAGAGACTGACGAGTGGGTCCCAGGTGTCAGCGTGGGCAGGGAGGCGGGGACGGCTATCAGCCAGAGAGAGAGGAGCGGGGTCGGATGACGCTGGCGAGCGGGGCCCGCATGTCGGCGCGTCCGCAGCAAGGGGAACGGCTGACGCGTGGGTCCTGCCTGTCGGCGCTTCCACTGCGGCAGGTCGGGCGGTGTGGGCCGGGGGAAGAGAGAGGGGTGATCGGGCCGGCCTGCTTGGGCCTGAGGGAGAGAGGGCAGGCCTGGGGGGGGGGAAGGATAGGTGTGGGCCTGTCGGGCCAGATCAGAGGAGGGGTTTGTGACTTTCCTTTTTATTTTCCAAATACATTTCCAAACTCATTTTCAAATTCACATTTGAAACCAATTTAAATTTTGAAACTTGAAACCTCATTTGAAAAGCCAGGCAAAGCAAACACAAATGCAAGGGCATGTATGCTCAAACATGTTTCTACTAAAAAGAAATTTTAATTTCATAAAAAGTTTTTATTTGCTATGATTGCATGAGCACCAAATTTCAAAAATACATCTACTAGGAATCAAATTAGACACATGCAATAATGACTAGATTGAATTATGGTGAATAGGTAACAAGGATGATCCCATGTTAAAATTGCCTTGACCACAAAGCTCTTGGTGATCCTGATCTGCTGCAAAGAACTCTTGGTCAACGAAGATCTCACCGGCTGTACTCGATCAACATCACCACGCAATCATCCGAACAATCATACACGAAGCAATAAAGACATGATCAGAACATTACACCATAAACAATAAAGAGGCTTTGAAAAGGTTATAAAACAGATCTATACTTTACTACGATCACAAAGACACGAGAACCACGCTAATCGGGTCTAAAACGAAGAAGTTATAGATTAAACGGGATTTTGAAAAGGGCAAGATTAAGCATTAGCAAAGTAATTTTCTTGGATTTTCAAAAGTAATTAACATAGGTGAAACCTATACTACTGGATAGAGCATAAAATTACGGATCTAACGCAACTTGAACGGATCAATTTGGATTAAAAACGAAGAAAATATAAGCATTTGAAGTTTAGAGGCAAAATAGGAAATTAGGGTTTTATTTTATTTTCGAATTAAACAGATCCAGAAAAGGGAATACGTTTTCCCGAGGGGAAAGCGTATAGATCGAAGGCGTTTTGGACTGCGGGTTCAGAGGGCCAGAAACTCAGGGTCTCTTTAGCAAAAAGACAGAGCGAAGGGGTACGGGGGATTCTGAGCCGTTGGATCAGAGATGGATGGTGGAGATTAGAAGGGGAGGGAACCGGGCGGCGCAGAGAGGGCGGCGCACGGCGGTGCTCCCTGTCCGACGGCCGGAGCTCGCCGGCGATGGGCAAACCCGAGCTGTGGTGCTCGGTTTGCTCAACCGAAAGCACCGGGAGAGAGGGGAGAGCACGACGAACTCGCTCCGGGCCACGGCGAGGCTCGGGGACGGCCGTGGATGACCGGCGACGTAGCGACAGTGGCGGCAGTGCTCTGCAACGGCGGCGCAGGCAAACCAGTGCCCCAAAAGCGAGGGGAACAGAGGGAGAAGGGGGTTCCGCACCCACGCGAGGCGAATGCGAGGCTCGGAGAAGCCTGAGGACGGCCGAGGAGGACCGGCCTCGATGAACAGCGGCGGCGCGACATCGGTGCTCGGCGGCGAGGTCCGATAGAGCCCAAACGAGGGAGAAAAAGGAGGCGGGGTGTGTTCGGAACCTACGCGAATGCGATACGGGAGTCGTGGAAACTTACGGTGGCTGGGTTTGCTCGGAACGGCGGCGAATTGACGGCGGAACGCGGCACGGCGGCGGCACTACTTCTGCTGCGACTGCGGAGCGATGCGAGGCGATGGGAAGCAAGGGCGCGGTGGTGGCGCTATTTAAGGGAGCCGGAGGGAGAATCCGGAGCAAACCCGAGCGCGGGGAAACCGCGTCGGCGGTTGCGCGGCGCGTCACGGCGGTGTCCTGTTCGGACACGAACCAAGGGAGGAGAAGGGGGTACTGACCCGTGGGCCTGGGGTGTCGGTGAAAGAGAGGAGGGGAGAACGGCGCCGACACGCGGGCCCGAGCTGGCTGTGGCAGAGAGAGGGAGAGGAGGCCGCGGCGGACTGGGCCGCGGGGAGCTGGACCGGCCCACTGGAGGAGAAAGAGGGAGAGGGGGAGAGGCAGGCCGAGTGGGCTCTCGGGCCAGAAAGGAGAAGAGAGATTTTCCTTTTTCTTTTTTATTTTCAAATTTGATTTTGCAATTTGAAATTTCCAAATGGATTTTGAAATGATTTTTCTAGGGTTTTGCAACATCAAACAGTTCAAGAAAATGCAGGGGCATGAGATGCATCACACAAGTTGAGCCCTAACATGGGTTTTAATTTTAGTTTTATATATTTAATTCTATGCTTCACACCAAATTACTTGAATTAAATCAAATTAAACTCAAATTCAAATCCAATTTACTATTCAAATTTTAGGGTGTTACACGGAGCCGCCTTCCCCGTTAGGTTCGGTGATTATCCAACCTTGCTCCGCATCGAAACGAGGGATGTAACGGCTTCGGGTGTTGGCGATCCTTTCCCTGAATTTGTTGTGAATGGACACATATGCAGAGAATGCGGTGTCCTTCATGCTTGCTTCCATGGTAGGATGAGCAACACAGCTATGGAAGGTATAATCCACACGGTCAGCTGTTTTCCCATTAACACTTCCACAGATATAGATCTTTGCCTTCCAGTAGGTGTTGGCGATGGGGTGTTTGAATTCCTTGCAAGTGTACATTGTTGCAATCATTGGTCCTGGGTGGCATTCCATCACAAGGTCCACCAGCTGGGAGTGAGCATAGCTGCTGTGCGCTCCTCCTCGGATATGCTTAGTGCGGATCCACCCTGTCTGTTCTGGCAGGTCTTCTCCGGCAATATCAGGAGTAGGAGGATTAACGTCAACACTTGGGGCATGGGGGCTCCCTTCCCCGTGGTACTCTTCGCCACTGGAGATTTCCTGGATCTCCTCCTCTGGTTCTTCCTGAGATTCCACCATTGGCGCTTGAAGTTCAGGGGGGCAATCTGGCAGCGAGGGGCACGCCCTCCGGTGCTGATGTGGGCTGACCGATGAAGTTTAGACATCTTGAACATGACAAAGATAAAGATAGATTAGAACAACATTTTCATACAAGAATAAGTCGAGTGTATCATAAACAGTTTGAGAAAATATATATACAAGAATGTAAGCATGAAAAGAGAAGGTAAAGATAGGATAAGAAGACCATTCTAACCTGGCTTGCATCCTACATTCAACACTTGTTTTGATACCAATTTGTCACACCCAATTTTAAGAATAAAATTGAATGTGAATAACTCATGTGTGCCCAGAGATCAATCACACACATAAGCCGACAAATCTTTAAATAGTACCATCACTGAGTGCTTATTACATAACAAATAATATTCATAAACAAAACAACGGAAATAAATAGATAGCTCTCGCGACGAAGCTCCACTTCACAGGGAACGCCGACTGGTTGACCACTAGCCTATTACTCTTCATGGTAGTCTTCATAGCCATCTGATGTGGTTGATAAAGCAAGGGTAAGCACTCAAAGTACTCAGCAAGAGTAACACAAGGTTATGTAGCTCAAAAGCTGACACTATCTTTACTGCGGTTGCTTTTAACTTGGTCAAGTTTTACCAATACTTAGCTTTAGTTATGCATACCCAGTTGATAACCACATGATAAGAATAATAATCAACATTAACAATTAAACAACATGATCATCTACACTGTGAGTTTTTTAGGCCGCTCGTGACCGTGAGCATGGCTATCATGATAAATTTACACTCTGCAGAGGTTACGCACTTTACCCACAAACCGTATTGCCCATATGCCCGGGTTTGCAACTCCCAAAACACTGCCAAGGTGAGTGGGCAGGGTACACTATGAAGTCTTTCAAAAAGTCTTTCTAGCAAGTAGTAGACCCTACGGACCCAATGCAAAGAGGTATATGGGACACCCCGATGGTACCACCCACAGCGGTCCCCACACAAGCTATACCCCATAACCAGCTCGGTAAAGGTGCCTTTCACGAACTACAATCATGCTAGTCCAACTCCCATAATTGACTAAAACCAGAGCCATGTTAGCACTTGTGGTTGCGTTATTATCCCAGCTTTTGCCCTACAGTGCTGTCCTATTCCATGTTGCTACAAAAGCCAAATTTATCTCATTTTTGCATATATCTTTAGTCAAGATTCTTCTCATAATTCATAAAGCATAGCAAATCTACCCATATGCAATAGTATTCCAAGGTGACAAGGTACAAGGTAACAAGCTATGGTAAATATCTTAATAGGAATCAATTGAGACACATGCAATCATGACTAGGTGAATTAAGGTGAATAGGTAACAAGGATGATCCCATGTTAAACTTGCCTTGATCACAAAGCTCCTGGTGGTCCTGATCTACTGCAAAGAACTCCTGATCACCGAAAAACTCACCGGCTGTACTCGATCAACATCACCACGCAATCATCCGAACAATCATACACGAAGCAACAAAGATATAATTAGAACATTGCACCAAAACAATAAAGAGGTTTTGAAAAGATTATAAAACAGATCTATACTATACTACGATCACAAAGACGCGAAGTTCACGCTAAACGGATCTAAAACGAATAAACTATAGATTAAATAAGATTTACTAAATAAGATTAAAGCATTAAAAGAATTAATCTAAACTTTTATTTTCAAAAGTTTAGATTAACATAGATGAAATCTATACTACTAGATAGAGCATAAAATTACGAATCTAACGCAACTTGAACGGATCGATTTGGATTTAAAACGAGCAAGTTATAGGGTTTTTAAAACAGTGGCAAAACTGTAAATAAGTGAAACTTAATTGAATTAAAATAAATCAGAATTTCGTATTTACTAAAGGGATCTGGATGGTGGGTTTATTAGCCAAAAGCGGAGGGACTCTTTAACAAAAGTGCCATGCGAAGGGGTATCTTTGATCTTGGACCACTGGATCCGATCTGGACGGTCCATAATAGATTGGAGGGGAGAGAGAGGGGCTCCCCCATCGGGAGAACAGGGACCGCGACGGCGCCATGGCCGGGCAGAGCCCGAGCTCGCCGGCGCGAAGCAATCCGGAGCTATGGTGCTCGGTTTTCCGAACCGAAAACTCCAGGAGAAAGAGGAGATCGAGACAAACTTACCTAGGGCAACGACAAGGCTCGGAGATGACCGTGGACATCTGGCGACGCGTATAGCGGACGTCAGCTTCCTGCAGAACGACGGCGAGGTCATGTGAGCAAAATCGAGACGAAAAGAGAGGAGCAAGGGGTTCGGCGAGTTCGGTTGAACAACCCGAAGCTTCACCGAGGACCTACGGCGTGGACGAGGTAATTTGCGAGCTTGTCGACAGAAACAGGCGGCGAAGCTCGTCGGTGGATGCGGCGTTGTGCTACTGCTGCTGGCGAGGCAAGGCTCGATTGTAGATGAGAAAAGGCGACGCGGACGGTGCTATATATAACGAGGCAAAGGGAGGAGGTCGGTGCGGATACGCCTGCTCGCGAGAAGATTGCGGAGGCCGTTTGCGGCTCTGTTCGGCAGAGCAGTGTCCGGAGCGGACTTGGTTGGAGGGGCTGACGCGTGGGCCCCTGCTGTCAGCCGCACAACGGAGAAGGAGGGGGAAGGCGCCTGCGCAGGAGCCGGGCCGGCCTGCTGAGCACTGGGCCAAAAGAGAAATAGGAGGGAGAGAGAGAAGAGGAAGATTTTCTTTTCTTTTTTTTTATTTTCTTTTTGCAAATGATTTTCCAAACTGTTTTTCAAAAAGATTTTGAAAACATTTGACTTTGCAAACCAAGCAGTACAAATAAAAAAATGCAGAGGCATGCAGTGCACAACATGTTGTAACCCTAACATGTGTTTTTGGTTTTAGTTTTATTTATTTAAATTCTATGCTCACAAAAATTGCTAGAAATAAATCAAACTAAAGCAAATTAAATTCAAATTTAAACATAATTCGCTAACTCAAATTTTATGGTGTTACATTCTCTCCACTACTGAAGCTTAAAAAGGATCAAGAGTTCGTGTGGGGTGACGTAAAACAAAGGGCTTTCGATGAGATCAAAGAGTACATGAAGGCACCACCCGTATTGGTACCTCCGTAGCTTGACAAGCCATTTAAGTTGTACGTGGCGGTCGACAACTTGACGATAGGGTCGGCCCTCATGTAAGAATTCCAAGGAAAAGAGAGAGTGATAGCTTACCTTAGCCGAAAACTACTAGATCCAGAGACAAGGTATTCGGCTATAGAAAAGCTTTGCTTGTGTGTGTTTTATTTATGTACTAAGCTTCGGTATTATCTGTTAAATGCCGAATGTGTGGTAGTTTCTGAGTTCGATGTAATAAAACACATGTTGTTGATGCCAATTTTAAATGGAAGAATTGACAAATAAATTTTAGCTCTGTCAGAATTTGATTTAAGGTACGAGTCGGCAAAAGCAGTAAAGGGTCAGGTTATTTCTGATTTCGTTACCCAACATCGTGATCCCTGTGCTGACATAGTAACCATTGCACCATGGATTTTGTTTTTTGATGGTTCGTCTTGTAGCAAAGGTGGTGGAGCCGGTGTTCTCTTAATTTCTCCCAGAGGTTTGACCTTTGAGTATGCCATCCCCATTGATTTCCTGGTTACTAACAATCAAGCAGAGTATGAGGCATTACTTAGAGGGCTCCGATTGCTTGTCGAGGTAAAGGCCATGGCTGTTGAAGTTTTCGGGGATTCTGAGTTGGTAATTAACCAACTGATCGGCCAATATGAATGCAAGAGTGATATGTTAAAGGGATATTATGAAGAGTGCCGAGAGCGTCTAAAGAGTTTCCAAGTGGCCACCTTGCATCATATCCCTAGGGGGCAGAATGAAGAAGCAAACAGGCTGGCTCAAAGTGCTTCGGGGTACCGAGAGGACCAGGAAATTCATGCTCCCCAGCGTCGGCCTTAAACCCAATTGTCAAACCTTGGCCGTTCAGAGGATGGGGCATAGATTTGATCGGTCAAATTCATCCTCCCTCTAGCAAAGGTCATAAGTTTGTGCTGTTGGCCACAAATTATTTCACAAAGTGGGTTGAAGCTATTCCCCTAAAGAAAGTTACGTCAGAAAACATGATCAACTTTGTTAAAGAGCATATAATTCATAGGTTCGGGATTCCTCAGACTATAACAACAGATCAAGGGACTCATTTCACTTCATCCGAGTTTTGTGATTTTGCCGAGGAGATGGGAATCAAATTGTACAACTCTTCTCCTTATTATGCACAAGCTAATGGCCAAGCTGAAGCTTCAAACAAGATCATGATCAAAATCATTCAGAAGAAGATTGATGAAAAGCCGAAGAAATGGCATTCGGTTCTTAATGAGGCTCTGTGGGCTTACCGAATGACTTGCCATAGATCTACTCAAGCATCTCCCTATGAGTTGGTTTATGGGCATCATGCTGTGCTGCCATGGGAATTGCAATCAGGATCAAGACGGGTTGCTTTGCAGAGTGATTTGACGAAAGAAGATTATAAACATCTAATGATGGATGAATTGGAAGATTTATATTTAGTTCGTCTCAAGGAAATTGAGAATATTGAAAAAAATAAAGCGCGTGTTGCTAGGTATTATAACAAGAAAGTTAAGGAAAAACAATTCTCAGAGGGAGATTTGGTTTGGAAACCCGCATTGCCGATCGGGACCAAGGACAGAGCGTTCAGCAAATGGTCTCCAAATTGGGAAGGACCTTTTTGAGTGGTAAGGAGTGCGCCAGGCAACGCATATATCTTGAAAACTTTATTGGGAGAGGAATTTGCTAGGGCTATCAATGGAAGGTTTCTAAAGAAGTTTCATCCCAGTGTTGAAGTTGGTGCATAAGCGGATTTGGACCTGATGCACAGATAACCGATACAGAGATATCGCCTTTAGCCAAAAAATACTTTGAAAACAACTCGGAGAATAGCCGACATGTCATGTGTCGCCTTTAGAGTAAAAAAATAATAAAATAAAATAGAACACAAGCATTTCCAGATTGATTGTTCTCAGAAAACAGTGGAGATCCTGGATATTTCACAAAGAAAGTTCTTTACATAAGGTACCTAAGTACAAATTACTCATCAAACACCCTGTTGATAACCGACTGAGTGTCTATAACTGTGGCGAGGGCAGTCGCATGGTCTTCACAACTCTCCAGAAGGTCGTCGATGTTTTCGACATTCTCTGGAGACTCTTGACCATGGAAGCCGGTTGGCTGGACGGAGAAGTCCTCTCCACGCTGAGTAGTCATGGCCGCCAACACCAGGGTCACGCCGTGGTGCACGCCATGGATGACAACTTGATCAATGCGGTCGTCCGCATTGTCGAGGCGTGCCTCGGTGGTCTCTCCTTGGGCGTTGACCTTGTTGGCGATCCTGTTCGCCGCGGCCTTCAGACGATCATTCTCTGCAGAAAGCGCTGGACAGAGACACAAGTCGGGTGAGCAGGTAGGATTAAAGGAGAGAGTAAGGCAAAACTGCTTTCGGCTAACCCGTGATGGCGTCGCAGAGTTGCTTCTGCTGATCCTCCCACTCGAGTTGGTCGATATCATACTACTTGGAGATGTTCTCCAGTTCTCCGCGGGTTTCGTCCCTCTCGCGCCTGAAGTTGGCCGCCTCCGCGTGAGTGTAGGGGGCATCCTCATCCGACCCCGAACCTAGGTCCCAAGGCTGAGAGTGGTAAGAGTCTGAAGACCTAGAGGAGGTCGGCACTGGGCTCCCCGGCTGATCAGCTACCGCCGTAGGAAGAGGGATGTTGTGGCTTGTGGAGATGGAGTTGATCCTGATGAACAAGAACGGAGATTCAGGGCTAGCATAATGGACAGAGAACAAAATACAAGGGGGGCAAGGAACTGATTCTTACCCGCGCTGCCGATTGCGCCATGTCCGGCTCCCTTCGGGTGCCCCTTCGGCGGGGCACTTGCCGCGGTTGTCACCTCCCGCCATTGTTACTGTATGGTTAGGGTTTCCCTCTGGATTGAAAAGGAGAAGATGAAGGCAAGAGTTTGACTGAACCGTTGAAAAAGGAAGGAGAGGGAAGGTTTATTTATAGGCTGAACAGGAATACCAAGAGGCAAGTTGAGGCTGTTCCTATTCGATGGGCCGTTAGTGGAACGGGCCAGGATCGGGTATATCAAAGGTCGCTCGGCTATATTCTTATACCAATACGGTCGGCTATGTCAAAGGTTGCTCGGCTATATCCCTACGCTGAATTCAGATGGTTATCTGAGAGCCAGAGATGATTCGGCTATACCTTAATCAGAGAAAATGGTGGAGCCAATTATGCTATCGTACTAACAGGGATATATATTGAGAAGCCAGACAGTAGTAATGGTCAAAACATGAAACATGTTGCTCTTAATCTATTACAAAACTATATGTCTACTGATGCAGGAGCTGATTGATGGCATCTAAGGCTTCAGTCTTGATTCGGTTAACATCAGCTAGCACCTTTTGATCTTCATCTTCAGAACTTTGGATGCTGGATAGCCTTGCTCTAAGTTGTGCGTTTTCTTTTAAGGCAATTGACATTTGTGATGAAATTGCCTCTATAGAACTCGACAAATCTGTCACCTTGGCTTCATGAGATTGGATTTTGGCATTCAGTGCAGATAATTCAGCTTCCAGTCTAACTCTTTCATCCTTCATGGCTTTCAACTTGGATTCTAGAGTCACCATAGAATCTTTAGCAGCCTGAAGATTAGAGTGTAAAGCTTTGGCCTCTTGTTTCTTCAGGAGCTTGTTGTCCTGCAGAACAGTCCTGGAAGCTATATTCTTGTTTGCTCTCTTCACCATACCAAAGTAATCATCAAGTCTGGCTGCAGATTCCAAAGAGGCCTTGAGAGCAGTTGGAAGATCTTGATTAATGAGCTCAAGGATGTCCTTTATCTGATATGAATCTTGTAGCAAGATGTTGATGTCCTTGTTCAGCAAATGGGCTATATCCTGCAGCCGAGCTTGATTTTCCTCTGATAGAACCTGCTGGGAGATGACTTCTTTCCCTTTTTCATTGATGAAATCTTCAACAGTGAAGGAGAAGCTGGTGGTCGGCTTGGCAGTATTCTTGTGAAAAGAATGAGTGTTAGCCGATTGGGTAAAAATTGATGAAAAAACAGATGGTTTGAGGTAATGTATTACCTGCTGGGTTGATTGAGCCTCAAGATGTGGTGTGCCTTGGCCTTGTTGATTTGATTGGGTGCCCTGAGGAGGTGAATCTGGAGCCCGACCAAAAGAGTGTTCTCCTGCTAAATTGTACAAGATTTTGTCTGTTTCTGACAATACAGATACATGAGCAGTAATTGAATGGTATATGGAAGAGGAAGGTGATTAGCCGAATAATATTACCAATGCGCTCGACAGTTTCTTGGGCGTCAGTGTTTTCGGCTTCATCAGTTTCAGTGTCTGCAGTTTCATGAACTTCTGCCGATGGTTGGGTTTCTGCATCTTCAGTAAGAGGAATGTCTACTGTTGGTGGAGCATTGCTTGATCTGGGGATATTAACATGTGGCTGCAATGAAGATGGTTAGTATAAGGACAGACAGTTTTATTCCAAAGTGGAGTTTACTACTGGATAAAACCCATACCTTGGGAGATCTATGAGATTTCTTGGACCTCACTTTTCTGGTCACATGAATGTCTTCAAGTATTTTCCTCTTGCCTTTTTCTTCTGAAGGAGTAGTAGCTGGCATTGCAGGGATCTTCATGAAGATTGTTAGAGTGGGGGCATTGTAGACTAATGCAGGTTTAGTCCCAGCTTTGTAATACTCCACTGTTTTATTGGGGGGATAGACTCAAAATCCTATACATGGCCAGATTTCAGAATAGGAGATGAACGTAGAACAAGAAATAACTAATGCAATGAGATTCTCTCACTCTCAGGAGCAAATGGAGAATATAAGTCTTGACATAAGGGGTGGACTGGTGTCGGTGTTTCGACCCAGGGGGGCGATCACCAACTAGTAAATTTGTATATTGCGTGCTCCCTCTCCCAGATGTGATACAAGAAGAACACATAGTTTATCCTGGTTCGGGCAAAGAAGGCCCTATGTCCAGCAAGAGGAGGGGGTACTGTATTATCTTGTACCGAAGTGCTCGTACAGGGGGGCAGTACTAGCTGGCTTAGGAGTACAGGGGCCTAGTACATATCGGTATGGGAGGCGTGTCCATGCGCCATGTCTGTGACGAGACATCGATCGCTGTAGTGGCATGCTCCTCCTGTACTTCTGGTGTTCCGAGGCATGGTGATGGCGGACTAGTCGTCGCCGGACGACATGGCGTGGAACCTGTGAACTCCACAGTTGAAGCGGGACGGGTCGGATGGGCCCATGCCGTAACAGTTGGGGATGAGGGTCGAGCCCCCGGGTCGAGGGGTATCGAGGCCTGCGTGACCCTGATACATTCCTGAGAACGCGGTCGAGGGCTGCCTCGCCCAAAATTCGAGGGGGTGTTCCGTACTCGAGGCGTGGCTGCAGTAGTTGTACGGTTGACGGGTTATCCAGGTATGGGTGATGACTTGATGGATTTGACCGAGGTAGTGAGCGTCCATGGCGTTAGGCGGGGACTGACTCCAGCATATGATTCCCTTTATCCCATACCGGGAGCAGGTAAGCTGATCGAGCCTCCTGTTCGGGGGTCGTTCGTTCGACCCCCTGTCTGTCACTTCGGGGGTTGGAGTCGAGGGGGATTCGATCGACCTCTCTCCGTCATCTGAGGGGTCGAGGTTGGGGGGCGCTCGTTCGATCCCCCTTTCAGTCAGTCGAGGGGTCATGGCAGAGGGTCGTTCGTTCGACGCCTTCTCCGTCATTCAGGGATCGAGGTCGAAGGTTACTCCACCTACCATCCCTCTGGTAATGGGCTGGCCCATGGCCTGCCCTTTCTGTCGGTGGGGTAGGCCTTCACCTGACGGGCCTTCCTCCATTGCTTGGTCGACTGTCGGATTTCGCCTGGATGTTTAAGCATTAGATTATCACATGTTATGGTACCCCTTACCTTTGTACCCGACAACTGGTATATTAAAAATGTGGTTGTACCACTCTTGCCACCAAGCATAGAAAAGGGGATGAGCATCATCCACTAATCCAAATAGAGAAGGTTCATATATTGGTAAGTCTTGTCCAAGCTCAAAGACTTTTTTGGCTTCTGTTTCATTGGTGATCAGCTCCCTGTATCTTATGATTGATGAAAAGAAAAGTCTTGGGGGCAGCTGTCCACATCCTAATTGCCTGGATGCCACATTGGGATTGCAAAATTCATAGGTAGGCTGCACCATTCTTCCATGATGAAATTCAGCTGGCAGGATGCTTGGCTTGATGAAGGAGTTAAAAATTTCAGTAGATACCTTATCAGAACAACCAGACTCATAGCTGAATTTGCAAGGGAAGGTCATATCGTCATTTTTTTCCTGTAGGGAAGCCAGAGCACATTATTGAAACCTTTGAAGAATAACTTGAAGAGGTGACCAATATCCATGTCGATGCTGATGGATGATGATGTTTTTCCATAAGTTTGACAACTCTCGGTTGTTGCTGGATCACCCTAGGCATAATTAACCGAAGGGAAGCTTAGATTGTGAAGAGGTATGGACACCACTTGATGCATATAAAGTTGCAACCACATCTGAATGAACCACCAGGGGCCACTCACACAGGAGATACCCTTGCCATGGTACATTTGGGTAGAAATCTGATGCATCATGTGGTATAACCCCTAAGAGATATTTACCAAGGGGAATTAGTGTGTTTGCGGCTAAGTCTTCAACCATTATCATATGATTCAGGGTTGGCTCATTGGATTTTCCACAGAAGATAAACCTACATAGCCACATGTTCATAAAGGCTTTGCTTTCCTTTTCAGAGATGGTACCAGTTGCTTCCATGTAGGTTTGGATGTATCCAACCCATCCACCTCCGGATTTAACAACTCTCTGGTTGCTTTTACCCTTATACTGACAAGGGTGTACTGGCTTAGATACATTCAGACCAGTCATCATGAATACGTCGGCCAAGGTCAGAGTCATCATACCATGGCCGAAGACGAAGGCGTTGATGGCGTTGGACCAGAAATGAGAGGCTGCTATCAGGAGGGGCTCGTTTCTAGGCATTTCTGATAAAGATAGCTCTAGACAGTGGTTGATGTCTTGGTTGTCCCAACTGCTGATGTTCTTGTCCGACATCCTGCGGTACCAATTTCGTCATCCGGCTATTGGAGGAAGCGGCCAAGTCTTGAAGGTGTTTGGCCATTGATTTGGCGGGGTGACTCCGGACTTGAAAGGGATCCTCAAAGTTTCCTTCTCGATGATCTCAATTGGGTCAGGATTGTCCATGGGACCAAGGAGGTAAGAATCGGGGTTTGCGGCATAAGGAATCAAAATCTCATTCTTGTATTCCTTCAAAAATAATGGAATCAAGAAAGCGGATGAGTTGAGAGAGAAGCAGAGAAACCAATCAGGGATTGCCGAATGCACGAGAAAATGAGTTGGAATTTTACCTCTGGGATCTCATCCTGGGTCTCCATTGAGGGTTCGATGCAGATTTGAGGATGCCGAAGTGTGGATTTCTTGAGTGGCGGCTGCGGTGTTGAACAGTATAAACCTAAGGGAAAAAGGAAGCTTGCGATCAATTTCAGAATAAACAGCTTTTATCCCGAAATTGAGGGGGCATGTGTTAACACCGGATTTTTGCACAATGACAAGTGGGCCAGTGCACGATGAGTCGGCAAAGGTAGATGCCCAGAAGCGTTTGGCAAAATCCGTGCGGTCGATTAATTATCAGATTCGGCAGTCGATTGCAATCGGTTAATCAGAAGAAGGGCGGTTTCCACCGGAGCGATAAAGGCGGCAAGTGAGAGCCGAATTAGTAACGATGGTTGCGATAATTAAGGCAATGAGGACTCCGAAGGAAACCAAAGCCAAAATATTGTATTTCTTCCTTTAATATTTTGTAACGGTGTCCTCTTAGGACTCATGTTATAGCCAGGGTATAAATATAAGCCCTTAGCTATTGTAAAAGGTGTTCACAACCAAATCAATACAACCGGCCTCGTGCCAACTTCGAGTACTTTGTCGTGTCGTCGAGTTCTTTGAGAGGAATCATTGATCCGTCGACCTCCGTAAGTCTTGACAACCTTGTTATCATGTCTAGTATCATGCGGTGGATTTATATATTGATGTAAGTAGTCTTATTTATTATCAATGATCGTGCGGCGGATCTTTGCTTAATAATCAAGAGGTCTTCGCTTGTGTTTTGCTTATGAGTAGATGTCGTGCGGCGGATGTTTGCTTGTATGCTTAGCAAAAGCAAGATAGTTATCGGCTCCTGTAGATTTAGCGAGATTTATTGGGTTCATTAAGTTATCGTGTTGCATGTTTTATATAATCTTTACATATTTGCAAACACTCTTTTGTCCAATCTAGATTGATACGGTTCGACTCTTGTTAGTTTATATAGATCTATCTATGTTACAATGAGTTGCTTTTATGTCGTTTCTATAAATAGATCTTATATCTATAAATAGCCGAATTAGTGTGAATCTAGATTGTTACGTGTTGCGGGTTCATGCATGTTATCCATGTTTAAGCTTTGATGACGCTAGGTATCGTGCGGCAGATGCAGACTTTAGATTGGTTTAATCATGTATACTTACGTGTTTCCTTCATCATGGACCCTAATTCGGCTAATTGCCGAGATTAGTTATGCTTTAACTTATAGTCAACCATAATTCGTTCGTACGTCCTTTTCCCATGCATGTGCGTTCGACAATCAGTGATTTATGTGCTATATGTCTATTTTAGCCGAACGCTCCATAAAACCTGTTGGCAGTCAGCTTTCATAGCTGTGTGTCGTTGTAAGTGGCTTCAGGGCCGTACATATGGAACTGTCTGGTGTTACCTGACACGTTCTAGTTTATATCTAACGACTTTCATCCCTTGTTAGTTTCAGGTCAAACTGACTGACACGTTTTCGGTTCTCGAAGCATCCGGACATCCGATTGAAGTCACGCTTTCCGGCTTGCTGTGTGTGAGACGCAGTACGCCACTTTTTGTGTCAACAGTTGTATAAAACCATGGTATAAAAATCGCTATTTAAGAAATCAGGCTTATGCAAAAACCACAATTTCTTAAAAATATCCACAGTTGAGTTTTTATAACTTTTAAAAGATAGAGATCATAGTTTAACAATATCATGGTATACAAAGGTACATGATGGTTGTTATTTCCAAGCACCTCAAAGCTTCCCCAAACCGATGTATAGTGATTCTCTTTCTCCATGTGAGTGCATACGCACCATGTAGCAACCAATCTACAACGACATGTGTAAGTATATTATGTTTTGATTTCACAGTTATGCAAAAAACTATGGTATCAAAGAAACCAGACACATACAAACTCATGTCTTAAAAAAGGTATGTAGTGGAGTTACACCTACTAACAATACCATAGGTTCTAAACTATAAGGAATGTATTGCAATTACTTTTTTCTGTGGGCATAGACATTGTATACCGGCCAGCTTACAAACAACGCGTGTAAGGAAGACCTATTTAAATGTCACTATAACGGTTGCATGAAACCTAGTATAAAAACAAGTTTTAAGAAAACTAAAACCACCATTTATATAAAAAAAGGTCTATGGTGAAGTTTTTAAAACTCTAAAAGACCAAGACCACACTTAACATGGTTTTCAAATCTACTTGTGGGCACATATGTTGTATACGAGCCAACTTACAAACGAGGGGTTTAAAAAGGGCCTATTTAGATGTCACTATAATGGTAGCAGTAAACCATGGCGTTAGAAAAAGGCTGCTTCAAAAACTAGTCTCGTGCAAAAACTATGGTTTATAAAAAAAGTTTTGTGACGGAGTTTCTAAACCTCCAAAAGGTCAAGACCACAAGTCGATAAATACCATGTTTTACAAAACTATACAGTGTTAGTGAGACAACATATGATTGGATATTTCAAGTCAGGCTATTTGTGATCGTGTTCGAGTATTCTGATATAAGGTATTATGCCCAGTCCTGCCTTAAAGCTTTCCAAAACCACCATATTGCAAATCCATTATCTGTAACAAAGATATAGAAATTATGCACGACGATGAAAATATGCATAAGAAGGAGAGGTTGGCATGGGCTTAGGGGAAGCTATTGATAAAAAAAAGAAACTAAGTTAGAACAGTGGATCAAGATCTACATCAATTACAAATTGGAATTGGTATCAAGAGCTTCCAATCTTGCAACCAACACTATGTTTCATCAACAAGACCAATATTAAACAAAATAGAAGGGGATAAAAAATTATTGAAACAAGTAGGGAGAGCAAGTTCATGGATATTTAATTGATGTATTTGATGTGTGCATTATATTTGCTTGCTTGCATTGCATTGCATAAGTTTTAAATTTCTATTTGCTTGTGTGCAAGTGTTTGCTAGGACTAAGACTTGGATGATGATTGATCTAATTATATTAGTGGTATCCATAGCCTAGTCTTACTGTAACAAATTAATCTAGCTAGTTTCACTTGTTTCTAGCAAAGGTTGATGCTATAAGGATGGTATTAACAAGTGGTAAGCATGCTGCAAAGGTACATTTCTATAATTAGTAGGTGCCCATGTTATCTGACGCCTTTGCCTAGAGTTTATTCTAGAAAAAATTTAATTATATACTAATCCTTGGCACTTTAATTTGACTAGAGACTCGCTTTGAATTGGAATCGAATAGGAGGTGGCAAAAACTTATCCTTGGCCTCGTCGGAAAACAGAGGTTACCTCGAGGAGGTTTCTTTTCTTTTCTTTCTCTCTTTAAAAAAGCGGCAACATCAAATCTAAAGCTTTTATATTGATACACATACGGCTTGTGTAGCTATTATTTAATTTCTCTTGTTTGTCATATATATATGTAGTAGTGTGGATTTGCTGGTCGCTTGCTGCCGGCCTCGGGATCGTGTATGCACATGCACGCGCCGCGCGCGGTGTCGCGCATGGCAGGTGTTCTCGATCGGGCCATGCCCATTATGAATATCGATCCGACCGTCCAGTGATGTCGCGGCAAAGCAAAATTAATCTTATCTTATAATTAATTTATGTACAAGAAAAAGCATGGGCCAGAGCAAGGGATGATATCGATGGAATTGAAGCAATAAACATATATATCATCCTGCAGATTATTTGCTAGCTCCTAGGATACATGTGACGAGAAATACAGCAGACATCGCTAGCTAGGGATGGAAGCAATGCAAATTGATAAATAGTTTATCGGTGTCCATATCCTCTTTTAAAATTTCTAACTAGGTCCGCCGTCGTCGCTTGCTATTAAAAAAAACAAAAGATGTAGGACTGCCCTGAATCTCTCGAATATTTTATTATATATATAGTCTAATAATAAGCAACCATCGTGCATCGTCGACCGCCGGCGTGTGACTGTGATCATCATCGTCACCGAAGACAGTGAAAACTCAGCCATGATGCAAACAACTTCTCTAACGTACCAAGGCGCAAATCAACCTCATCATCATCGTCTGCAACATGTTGTGGCACCTCCTGATCCTCCTCCTCCACCCCTGCCTTATTGCCTCCTCCTCCACGGTCGTAGTGCAGCAGCAACAGCCCGAGCGCGCCGTCCGGCTGGTCTTTCTCCCCAACTGACAGCTTTGGCGAGCGGAATGCCCAGACCTCCATTTGGATGTCGGCGGCAGCGTCGTCTCGCACCGCTGCTGGCTCATCGTTTGGTGGCTCCGCCTCCTCCTCATCTGACAAGCTGCTTCTCCGGCGACGTTTCTTTTGCCGCTGCTCGCCAGCTGATGGTGGCTTTGGAGTCACGTCGCCGACGACCAACAAGTTGTTGTTTTTCAGAAAAACCGTATAGTTAGGCCCTATGATCCTGTAGGCCTCGTTGATCGGTAGGTACCTGAGCTTGACCTTATACGGTCTACCGTCGCAGTCGTACGCCTCCACATCAAGCCCCAACTGCTTACCTTGCTGCTGCTGCTGCTTATTATCGTCCTCCTCCTTCTTGCCATCGTCGTCGTTGGTCTTGTGCAGCTTGTCATTGTTGTTGCAGCATCTCTTAGTCGTCTTACCTTTTTTGTTCATCTTGTCCTCGCCGCTGCCCTTCTTCTTCTTCTTCTTCTTCTTTCCCTTGCCCTTGCCCTTGCCCTTGCTGCTGCTGTTGTCGTTGCTGCCATGCTCCTCGTCCTTGGGCGGCTGTTGTTCCACCAGCGTCGTCTCCGTCTCCGTAAATATTCTACCGACATAGGCCTTCTTAGCTTCAGATCTGCATGACATGAGTAGACGATTCTGACCCTTGTTCCTGTCAGACACCTCCATGTGTTTCTCGTAGACAAGCGTTAGGTGAGAGGCCTCGAGGTCGGCTAGGATGGTGCGGAGCGCGTCCGTGACATGAGCCTTGTCTGGGAAGAAATCGGTGGCCTTCTTCTTCACCTTCAGCTTGGATGAGGCGCCGGCTCCTCCAACGGACGAAAGTGACGACACGCCGCCGCCGACGTTGGTCTCCATGGCACCACCACCGCCCATGAGCTTCTTTCCGATCATCGACGAAGGTGATGTCATCGTCGCCGGAGGTGACACGACGTTGGAGATGACGCTACCGCCAGGATCGCACGCCATCGGCCGCCGCAGGACGTTCTTGGACAACGAATCTGGCGTTGTTGTGTCGTTGCCGCCGGCCGTGGCGTCGTCGTATCCGTGCTGATGGAGAGAGGGTCCATGCATGGTTCCGTACCTGCCTCCAACTCGTTGTATCGTACTATAATATTAATATATATATAGGGACGGGAAGGCAAGGTCGTCGGTGCGGACAGGGACTCTCCTGCCTGCACTGTCCTTTCTAACCGGGCTAGATTAGGCCCAATTCTTGGGCTGGGCTGGCCGGCCAATTCTCAGACCCGAGGTTATTGAATTCCTTCGCACAGAAGGAGAGAAGCAATGATTTTTTAATCCCCAATTTACCCCTGTCGAGTTATCCATCCGATTGCGATCCCAACCCGACCCCAAACAGAGCAGAAGCAGAGGAGAGAGACAGACGGATTGGCAGAGCAGCCCAGCCGCCCTCCCCTCCCCCTCACGTCGAGGCGTCCACACACCCCGGCTTCCCATGGCGCTCGCGCTGCGCTGCCCTCCCGCCGCCACCTCCTCCTCGCGGAGCCCCTACCTGCCGTCACCTTCCGCGGCCCGGCCGGGGAGGCCTCCAGCCGCAAGCTGGAGGTGCCACGGCTACTACGGCGACGGCGGATTCTGCAAGAGCTACGACCACATCCCCAAGCAGTTCCGCGAGGAGAACCTCAAGGATGGACGTGAGTGCTCTCTCCTCCGTCCTCCCTCCCCCACACATACTTTACTTGCTACCGCCTTCACCAGTTCACCCCCTCCCTAGTTGCTAGGTGTCTTCGGCATAAGCGCTATGCGGGGTTCATTCAGTCTGACACTCTGACTAGTGACTACGGAGAGAAACTGCTTTGCCGAGAGAGAGAGTGCTATACTAGATAGATGTTTGCTTGAGGCAGATCACCGTACACCACTGTACCTAGCACAACTTAATCAGGCCAGCCAGTCCACCACTGGTTTTTAATCAAGCAAATATGTCATTCAAGGATAACAATGTACTGTTTCAGTTCAGGCGTTCAGCCTATAGTTTACCATTACGTGTTTGCTTGATGCTGATGATTCGAATGCATGGAGTTGTATACAGCCAAGCCAAGCGAGCCCACCACCGCTACCCAACTACGCCTTGCGTGCTAGTGTCTCAAAGATTACCTGCTTTCTACTGTGGCCATCTGGTTCAGCAAAATAGTAGTATCTACATGTTATGCTCATTTATCCACTGCAAACTGTTAGACCTCAAAAGAAATATAATGTTGGCTTTGATTTCCAATTTAATGAGCTTGCAAATCTTTGGCACAGGTTTGAATTTTCCCGATGGTAGTTTAACTTTTGGGCAAAGGACCAAGTTTACTAGCTGGTTCGTAACAAAATTTTAATAGATATTTGCACCTTCTTAAAAATAAAACAAAATTGACTATGCACCGGAAAACCTGTCGAATGCTTGGAGAGAAAGTTTATCAAGCTCTATACGTTCTACACATGCATGATTTGTGTAGCGGCCACAACATTTTAGGTTTAGGTGGTGAGGGCTTTTCCAATTTCTTGACCTGCTTCTGTATCTTGTAAATCATGTCTTTTTGTACAGATTTATTTGTTTTGCTCCATCTTAAAGTATTATCTCCTCTGGCAGTGATGGATAATTACAAGAATGTTCCTCAATTCCTTTATGGATTAAGTTCTGCTCAGATTGAAATGTTTATGAATGACGACAATCCTTATAATCGGCAATCCCAAAAAGTTACAGAGGTTAGTGATGTTATATGGAACCCTCCCCATTTCTATTTCGTCAAGTTCAATCCATTACGTCAATGCAACAAAGTTGAGATGGCATTTTCCCTGTGAACTTTAGGAAAGCGTATCTGCTGCTAGGAGTTACGATGAATTTGGTATGTACACCTTGTCAGGCATGCATGAGGGCCCTGCAAGTTACAGCATGGGTGGTATGGGCATGGGGGGCAGCATGAGCATGAGCATGGGCAGAGGTGGGAGAGGATATAGAAGAATGAGAAGCTCTGCTCCAGATCTGCCATCATTGCTACTGGACTCTCGAATTATATTTCTTGGAATGCCTGTGAGAGATCAACTTTCTACCACATTTCATTATCAGTAATACTTTGAAGGTTTGGATCAACAAATGGTAACATGCAGTGTCGTTATTATACTGGCAGATTGTTCCGGCAGTAACTGAGCTTATTGCTGCTCAATTTCTATGGCTAGATTATGATGACCGCACAAAACCCATTTATCTGTATATAAACTCCACTGGAACTATGGTAAGTTGTTGTTTGAATATTGAAAATACTAAATCATGTCATCTTTCATCTGTCCCCGATTTATATTGCCACTATTTATATGACTACTACATCTTCTGTGCAACAGGACGAAAACAATGAGCTTGTTGCATCTGAAACTGATGCTTATGCGATTGCTGATTTTATCAATGTAAGACTGTATTTTTTTTTATCACTGACTGATAATCCAGTATAATTTTACGCCATTGTTAATAATGTTATCACCATGCCTAGTTTCTATGCATACTTGAGTGCATGCGATCAGCAGTGGCGTAGCCACAGGGTATGCCAGGTATGCACTGGCATACCCTGTGCAACCGGCAAGTAGTAATATATATAGTAGTATATGTGTATTTGTGAATAGAAAAGAAAAGAAAAAAAGACATATCTGATCGGGTCAAGCCATCGTGGGATGATGAGAGGCCCATGTAAAACGGCCCACGCGGCAAGTAGCCTAGTGAAGTCTAAACGTTTTCAGTACATGCCCTCAGTGCTCCTTCGTACACGTCTGTTCCTGATTAACTGGAGGCATGACATCGTAACGCATGGTTGCCGATTGGGTGAGAGTGATGGCCTGATCGGTAAAAAAATGAATCTTTGCTCTTCTTCTGTACGTAGACAATTATTATCTATTTTCATAGCTATTAACAAACATCACAAATAACAAATATTATTAATATCAAAATATGTACCTGTTTGCTAGGATGGTTCAGTCCATGACAGTAATCCTATAGACCTTCTATGACACTTACCAAAAGCGCCTTGTTTATATCAAACTCTTGTATCTTAATTACTAAGATCCACAAGTCTTTTGGCGTAGTCGAGAAAAACAAATAACAAATTATTTACTTGTTTAGCGTTTTGTTTTTTTAAAATTATTCAGTTATGAAGAGAAACTCGGATATTGTATCTCTTTTTTCTGAAATATGCCCCAAAAAAGGTAAGGCTGCTACTATACTTCTATTGGTTCTATTGATATTGTTGAACCTATGGTGGAAGAGGGGACTCATGAGAGCAATTGAGCAAATTGCAAATCCTATGCCACCACCACCACGTCATCTTCACTGTCACTGAATTGTATATGAAAATTTTAGACGGCATACCCTGATCTAAAATCCTAGATTCGCCACTGGCGATCAGGATAGTGTGTCCAAATTCCAGAGCGATTCAATATGTTGCACAATTAATGATCTTTTTTTTTTGGCCAAAAACTGGAAAGCAAGATAAACTGGTGCCTGCTGGAGATGATGGCTGTTTTTTCAGAACTTTTAGATTGTTTTACACATTTTCATTCTGATGGCACTCAAATTGACCTGAGTAATGAACCATTAAAACTGAATTGACAAAAAGGATGAATAATCATGTGGGATGAAGTTAACGTGCCAGAACCATTTAGTATGTGGGAAGGCGGCCTTAATTCGAATCATGAACAGTTTTGGGCTTAATTCCTTATACAATTTATTTGATGGGGAGTGTCAACTGAAAGGCGCTTGCAGAGTACTCGTAGCTTATAACACACAGCAACATCATGGGTAAAGCCCATCAGGACAATGTTTGCAAGGGACCAAATGATAAATATTAAGTAGCATATGCCTCCCGTTTTTTACAACTATGCTGAATAATCTTGGGCACAGGACATATGTTTTGTTAGGATTTTATTTGCTTTGAAGCAAAGTGAAGCATGGATAAAAGAGCTAAAAAACTGCTTACTCTGATGTTTGCATTTTTTTTTCAGCGAAGCAAATCCAAGGTTTACACAATCAATCTTAGCATGGCGTATGGTCAGGCTGCGATGCTTCTTTCCCTTGGTGTCAAGGGCAAAAGAGGAGTGCTGCCAAATTCAATCAGTATGTTATGTTTTCTAAGCTTTCTTGCTCCTTTTGCATTCACATGCATAGGTGAATGCTTAGCGGCATATATATTGGTCGTAAATGTGCACCATTAATTGCAGCTAAATTACACCTGCCTAAGGTGCACAAATCTGGTGGAGCTGCCATTGATATGTGGATTAAGGTCAGATCCAACTCTTCTTTTCAATATCTCAAGACCCAACTCCCTTTTATGCTTATGCCCATGCTATCATGTACTAGTGCACTGAATATTTTATTTTGCGCTCAGGCAAAAGAGTTAGATACAAACACAGATTACTACCTGGAACTCTTGTCTAAAGGAGTTGGTAAACCAAAGGAAGAGCTTGCTGAATTCCTTAAGGGCCCGAGGTACTTCCGAGCACAAGAGGCTATTGACTATGGACTTGCTGATACAATCTTGCACTCACTGGATGGTTCTTTCAAGCCAAAGGTACCTTGCGCTCCTCCCTGTTTCATCTTCGATTTCCATGCGTAGCTCTCCAGTCTTCACTGATTATTATTTTTTCTTGTGGATTAGGATCTGACTGCGCAGCTGGCCAAAGCACAGGCGATGCGGCAATCAGGTAAGCGTGCAGCTGCTGGAGCTGGGAGATGGTCAACTCCAACCGCACCCAGATAGACTAGAAAGGTACACCAGGACGGTATATGCTCATCTGGAGGATCCTGTGGTTCTGCTATACAAAGAAGCGAGCATTTTGTATGCTTGGATTGGAAAGAATCATCTCCATGGAGCTTGGAATTAGACACACGCTGGATAGTGGAATGTTTGTTGTAAACTGTAGTATGAGTCATGATGTGTATCATCATCTGTGTGCAATCTTTGTCACTCTAGGTCCACAGCCATTGCATTCAGCTAGATTTCATCAGTGATCCAATTCAGCATAATTCAGTGGTGGTCCGTTCTTTTGGCGATTGCTATAATTAGTTACTGGTGGTAAATGTGAAAGCCTGAATATTTTTGTACTGATGCACGAAGTTCTCTCTTCACCGTATGTATCTGAATATATATATTTTGGAACATGGATCTTGACACAAGTATAAACATGAAGTCTTATATTAATTCAGGTTTGCCTTAGCTTTGTCAGTTAATCACCACTGCACATACATGTATAAACATGTTTACAATTCACTTTTGTTTGTGCATAGTGCGTGCATGTATATATATCTACATGGACTTTTGTTTATGGTTGGCTTGGCTTGGCCATGGTATTAGTTGCCGTTCCTGGACCTGGCGAAGAGCTTGCTGGAGACGAGGACGCCGAGGGAGAAGGCGGCGACGGCGGCAGCAATCACCTCCCTGTTCTTCTTCACCGTCTCCACGAGGCCCTCTGCCCACTCGGATCCCGCCAGCCCCTGCAGCTCCTCCGCCACGCGCTCCTTGAAGCCACGGCAACGGCACGCCTTCCTCTGCTGCTCTGCGGCCTCCTCCTTATTGGCACGCTCTTCCTCGGCGCGCCGCTGGTCCGCCAGGCTCTCCGCCGGATCCACCACCGCCTTCCTCTCGGCGCCGGTGGAGGCGGCGGCCTGCGGTGTCGGCTCGGGCTTGGGCGTGGAGTCATGCAGCTTCGTCGTGTCGGCTGCTGGTGTTGGTGCAGCGGCGCCGGCTTTGGGCTGCTGCTCTGGCTCCGCTTTGCTGACTTTCTCCTGCTCGGCATCCTTGGGCTTCTTGGCCTGTTGGTCTTCCTTTGCCTCCTTGCGCTGGTCCTGCTCCTGCGGCGGTGGCGCCCCAGCGTCGGCCGGCGGATCCTTCTTCGCCTGCTGCTTGGCCGCCGCTGCCTGATCTGGTTGCGACGACGCTGGCAGCAGGCGCTTGGGCACGGTGAGCTTGAGTACCCCGGCGTCGAAGCGGCCGGAGATGTCGTCGAGGTTGGAGGTGGAGGGAAGCTGGAAGACCTTGCTGAAGCGGGAGTGCTTGGCGGGGTCGGAGCGCTGGCCGCGGACGGTGAGGCGGCCGGCGCCGTCGACTTGCACCCTGAAATCTTGTTTCCTGAAGCCTTTTTACAAGCAGGTGCAGGGCAGGGAAAACAATTAAGGAGTCATGCAGATAATTAAGGAACGACCACGACCACGACTGTGCTGTGCTGTGCATCCAGCATGGCAGCCATTAGCTAGCGTGCGTTAAGTGTTACTACCTGTGAGGTGGATGCTGAGGATGAAGCTGGTGGCGTTCTCCTGCCACTCGTACTTGGGATCCAACTCCTGATCAGCTGCCCCTGCAGGCGGCGGCTTGCTGCCGGCGGCGGCCATGGAGTATGAATTGGATGATTGTTATCGATCAGCTGGAAGAAGGAAGGGTCAAGCTAGCTATAACTGCTTTAATTTGCTTGTGTCGTCGGTCGGTCTGTGTGCTAGCTGGATCGATCAGCTAGCTCTGGAACGCCGATGGCGAGATATGAGATGAGAGAGGTAGATAGCAATATGCATGTATTTATATAGCATCGAGAGATAAGATCATGGAGTATTAGTTGTTCCAAACTTGGCTTGGGGGCCTAGCTAGCTGATTGATCGAGTGCCACCGCCACCGCCACCGCCACCGCCCTGACGCATGCCATCTAGATCTATCGGTGAAAAACTTGTTTAGGATGTATGGAATTCTCTCTCCGCGTGGTACGTTATTGCTGGAACGAAGCTAGCTAGCTAGCTAGGAAGGGATTGGAGTTGGAGGAGGAGGAGGAGGAATCCTTGGGCGGGCAGAAAGGTTAGGAATAATCCATCCTTGGGTACGTACTCACTCTCCCATGTCCCATCCCAACAACAACAACAATAGCAGCTAACGTGAACAGGAAGCTTAACTCATAGGGAGGAAGGAGAAAGAAAGCCAGAGAGAAGGAAGGAGATGCGCATGATGCTCCACGGTGCTGGTGGTGGCTCACTATTGGGCCGAGTCCGTACATCTCCTTCATTGGGCCGCCCCGGCCCTTTGTGCTGGACCTGCAGACTAGTCCATTCATCTCTCATCGTTGTTACTTCGCATGCTACAGGGTATGATGCGAGTTGGTTTCATTAACATACACAAATTTTTTTTTATTAAGTCCACTTTTGACCCCTCAACTATCATGCTCGTCTGACTTCAACCCCCAACTGCAAAACCGTTCGCTCCAGGTACCCTACCTATCAAAACCGTCTGCTCTTGACCCCTCGGACCGCTTGGCCCGGTTTTTGCTGACCTATGCCTGGTTTTGACCGGCATGTTGGATGCCACGCGCAGGTGAGAAACGACCCGACCCACGCTGCTCTCACTTCCTCTCTCCAAACCCTAGGCGACGAACTCACCCCCGGCGTCGTCGCATCCTCGGCGCCGCCCTTCGCATCCTCGCCGTCGCATGGGCTTGAAGGATTGAATCCAAGACGACAAGGTACGATTGAATCCATCTCCTGCGCCCTGAGTAGTTCTTGTTGGTTAGCAAATGAACCTAGGATCTGTAGCCCTAAGCCTATATTGTGTGTTGTAGGAATGGATCTGTTGGAATTTCTTGTTGTCAGATTTCATTTTGGTGGTGAGTTTTTCAATGATGGGAAGAAGCTGCATTATTTGGGTGAGAATGAGATGATGTCTTTCATTGGGCGTGATAAAATGCCGCTGCCTGAAGTGATTGGTCATCTTAAGGACCACTACAATGCAACAAAGCCAATGCTTCTTCATTGGTTGTTTCCTGGCAAGGAATTAGGCAATGGACTCAGAGTTTTGGTAGATGACAAGGCATGTATGGACATGATTGAGTGTGTTACTGATGGAGGGGTTGCTGATATTTTTGTTGAGCTTATTCAAGTCAATGCTGATGGTATGGATGTTGGGGAGGAGGAGGAGGATGTGCAAGACCAGTGTAGTGATTGGGAGAAATATGCTGATGAGATGGAGCTTGATGATGAGGAGGAGGAGGAGGATGAGCAGGATGATGTGGACAAAGCTCTTGTTACTGCTCAATTGAAAGCAACATCATCTCTAGAAATAGTCAAGGACTTAGAAAAATTTATAAGTATTCCAAATGGATTAGAGGGAAGGATACTGGAAAGAAGGTTGTTAAGGCGAAGAGGGCACTTATGCAAGAAGAAGTTTTAGTTCATGAAGATGCTCCTCTTCAGATGGAGGCCAGTTCAGATATGGATGCTAGTGACAAAGATTACTTGTCTGGTGATGAAGAGAGTAGTGAAGATGATGAAGAGGTAGTGCAGATTAGAGCTGAGCTAAAGGAGTTGAAGAAGAAATTGAAAGCCACATGCATGTTGGTGGTTGATGAAGAAGGACATGAAGTGGATGTGGACAACTTGATGGCATCCAATCCATGTGCTACTAATGTCAATGATGAGGATGCTGATTCTAGTCGTATGGATAGTGATGAGGAAGATGACTCATATGATGAATCACCTGAGGGGGAGCTATTGATTAAGAAGAAATTGCCCAAGTATGATGACAAGGCTGTAGTACCAAGTTTCTATGTTGGCATGGCCTTTAGTGACAAAGCAACCTTTAGAGAGGCTGTAATCAAGTATGGCCTTGCAGGAAGAAAGGTGGTGAAGTTTGTGAAGAATGAAGGCACCAAGTGCAGAGTAGTCTGTTCATGGCCAAATTGCCTTAGGTTCTGCATCTATCCAAGACATCTAGGTCACAGAGTTGGCAGATAGCCACATGCAAAGATGTGCACACATGCCCATAAAGGAGGGACAATTCTTTGGTGACAACAAGGGGAATAGCAGACAAGTATGAGAAGTTTATCAAGGCTAACCCTCAATGGTCTATCCAGAGTATGAGAGAAACAATTCAGGAAGAGATGTTTGCAGATGTAAGTATTTCAAAGATCAAGAGAGCCAAGTCAATTGTCATGCAGGGGATGTATGATGCAACTAAGGGGGAGTATGCCATGGTGTTTGACTACCAACTGGAATTGCTCAGAAGCAATCCTGGTAGCACTATTGTAGTGAAGCTAGACACTGAAGAAACAGAACCAACCTTCATGAGGTTTTATGTCTGCTTTGAAGCTTGCAAAAAGGGTTTTCTAGCTGGTTGTAGAAAAGTGATTGGTCTAGATGGTTGTTTCTTCAAGGGATTGACCAATGGGGAGTTATTGTTTGCTCTGGTTAGAGATGCCAACAACCATATGTACCCAATAGCCTGGGCAGTGGTAGAGAGAGAGAGATCAAGGATTCATGGGACTTCTTCCTGGCATTACTTAGCACTGATCTGCATTTTGGTGATGGTGATGGCTGGGTTTTCATTTCTGATCAACAGAAGGGACTCATCAATGCAGTCAACAAGTGGGCACCAAAAGTGGAGCATAGGATGTGTGCTAGGCATATCTATGCTAACTGGAGAAAGAAATTCACTAACAAGAAGTACCAGAAAATTCACTAACAAGACCAAAGCAGAGAGGTGGACAAGTGTAGGGTTGAGATGGCAGACTAGAGGCGGGGGGTGAATAGTCCTTTCTAAAACTTAAGTGTGGCTAACCGAAACAAATGCAGAATTAAAACTATCAATCTAGCCAAGACTACACCGCTCTATCTATCAATCTAGCAACTAGCAAAGTATGACTATTATGCTAACTAAGGTGCCAAGCTAGGAAGCTCACCTAAACAAGTCTAGGTTGCAAGGTCACACAAACCTAAGCAACTAGTACTATAAGCAAATCGGGAGCTCCTACACATACTAGTAAGCAAAGCACAAAGCACGTAAGCTCACTAGCAATGCTCTCTAGCAAGACTACACAAGTCAACTAGAGAGCTCAACTTACTTTGCTACACAAACTAAGCAATGTGACTAACAAGGCTACACAAGCCAATTAGTCACTCCAAAGCTACTTCTATGCTACACAAGCTAGAAGGTATCTAGGCTACACAAGCTAGAAGGTATCTAGGCAACCTACACAAGCTAAACTAGTTACAAGAGCAACAACTTATCACTAGCACAAGTATGAATAAGTAAATACAAGCTAGTGATTTGGAGAATGCAAACCACCAAGAAGATGTACAAGGTTGACACGGTGATTTTTCTCCCAAGGTTTACTTGGTCGCCACCAAGCTAGTCCCCGTTGTGTCGACTCACTCACTTGGAGGTTCACATGCTAATAGGCATTCACAAGCCTAACCCGCAATCGGGTGCTGCACAACCAACACAAGATGAGGGCACTCAATGACACGCTCACCTAGAGTTACTCTTCGCGATCTCCCACGGGGCGAGCACAACACCCCTCACAAGCTCTTCTCCGGAGCCACGCACAAGTTTCTTGCGTGCTTCGATGGAGCCACGATCACCAAGTCATCTAGGAGGTGGCGACCTCCAAGAGTAACAAGCACCACCGGTTTGCAACACGATCACCTAGTGCCACTCGATGCAAACTCGCAATCCAACGCACTAGAATCGCTCTCTCACACAATCGAATGATCACTATCAAGTGTATGTGAGTTAGAGAGCTCCCAAGCGCACCAATCGCCATGGGCATTTGGTTCTAACCGAACTGATCGGTTCGGTTCCTCGGTGCTACGCAAAATTCGGTTCTTAGAAAACTAGAACCGTTCGGTTCCTAAAAAATCCAGAACCGAGCATTTTGGTTCCCGTTCTTTCGGTTCGGTTTTGGTTCTAAACAGAAATCACCAAACTTCTTCTTCAACACAGTTTTGTGCCAAGAAAAAAAAAGAAAACAAAAGAAAAAAACAACTAAGCTCGGGCGTCGATGACGGACCGGGGGAGCTGCGCCGAGCCACCGATGGGACTGTTGTACTAGAGAGCTGCGCCTGCGCTGCCGCGCACGAGTCGACGACGTAGGGGCCTGCGCTGCCGCATCTGCTTGATTTCTTGGAGCCTTGAAGGCCATTGACGCCGGAGAGACGGAGCAAGCAGGAAGGAGGAGAGACCAGGAGGAGGAGGAGAGGCCGGGAGGAGGAGGAAGAGGAGAGACCGGAAGGAGGAGGAACTGAGGAAGGAGGAGGAGAGACTGGGAGCTCGCGGCCGAGCGGGAGCGGGAGGAGGCGCTGCCCCTGGAGCGAGGCGAGGTAGCCGGACGGAGGGAGGCGACGGCTGAGTGGGAGACTGGGAGGAGAGAACTAGGGTTTCTAAATAGAGTATATATACATAAGCTGCTTAATGGGCCTAGGCTGCATGTGTTAATGGGCCACTTCGGTTAGTTCGGTTAACCGAGGTGGAGAACCGAAATAACCGTAGTTAGTTTGGTTCCTTGGAACTGGGAACCGAATTTGGAATCGATATTTTCGGTTCCGGTTCTTTTGGTTCGGTTTCCGGTTCTTTCGGTTCGGTCTTCGGTTCTCGGTTTTTTTGCCCATGGCGACACACCAACACAAGCCACAAAGGCCCAAGGATGCTTAGCAACCGGCCAAAGGCAGCCACCATGTCTATTTATAGAGAGGGAAAGATAGTGTTAGGAGCATACCAAAAAAAATTATTCTCTTCTCCGAGTTGATTCAATTAAAATCCAACACCTTCTCCCTTGTAAATGTGCCAACACCACCAAGTGTACATCACCATGTGCATGTGTGTTAGCATTTTCACAATCATTTTAAAAGGATTTTCACTTGCTCTCACCACGCTACTCGATCCTAATGCATCGCAATGTTAGATCGCTCAAGTGGCACTAGATGACCGATATGCAAACAAGTTTGCCCCTCTTGATAGTACGGCCATCTATCCTAAACCCGGTCATATACTTCTCTACACACCTATTACCGGTGAAATGAAATGTCCTATAAATTATACCTTTGCCTTGCGCATTCCATTCCATCTCCTTCTTCAATGTTGATGCAACACATGCACCAACCTATCACCAAATGATGTGATCCACTTAAATCTCCTTCTCCAATGTTGATGCAACACATGCATCAACCTATCACCAAATGATATGATCCACTTAAATCTCCTTCTCCAATGTTGATGCAACACATGTACCAACTTAGCTGAGTAAGCCTTACTATACTTGCTCTCATTACCATAGGGTGTTGTGACTTGAGTTACGAGAGGAAACACACTTAAATATTAAGTATCCGCTGGTTTATTGTAGGGATTGTTTGTTCTAGCCCCCGTTTTGCCACGCCCAACTACGACGAGTTATGGTGGCGATGTAAGTGTGATGGCCAATAAAACCCAACATCACACTGTATGGTGAGAAACAAGTGTAATGGTGTTGTGGCGAGTTAAGGTTGAGAATGAACCACACTAGCCTAATAGACGTTGTTGGCGGGCTCAGGGTGGATAGCAAGTCCACCTTGGCCTTGGCGAAGAACCTCATCTTCCATGAGCGGAGCAAGCACATTCGAGTGAAGTACCACTTCATCAGGAGATATTCGGATGAGGGGAGCATCAAGGCCAACTACATCGACACTCAAGATCAACTTGTTGGCTTCCTCACCAAGTCACTTGGGACCGTGAAGTTTTACGAGCTTTGAGCTAGGATCGGGATGGTTCTGGTCTCCAAGAAGGCTCCCCACAAGGCTTAGGGGGAGATTGATAATAATAAGTCTTGTGGCTAGGATTATTATCTATTAAATGCAGTAGTAGGTACGGTGGTGCATATGTAAGCATCTTATCTATTAAGCATCTACTTTAGAATACTCCCTCTATCATAACATAATTGCAATTTTAGAGTTTAAAATTTGTCCCAAAAAATGCTACTTATCACAAAAATACAAGTAGGCTCCGGAAGCTTCTCACACCAAAAGAAGAAAAAATATATAGCAACCCATAAAAGACAAGGGTATTTTTGTAATTTCATATCTAACCTTGGTTTATGTTGTAGCTTTCTTAAGCTCCAAGAATCCTATCTCTATAAATGTCGCTGAAACTATGTAATAATGTAAACGCTGTGTGCACTAACGCAGAAGCGGGAAGCCTATTCCATTATCTAAAAAAAACTCTATAAATGTTGTAGTTTTTCCCTTCTATCTTATGTTTATAACTAGACCTATGTAACCTTTTATGATTAATAGATGACATGTTCTCTAGCCCAAAACAGTAATCTAATCCAACAAACAAACATTAGTGGAAATAGAAATGTTAAACTACCATAAAATGTGCTCATTAAATAGCTTCTGATTCTCAGCAGAAACCTTATGATAATTGTTAGCAGCATCAACTAAACCTTTACAATCATGTCCTAATCAAGTTTGACAAAATTAGATTAATAGTTGTTATGCAATTTCTATATTTCTTTATTTGAAGGAACATATAATTATAAAAAAATTATATACATGTTATGATGGTTATTTTTTTACAAATATAGTAAAACATATAATCCGTGTAAAACCGTTTACACGCCGTGTACACACTCTAAACACTACACGAAACCTTACCGATCATGTACCATTTAACATTTAGGAAAACATTGGTCTTAACATAGTTTAATATTAAAATAATTAGTGGGAACATAACAAACAAACTAAAAGACAACAAAAACAATGGTATAGAAACATAACTTAACCACAATGAATATTTTTGGTTATCTATAAAACTTTGGAAAATGTTTGTTTTCCTGCTCAAGAGTTAAGATTGCACTTGGGAAGCAGATTCAATCTCTTACGAAATTCTACAAATTTTCTTCCAATCACTTTTTCCTTTTTTTTGCTGAACCGATATAGGTTTTTTAATTACCTCTCCTTTCTCAACCTTCAAATTTATCCACTTGTGATCACCAAAAGTTCTTTTGATAGGATTGTCCTTGGTAAGCTTGAGCTTTACTAAATAGCAGAGTTTTTCTGCTCGAAATTGCTCAAGTAGATCAAAATCAAACAGAGATGCCTTCACTTTTTGGATTGGACTACATAAATCATTGTTCTCAATTCAACTCAATAATAAAAATTGTAATTATTTATCATCATGTTTCCTAATAACAGAAGATTTTTTTCTTTTCGGCTGGGATATTAAATAACTAAAGTGTGTATTTCAGGTTGGGGTCATTAGTCCACATCCACCAAAAGTGAATCGATATGCTAGGCTCTTAAATTTTTTAATCATTTCAAAAGAATAGTTAGCAACTGGCGATTTTGATAAATATTTCACAACATTTTGTTTCCTAGTATTTCAACTTGTTTGATGTACATTTACAACCAACCCAAGAATTTTAGGGGAATTGAGGACTTACAGTCTATATAGCATATTAGTTGTGACCTTTGAGGGGGTTTGTATTAGACATGCACTAAAGACAATAATATATATAAGGATCTAGCATAAAAATAAGGCAATGCCATCCAATATAATTATATATAAAGGTACTCCCACAAATAAAGATCCAAATTTTAATTAAAGCTCAACAAAGGGAAAAACTATGACATTGCAATTAGAAATGCAAACACAATTGTATAACAAACCCAACTCTTGATGTTTGTGAGAATTGTAACACTAGACATGAGAAGTCAAATGTTAGAGATCATACAATTCTCGTACTGATGTGTCGACTAGATTAGAAGAGTCTGTTGCAATACTGGTCAATGGAACGAGGCTCTATTCACTAGACTTCATTGTATTCTCCGTATCAAGTTCACACTTTTGAAGCTTATGTTCCAAGTTGACAACTTTCTGCGGTAATAAACTTGTAACGAAAAAAAAATTATAGGAAACATGAACATATAAATAGATATACCTTTTCAAGGTCTCTCCTAAACAAGGACCCCTTCTCAAGCTTTTCCTTATATTCATCTTCAACTTAGGTCAGATGTGCCTAATTTGTAGGAGAAATTGATCATGAGTTATTTACTGTTTGTAACTAGGAATGTGGAACAAAAATATGTAACCATGACATACAAGCTAAGGCATTACCTCTAATGCTTTAATAACACCTTCGAGCTCCTGAGCCTTTTTCGACCATTCCACGAAACTTTCTTGTGAAGTTCAGCAAGTTTCATGACCTAAGCACCATGAGCTATGGTAAATCATCCCACTAGAGATGACAAAGGGTTAAAGGACTCCAGGTGTTCCCACAAGCATTGCATTGCATTAGCTATTCATAATGAGTTTGAATCAGGTAACAAAGATCATCAGATATCAACAATTAAGATGTGACAAAAAGTCCCACTCAAATATAAGAATGGTGAATGGGCATGAGGAGATGACAGGAGGCGAGTGGAGAATCTCTAAGCGCTAGGCGGCAGCCAAATACTCAAATACTGCCATACAACAGCAGTGCGGCACCAATGATGCACACATATCAGCAACAAAGAGAGGGAGAGAGAGTTTAGAGAGATAAAACCATATAGTTGAAAGCTCCGCACCCAGACGTTGTTCATTAGTAGCTGCACTAACCTTTGTTGAGCATACCTCCTTCAATCACCAAAATATTAAGAGAAGATTAGATGGAAATAGTAATACTACAATCATTTGCATGAGAAATTACCTTTTCCATGTAGGATACCCTTTGCTCTAGTTCATAGATATGTTCTTTGCTTCGCCTCAAGGAGCTAGAAGATTCTGAAATCTCTCTTTCAAGTTGAAACATAAGGACAAATCAGCATATATGTTCTAAATCATATCTATCCATCATGAGTTAGATCACATAGACTCACCTCAGCAATCCTCGCTGACATCCAAGCCTCCTCATCCATATTTGTTTTCCTTAGTTCAGATAAGTTCTTCACTTTTGCTTTCTGTTCTTTATCAAACCAGATATTATGCTTCTCAAGTAGCTCCTTGATAAAGAAAAGCAAACCACGCAATAACCAACAGGTGCATCATGCAGACATATGAGTAAGGCTCAATATTTGACAGTATGAATTCATCCATTTTATGTTCATACCTGGGTAATGCGATTGCAAAATGCTTGACAATGTGTATACATGGCTTCAACCTCTTGTACCCTAGCCTCTTTACTAGCAGAAGTCTCTGCCTCAGCTGTCCCAACAAAGAAACCAAATATGAAATTTACAGTATGGTGTTAACAGAACTCAGCAGAAGTTTCACAAGACAGAATAGTTTCACATGGTTGGCAAATATTAAACATGTGCTGGATAACTGACTAGGGGTGACGACCCTCCCATTTTAAGTTTTGACACATTTATGTCCAGTATAGTGGGTAACTAGCATAACACTCACACAATTTCATCTTGAACCAAGAATTATGAAATATGAATACTGTTGACTAGCAACGTAAGCCACACTGCACACTGTGTAGAAAGTACACATCTACACAATAGGTCAGGGATACCTAAGTGAAGGGATAGTTCCTCTACGTGTGACCTATATAAAAATAGAAAAACTATGTGAACACAGCAGATTGATTTATCCATAACACCACATTTTTTTTCATCATTCATAATTTCCCCGATGTATTTTCTTTGCTACTTTACTTTTATTACTGGGTAACCACAGAAAGCTTATGATACTAATCATTAACACACTAGCCTACGAGTTAGTGACTACAGTTTCAAATAATACTTTTTTTTCCTGCCAGATGACTCTCACTTTCTCTCATATAATCTGCAATCTTGAGCACTAACATGGTAATAATATAATAATCTCTTGATTTAGATCATAGGATAGATCGATGGTAATTAATTGACCCCGAACATTTTTTTGGATGATGCATGGTTGTCTTGGAGTATTGTATTTTGTCGCCACCTACGCACCCTTTGGCTTTGCGGTGATATAGATTGGCGCTGGCGTCTCTTGCATTGGCAAGATATATATACCGTATAGTGTATACAATCTCTACAACTAAAACATACAGAAGGGAATCGTCGACCCGGCGTGCGAAGCCTCGCTCGCCCGCCCGCCCGACGCTTCGCTCGCCCCTGCTTGCGCGGACTCCCTCCGCAGTCCCCACGCGCTAATTCCCCCCACCGAATCTCACAACCATGGAACCACCGTCCCACGACCTCAGATCACCCCGCGGTCGGCGCACGACGCAAGGAAGGAAGGAACTTGCACATGACGCAATCCCTCCCGCCCGCACAACCGCAGCTACTTCGCTCCATCAGACAGAGGCGAGGGCGAGGCCATGGTGCCGGCATCAGGCGAAGGCAGCGCGACATCCCGGTGGTGCCGACGCACATCGCTCGACCTCGGTGCCTTCCTCTCCCCCATCTCCCCACGTCTGTGTGTCACGCCGCCATCGCAGACCACGCCATCCCTTGGCTCGCCGAGAATGACGCCTGCACCAGGCCCATCGCCACCGCCGCCACATACCGGCCTACCGACCGGCCCCTGCACTGCTGACCACCAGAGGCGCTCAGCTCACGACGGGCGAGCTCCCGAACGCTCGAGCACATGCAGTCCCATCCCACGCAGCTGGGCGCCACGACACCGGCCCAATCTCCTCTACCTGCGCCCGCCGTCGAGTGCCACGCCGCTGCCACTGACGCCAGGCGCTCAGCTCTTCTTTGATGTCGTTGCACGCCAGGCGTTCGAGTGAGTGCATGTTTCTCCTTCTTAGATATAATATGTATCTGATGTGTGTCGATATGAGATTCAGTTTGACTTGAAGTCTGTTAGCTACCATTTATTCTGAATACTACACGAAAAAAGATCATCTTCCACTATAGAACTGAATTCACTTGCATGTGTATTAGTGAAGAAAGAATACAATAACTGGATGAGTTTTAGTTTATTTCGTTTATAAATGCAGCTGCATATTTGTTAACATACTTGGTTTTTATCTGAGGAACTATACGTAGACAAAGTAGCATGACAGATGTCATATTAAGGTGGGAATAACAGCCTTGGTGTATTCTTTGAAAAAAAATAAAACTAGGCTTTGGTGAACTTATATTACAGAAAATGTAATGCATTTACTGTTTCTTGTATGCCTTTCTCTATGCAATTCCAGGAGCTCTGAAAGTATGACCATCTTACCAAAGCTCAGAAGAAATGCATCTACTTCTGATATGAGTAGCATGCCTTTGCAAGGACCTACAACTAATACAGGTCATAAGATGTTCTTTTGAAACACTTATAGTTGCATATGATTAAGAATTCATGTCACTGGTTAGTATTCTTAGTTTTCTGGTTTGCTATTTATGTCACTGGATCTTGTTGGAAAGCACTAAGCAATTCCAGTTTGACTTGCCTGTGATAAATTTTGAAAAACTAGATGTGCAGCCTTTATCCTGCATCATTCTAAATCAGTGGCATAATGGGAACACCATTTCATTTCTCCAATTCAGTTTTGCACTGTAACAACAGCTATCTTGTCTGAATGCTGGCTTCAGTTTTTAATCATGTCTAACGTTTCAGCTCAGAGCATCAACAACCATTATCAGTTCATCAATGGGTTTTTTATTTGTAGAATAGAATTAAGTCCACCATAAGAGTGCTGATACTAAATATTTTCCCACCAGCTCTGGTGCCCGCACCTGGTTAATAGTAGTTAGTGAAATTGGCTGCTTATTGATAGAAAATCTACTGGATTCTATAAAGTGTCTCTTTTCAACATTTTAGTGTCCATGTTTTTATTGTCTTCAGTAACTGATCATAAGGATTTATGGAATAGGAATAATGGTAGTCAGTAGTGTACATTTTGCCATTGAAATATGAGGTGTTAGTCAGTTTTCTGAAACTGAATTCAATGAGTTCCTGATAATCTTCACGCCCTGCTATTGAATATTACTGCTGCAGTTTTCAATGCAGTGCCCAGCAAACCAAATATCTTCATTGGGTGCGAGCAAATATTCTCCAATTTAGTGTTACTTTCAAACCTGCATATATAGTGAAAATCTCATTTTTTTTACGTTGCTTTCTGTCCTACCCTATTGTTATGTTGCATGTTAATAGGACGTTAATATGCTATATTTTCAGATTAACTACTTTTTGGACATAAATGTTAATAGCACATTTAAAATACACTTTATGAATTTGTACATGTCTTCGGTTGGTGTAGATAAACATAAGAACATCAGCCACTTAAAAGCATATCCGAGAAATATTGCAGCTCATAATAGCTCTTCAGTTGTCTTTGTTTTTCAATAAGAAAGATCATACAGAAACATTGTGCAGGCCCAAGTCCCAACCAGGTTTTACTTACTACTCATCCTAAAGCAGAGAGCGTATCACATTGAACATTTTCGAGTTGCAAAATAAACACATATAGAAGCATTTTTTTTTTTGCTTTTTTAGTGCAGACCAAGTTGCATGTGGTTTGCTTAAAAAAATTGCTTCAAAAATTGTCTTTGGTTCAACTGGTTCAGGAGCTACGTGTTGTAAATCTTCAGTGTGTCTTGATAAAGCCTTGAACAAATGGGTTGAGTATTAGGTAAGTTTTGCTTCCCTATTGTTGAATCATTTCCTAGATTTGTCCCAATCGACAAATGTTCAATTCTTAATATTAGAAGAGTGGACTTTAGCTGTTTGCAGATTCATTTAGTTGCTGGCAAACATGTGGCTTATGGATGATGATGTTCAGTTGCAGGGAAAGTAGAGAATAAACCATGCAGCTGCAACTCTAGCTTGTCGGGCTCGTCCATTCGGTTCATCTGGTTCTGAAGCTCTCTGTGTGATTCAGCTCTAGAGTACGTATAGCATAAAGTTGTTTCCTTCACGGTAATTTATGTTTTAGAAATGTTAAAAGACAGGTTAGGTTTTTCCTTATGATCTATGTAACCAAACTGCATGTATTCTAGAAACCATTTTCTTTTGAGATTGTTTTGATCTCACGTTATATTCTAATTATTCATCCATCGTGAAGACTTGTGAAAAAATGATGTTGCAATTGCAAACATCGCGCTCTAAATATCTTTTTTGTAACAATATAACACATTCATATTTACATTATTATGATTTTTTTGTTCATTACAATGCACGAGTATTTATCATTTTTAGGTAATAATATAACACAATCATATTTATATTATTATAGTACTGTTTATCCCGTTGCAACGCACGGGCATTTATCTAGTTATACATAGACGTAGAGAGAGACACAAATGACACAAAGCAATACGTAGGGTATGTTGATCGTGGTCGCCTGGGCGGGCGAAGCAACACTAGAAAGAAAGAAAGAATTGCATTCTCCAGGTTCAGGTCCAGTCAAGTCAACAAAGGATAAAGAAAGAGGAGAAAGTAAAAGGTGCTCTGTCGATCTCGATCATCATCAGAGTATCAGCTGCCCAGTGTTGCACTCGTCGGTGGCTGGCCACAGCTGTGGTGAGGAGGCGGGGTGTGTGATGTGAATCTAAACAGCCCTGTAATATCTCTCGATTCACGTCATAGGATAGATCGATGGTTGTTGATCTGGAAACCTTTTTTTATTTTATTTTTCTCACACGTTGGGCTGGCACATGGCCTTCTACTTACACTAGGATCGATCGAGCAGGCCGGGTGAGATGATGATGCGGTTGTCTCTAGCTTGCGGTATTGTTTTTGTCGCCACGGTCACTTTGCGCTTTGCCCTTTGCGGCGATGGATTGGCGATCGTGTGCCCGGCCGGACCCGGAGAAAACAGAGAAACAAACAGCGGACCAGTATGGGATTGGAATTGGAGTTGGCGTCTTGCATTGCATCGGCGAGATACACAAGGGAAGGGAGACACGTACAATTGACGCAACGCAATAATCCATGCATTGGTAGGAAACATCTATCGGTCCAGTCAAGTCAAGTCAGCAAAGGATGAAAGGATAATAACAAACAATAACAATAAAGAATGAAGAATGAAGAAGAAAGAGGAGAAAGGAAGGTGCTCTGTCGATCATCAGCGTCTGAGCTGCCAAGAAGTGCCATAATGCCATTGCCCTTTGCCCCTTTCTGACCTTCTGCTCCTCTTCGTTCTTATCCCCAGCCCCAGCGAGCTGCCATGCCAATGCCCGGCTCCAAAAGGAGAAACCACAAGCTGCAACGCATGTGCAGTGCAACCGCAGACCAAAAACCAGCAGCACGCAACATCTTCATCTCGCTGCTAAGCTGTTTCGATTCTCAATTCCAGGGGCCAGGGCAGTATCGCTCTCTGTCACTCTCTGCCTGCCTGCACGCCGGCATTACCGATTACAGTACTAATTATTCATACATTTATTTACGTTAGACTACCTAGTACTTATCACCATGCTCATACCGACCATCCCCAGTTAAAGTTATTAGCATCTGTACCCCCCTTGTTTTTTATTGGGTTGGGGGGCAGTTTGGTAGCCAGGAACAACGGTACCGATTCTAGGCGGGCGTGAAACACTATAATCAGTCTTATCCAAACAAACAGGTAGGGAGAAACGTTTCTTGTTTTTCTTCGTCAACAGTCATATTTTTTTTAGCTAATACTTTAAACCCAACAAATTAAAATAGGCTGTATTTAAGTTGTTATTTCCTCATACAAATGAAAATTCGAATGACTTCATGAATGACGGACAATGCAATTTGTAACTTTTTTAGTTGGTAATAAGTATAACAACCCTTGTGTATGTGATTTTTTTGGTCTCCCATCCATGTTCTAGTTTGAGACTTGGTGGCGTGACCGTGACCGCGTGAACTAGCTCGAGAAGTTCATATGATGCAACGCAATCACATAGGATCGGGTTGCCGTTGTCCCTTCATTCTAAAAACAGGGAAATTCACACGCAAAGCAAAAGAATGCAAGAGGTATGTGCCGCTAAATCAAGAAACAAACAACCACCGTTTCTTTCGTGAGGTCTGGTTGAATTTATGTCCGACATTGTATTTTTTTTTTCTTGATGAGTATTTTAAATATTATATGATCTAAAAATCTAAGAGCTATATATATGTTCTAGCTAGTATGTTTTAGCTCAGCATGCCTCCATACAATCCTTTTAATGAGAGGCTTATAATTTAACTGATGACATGGTTTACCTTTAACAAATGTGGATTACATGTGTAATTTTCCATTTATTTTGACGGAGGGTGTAGGATAGAATAGAGCGCTAGTGTCTACTGTCTACTAAATACCCCTCTGTGAAGTGTGAATTTGACGCCTGTCACGCCTGGAGACACAACAGCAGACCACTCCTTTCTCCTCACTCTCTGCTCTGCTCCTTCCTCTTCGTCTTCGTCTTCGTCTCTTCTGCCTGTCAACTGCATCGACGACCCCGCAAGGCAAGGTAATGGCCGGCCGCACTCGCCACCCCTCTCTCTTCACTACACCTTCTTTCTTTCGTTCTTAGGTTTTGCTTACTGACGAGTACTGGATCGTTCGTTCCACTCTGCAATTCTCAATCTTTCTCTTTGTTTCTTTGCTCCTTGCCTTTTTCTTTTGGATTGCCCTCATCTCCTCTCCATGGATTACTTCTCTTCCTCTTCTCTAGGGCGGACCACTCCAATTCTGAATCCTTCTCTGTTTCTTTGCTGCTTTGCCTGTTAGCAGTCTAACAAGAAAACCCCAATCTGTTCCTCCAAGAAGAAAACCCTCTTCTGCTTTGCCACCTTTTTCTTTTCCTTTTCCTGTTCTACAGTTTCTCCCGTAAATACCTTAGCCGCCCTCCCGTCTTCTTCACCACATCCTCCTCTTGTTTGCCGCGACGACTCCACAAGTCTACTGCGAACCAATCTCTGATTCCGACACCAATCCATCCAGTCAGCCATCCTTTCGTCCGGGACTCCGGGGCACAATTTCCCCCCTGTTTCTCAAACGTGTGGGTGGAGGTGCCTGTAATTTGCCCCCAGATATCTTTCCCTAAGTTGAGGCCCGCACCGGTTTTTTCGACTGACTAATTTGATAGCTACTGCTACGCAACGGAATTTCCAAGGTATTCCGTTCACAAGGAAAGAAAAAGAAAGTTTTTTTATTATTATTATTTGTGTGTGTGTCGTCTAATCGCTCCCCGCGAGTCTTTCAGATTTTGTCAACGTCGAGGTCGACCGTTTAGCACGCAATTGCATGCCGATTCATTCATTATCATAAATAAAAGCGACATGTTGTGCTTGTATTGTATGTTTGCTCCTATCCTTCAAGTGGGGATTAGTCAACCTCCTAGATGATGCTGACCCGCTCAGTCTGCTTCCTTTCTATGATGAATCCGTCGTGGAGACAGCTAAAGCCTAACGAGGTCATAATTGAGCAGGCTTTACTGAATTCGGTTGCTATTTAAGGTGCCAAGTGCAGATACCTTTCCTGCATCACAAACAACGACACCCTGTCATTTAGGCATTTAGCTCTGTCCTAATACCATCAGGGTCTTCTCTCCTTCCCTGCCGTTTCAGGTTCTCTTCCTGCATTCTTCCAGTCTTTATTCTGCTTTGATGTGTGCTGTAGAATCAAGTCACTCTTTCCTTGTCTTTGTTCTGTATATGGTGCGGTGGATCTAGTAACTGGTGTTAGTTTCTTCTTGATAACGTCATTACAGTAGCTGGTCTTAGTTACCTTGGGCTACACTACACAGCTCTCCTTTCTTGTTCATCCTTGTTTGTGCATTAAGCTATAGCCTCTGCAGTTCTGAATATTTAGAGGCGATTTAAATCCCCTTGCTTTACAACATGGTTTTAGTTCCTGAAAATAAAAATAATGCCTCATGGAGTTGGAATCGTTAGGTTCTAAGTTGCACACATCATTTAAGGCCGGCGGAACTTGAATTTAGTACTACTGTATCAGTGATGTGGTCTAGAGTAAAGTTTGAGTTTATGGAGATGATTACATATTTGTTCAGGTACTGTTATGTTGTTTCCTTAGTAATCATGGCCATGATGCAACTCCATTTTTGAGGAAAATTCATGATGCTACTTTGGAAGCACAAGTTTAGATGGTGTCCTGCTTGTTCTCTGATTAGTGTACCTAGGAGAAAAATTGGATTCAATCATTCTGGTGCTACAGTTCTCCTATGTGCTGTTGTGAACCTTAAAGTGGTCTTTGTTACCTTGGGTGGGCCATTAAGCGTGTTCATCCTTGTCTGTCCATTAAGCGTGTAGCCTCTGAAGCTGTACGATGTTTGCAAATGCTTCAAATTCTCTTGCTTAGTTGATGCATGTTCTCGATGTGCCTAAGGAAGTAAAGAGCATACTTGAATTAAAGCATTATGCCTTGTCTGGTTGCTATTCGTGTTTAGTAATCTCACTGCAGTTCTTTTCCGTACCTTTCTCAGTACGAAAATGGCTTTTATGATACATGAAACATTCAGGGGCTACGTACCATTCACTTTTTTCTTTGTGCTGCAGTGAACCTTATAAGTCGTGTTAGGTACCTCGTGATGGCTACAGAGTAGTTGCTATTGCCAGCTTGTAATCTCAATTACAGTGCTTATTCACACTATTCTCATACTAACTACTAACTGCCGTTTTGGCTTTATGATTTATGAAATATTCAGGTGCCAGCAGAAGTTATCCGTGGCTATGGGCAACCTGTGCTGCTGTGTTCAAGTTGACCAGTCGACTGTGGCCATCAGGGAGCAGTTTGGCAAGTTTGACAGTGTGCTTGAGCCAGGATGCCACTGCATGCCTTGGTTCGCCGGGAAGCGTGTAGCTGGTCATCTCACGCTCAGGCTGCAGCAACTGGATGTGAAATGTGAAACCAAAACAAAGGTATTTTCTAAAGTCTGTTGAGATAAATGGCCACATACCTGCTTACCCTTCGTTTTTTTATGATTAAAGAGGAGAGCTGTCATTTTGGTGCAGAATTAGTTTGAGAGCATGAAATTTAATGATGGTCTAGTCCTTTCTGGGTTATAAAGCTTGGCAAAAGTGTTATAAATGTAATCTAGCACACTGTTCCAGGATAGGTAGTTAAACAAACTAGATGCTTCTGAAAGCTTGTATTCTGTTGATCTGATAAGTTCCTTCAATTTATAGATCAGATGCATGCTAACATGCCTTGAGAATACTGCATTTGCAGAAGCTTTTTACTGCTTGCTCAAAAAATAAATGCAGAAGTTTTTTCACATCTACAGTTTAGTATTCTGAATGGTGATAAGTGATATTGCCAGTTATGGTAACGCTGCTGACACCAGAAGTTGTGCAGGACAATGTCTTTGTCAATGTGGTGGCATCTATTCAGTACCGTGCTCTGTCTGACAAAGCAAGTGACGCTTTCTACAAACTGAGCAACACAAGGTCCCAGATCCAAGCTTACGTCTTTGACGGTAGGATTTCTTAGAACAATTGAAGATTTAACATATCAGACACCACTTTGTCAGTTTGTCTATACGTGCTATGCCCCCCCCCCCCCCCCCCCCCCCCTGTTGCTAGTTTGTGGAAGTATATATTTGGAATTGCTCACGCTATCTTATTGCTCATGGTGATGTCTGTGGTTGCTGTCAACAGTTATCAGAGCTAGTGTTCCCAAGCTCATTTTGGATGATGCTTTCGAGCAGAAGGATGAGATTGCAAGGGCTGTGGAGGATGAGCTTGAGAAGGCCATGTCTGCTTATGGCTTTGAGATCGTGCAGACTCTCATCGTGGACATCGAGCCAGACGAGCATGTGAAGCGCGCAATGAACGAGATCAACGCAGGTTCGTTGGTTGACGCTTAACAAGCTATAAGAACTACGTACTAGACATAATGACCAGCTTTGTTATCTAGCATATGCTGACACTGACACTCTAGTGGTTGCTGTTGCCCTTTCAATTTGGCAGCTGCAAGGCTGAGGGCGGCTGCAAACGAGAAGGCAGAGGCGGAGAAGATTGTGCAGATCAAGCGCGCGGAGGGGGAGGCGGAAGCCAAGTACCTGTCTGGGTTGGGCATTGCGCGGCAGCGGCAGGCGATTGTTGATGGGCTGAGGGACAGCGTGCTGGGGTTCTCTGTGAACGTGCCGGGCACCACCGCCAAGGACGTCATGGACATGGTGCTCATCACCCAGTACTTTGACACCATGAAGGAGATCGGCGCATCGTCCAAGGCTTCATCGGTGTTCATTCCGCACGGTCCTGGTGCGGTGCGCGACATCGCCACCCAGATCCGCGACGGACTCCTGCAGGGCTCCTCTGTCACCCAGCACTAGTTTGCTGTTGCTGACTGGAGCAGCATGATCATTTCAGGAGCTTGGTACCTATATCTATATATGATCCCGTCAGTAAGATCAGTGTGATGCTTGTCTATATTGTTCATCACTCATCGATGTTTCTCTGGTGCTGGTGTGATCAAGGTGTGGAACATATGTAGTGCTCTTAAGAACCATCTGCTACTTCTAGGATGGTTATCTTGATGAACCTTTATCTAACCTTTTAGAGAACCGATAATATCATAAATATAATGCGGCATGAGTTTGCAGTATGTTCATGTGTCATGTATGTTGCCTGAATTCAGATGTTGCTTGTTCTAAAAAAAATTCAGATGTTGCTGCCGGTGAACAAACATGTTGGTGCAGAATGCAGAGGCATGAATGGAATTATGCTCAATGTTGCCAGAACGAGAAGGACCTACCACTCTTGCCACGAGTAAGAGAGAACGATACACATGAACAGTAATGGGGGCATCATAGCACAACATAGAGTTGCTTTCGAACACCCTAACATGAATGATGACTGAAGAGCCTCTTGTTGCTTGCTTGCTTTAACCCATTTCTCTTTAGTTCATGTGTAACCCCAAATCCAATGATATACATAGCCACCAATGCTGTGGGACCAACTTCATCAAAACGAGAAAAAGGAAAAGGGAAAGGGAAAACTTTTTTTAATCAAGGGGAGCCAAAATCTTGCCCATCTGAGCTGAGCTCCCCAGTCTCCAGCTTACTTAACCACACCATGTACAACTCTAAGCTAAGAACAACTAGTAACAGCTAAACCTCTGCCACAAGAATCTAATCTGTCCGCAGATGCAGGTACTCCCCCAGCGATATCACCATGAAAAGTCTTTTGCCCGGTTGACTATGTCACAAGTCACAACACAGAAGCAGATCACAACATCACATCCCTAAATTACTAGCCTCTCCAATTCCCAATCTTCAGTTCAATCGAATGGGGACGATGACAAGTCAATCACCGGAGCCCTACTTGCCATTGGTCCTCGGCGTCGGCGACTGCAGGTACGGAGAAGGAGAAGCATGGCCGTGGGGGGCATGGGAGAGGCGGTTCCTGATCGGCTGCTGGCCGTTCCGAGTTGCAAAGCTGCCATGCTGGCTCATGCTCCGGCTGCCACTCGGGTGGCAGCCAAGCCTTGCAACTTGCTCTACTTGCAAGGACAGGTACAAGCCGGGTGAAGATGCCACCATGTCTTTGAGGCCCGGGAGAGGCTTGAGGATCTCCACGACCTGGCTCATCAGAGGCCTGGCCTTGGGATCCCGGGCGAGGCAGGCGCGGGCCAGCTGGGTCACCTTGTAAGCGCCTTTCAGGGAGATGTTCCCACCAAGTTTAGGGTCCATCAACCTTTGGAATCCTTGTCTTTGTTTCAGATGGGGCCGAGCCCATTCCACAAGGTTGTGCTCCCCTGCTGGTCGGTTCTTGTCCATTGACCGCCTGCCTGTCATGAGCTCCAGCAGCACCACGCCAAAGCTGTACACGTCGCTCTTGGAGGTCAAGTGACCTGGAAATGGTAACTAGTTTAGCAATGCATAGAACAGTAATGAAAACTAGGAAATTAATTCTGTTTATGCATGCAAACTATGCAGTCACTTCAGTATGGTACTCGTTTGAATGGTGTTTTTTCTATACCACGCCCACAACGTGTACAGGTCATTCAGTTTGGTAATTTGAATGGGCCCAACCAAAATTTTGAGATTCAAAGCAGAGAATTTAGTTCAGCCCGGTGCCACCTCGGTATGATGCTTCTCTGACCACTTAATATAGCAACAAACTTGACAGCTAGTGCACATCCTAGAGTGCACATGGGAGCCATAAATATCTGTAATCACATAATACAAAGATGGTGTGGCATAGTACATGCGATAAATGTGTCATGCAGATATAACACCTCTGCATACAGACTGCATCTTTCTTGTCAAATCACTACAATGTTTACTCAGGGACCATCTCTATGTTTTTTAGGAACAATATTTTCAACCTAGATAACTCTGGTGGTAAGCTATAGTTGACATACCAACGTTCACTAATAGCTTTTAATATAGCCGGATTTTTTTTGAACGAAATTAAAATAGCTGGAACAAATATACTGATATAGATAACACAGTAATTTGCAAATCAGTAGATATCTTGATATACAAGTTTCAGCATATGCTCAGTAGGATGACATCAATAGTTTGTGAGTTCAAAAGTTACCCAACTGACAAATTCAATTATTTTACTAAAAAAAGAACAAAGATCACCTTACCTGTCATAACATATTCAGGCGCAGCATACCCATAGGTTCCCATGACTCGCGTTGACACGTGGGTCTTATCACCTATGGGACCATCTCGAGCAAGCCCAAAATCAGAAAGTTTCGCATTGTAGTCCTGGATGGAAGAATATGTTGAACAAAGTACAAACATGAGGATCTAAACAAAGGTAAATGTGTTTCACTAAAAAAAAGGTAAGGCACAAAAAAGAAATATACTGTGTCAATAAGAACATTGGAAGTTTTGAAATCCCGATATATCACAGGTCTTTCAGCTTCTTCGTGAAGAAAGGCAAGGCCCCTTGCTGCGCCCAGTACAATTTTCATTCGAGTGGGCCATGGAAGTGGCACTGATTCTATTTAATCATAGTTATAGCACAAAACAATAAGTTAATTGGCATCCACCATATATATAAAGACCAAAATGAATTTCAGTGGATCAAGCATTACAAAGTACCAATATTTGGAGAAATGAACACAAAAGTGGTGTGGGGGGGGGGGGGGGGGGGGAGGAGTCGCTAACATCTAACAAGTCACAACCAGCAAACTTCATGGGTCAATGCATTTCAAGACCTTCCCCCATCAAAGAAAATAAAGTATATTTCAAGAACTTCCCCACCAAAAGAAAAGGAAAATAAAAGAAAACGCATTTCAATACCTAATCAGCAAGTTTTATGGGTCATGAGTTAACCACCATTATAGCTGGCTGCAGTCACAAAATGATTTTGACAAGAAAGGGGAATATTTTCATCCAAAATTTGTAGGTTATGACAGCTGAGAAAAGAAAAACTGTAAAAAATATATCATAAAAGGCATATTATAAGCTCTGGTCTCAGGATCATATATAGCATGATCTGTGCTACTTTGTCCAGGTCAATAGATGTCAATTTTCCGAAGCAACAAATATATTAAAAAGATGGCACTATGCACATTGCAACCATTTGTTCTTCCACAACACATTGAGTTTTGAAATGACCAATTCAGATAACTCATCCACTTAAGAAGCTAGCAACACATGCTTAAAATAAAGATGTAGCAGATGCCAGATGCTTACTCCTGAAGAGATGGTGCTCTAAACTTCCACGGGGCATAAATTCATATACTAACTGCCTCTGGTTATCCTCAAGACAATAACCAATCAATTTCACCAGGTTTGGATGTTTCAAATTTCCTAGAAAGTTGACCTCTGCCTGAGAAAACAAAAGGTCCACTTAAGAATTGAATACAAGAATGTTAGTTCAAACCTCTATGTATCAAAGAGAAGTAAAACATACCACCCACTCTTTGTGACCTTGCTGCCCATCACGATTGAGGGTCTTGACAGCAACAGTTAACCCTGTGCCAGGTCTCCCAGGAGCAGTTCTGTTCTCTCCGATCCAACCTTTGTAGACACGGCCAAATCCTCCCTCACCAAGAAGACTCTCAGGACGGAAGTTTCTGGTGGCAATCCTCAATTCATTGAAAGTAAACTTCCGCAATTGGAATGATACCGTCAGCCCATCTGCAACTATAGATGGGGGTGAAATATTTTCAGAGTTGCTAGGCAATGTCAAAGCGGGAGCTATCTGTTGAAGAGGTTGGTTCTGGATACCATTATTCTTTCGTCTAGTTTCTGCATCCAAAAACATAAATATTAAACTACGGTAACTGACAAACCTTTGGCAAAATGAACCAAAAGATATAACTTGGACTGACTCAATGGGACTTGCTACAAAATAAGCATACTATTTTCCAAGCATGAGGCAACAAGCTAAAATAGATGCTTTGTGAAGCTAAACAGAAGGAAATATGCCTTTATTCGTGTAATTAATGGCTTGAAGCAAAATTATGGTGCCCAGTGCTTCCTACAAATAAATTCCAATTAATTCCCAAAAAATGCAGGTCCTGCAGGAGCTTGTGGATAAATGCCACAAAAGTCCAGTGTTACGTTAATTTTGTACAGCTGTACATGCACATCACATTTAGGGGGTGTTTGGTTTACCCCCCTAAAGTTTAGTGGTCCCTAAAGTTTAGTGCCCCCTAAAGTTTAGTGCATCAACTAAAGTTTAGGGGGCACTTTAGGGGGGGTGTTTGGTAGTTTAGGGCCTAAAATCACCTAAGTTTAGCTACTAAAGTTTAGGGGGCTGTAACCAAACACCCCCTTAGCACAAAGCGTAACGTATGTTGAAATCCTGCTGTCGCAAACTCTACGAGCATGCCATGCATTACAATGCTAGCAATATAGTAAAGTTGGCAACATATAACCAGTCATAAGATTTACTCCCTACTCTTGTCCTGTCCATACGAAATATAAACCTTAGAACAACACTCCAAACCATGCATACGTCTAAGAAAACCAAATTAGCATCACACTGCACATGAAACAGTTCCAAAGCTACAACATTGCAAAAAGGCAAGCGAAATAGACACATACTTGAGCTTGAGCCGCCAAAGAATTAATTTACAGGAGCAGTCCAGCATGCCAGGAATGTGATAAGCACAACATTAACATCCCCTAAGCACAATCTACAAGGCCTATACCCTAATTCCTCCAATCTAAACACCCACAAAACACATTGGGATCATTTAACGGCACACGGTGCACCAAGCCCCATGAAACACACAGAGATTATTCAACAGACAACAGGACATAGGGCACCAAAACCTGGAGCACAATAATGACTTCGATTCATACACCTGAAAACAACCGTGTACCTGTGTCTAAGCACACGAGGCCACTATCATTGTGCACAGTATGCAGCAGTTACAAAGTTGCATACAGCATTGCAAAGAGGTGACTGAAACAGGCCACGCCTTCAGCTTGACAATCAAAGCACCAACCAACGGTACCAGACTGGAGGAGTATCTGGCTACACATTGTGCAGATGCACAGAGGACACAAAGCACTAGCACCAGAGATGCCAATGTACATGGATGCATCACACACATTGCTAACCTGGGACGCAGGCACAGAGAGATGACATGTATGGATCACACACACACACACACACATTTCCTAATTTCTAGGTCGCTCTGGTACACATACAAAGTACATGGATCATACACATTCGTGTTTTGTCCGCGGCAGAGGCGCAGATGGCGAGTATGGATCATACACAGCAGTACACATTTACCTACTTAACTCCCAATCCCAAACCCAAAGCTTGCGCGATTCCCTCACACAGGACGGGCGGCAAGCACAAAATCTACAAGCGGCAGAAGCAAACGTCCCAAGAGACACGGCGGCAGCGGAGGAAAGCGTGAGGATCGGAGAGGCATTACCGGAGGCAGCACGGGCGGTCGCGGTGTCGACCTTGGTGCGGGCGGCGGCGGAGGAGCTGGAGGAGGAGACGCAGAGGCGGAACCAGCAGGCCACCACGGCGGAACCCTGGCGTCCTCCGGTCCCTCGCTCGCGCCGCGGACTCGCATTCGGACGGCCCGCCGAGCTCCCGACGCCCATCTCTCTCCTGCAACCGCTGAGCTCACACCGGCCGAGACAAACACGCCACAGTCCACCACGGAATACTCCAAATCGCGAGGAGTCCGCGGCAGCCGGCGGGAAGGAATCGGAATCTCCGGTGCGGGGGAAGCGGCGTGAGGAGGGTGGCACGTGGTGAAGAGGCGAGGAGGAGAGCGGCAATGGCAGTGGAATTGGAAACTCGGAGTGGAATGGAAGAAGGCGGAGAGAGAGAGAGGAGACAGGGGAGAGCGGGTGGTGGGTGGGGCCCATCGATGTGTTGTGGTGTGGGGGCGCCAACACAGACAGACAGGCAGGCCGGGGGCCGGGACGGGTAGGGCCCAACGGCTGGACAGGGCTGCCGGAAATCCTACGCATACAGTTGCAATTTGGTGTGCGGGTAGGTCAGGCCCAGGCTCCTGTCATGGTATTAGCGACGTGGCGGTAGGGACTCGCCAAAGTGGGTGAAACACCGTTTTGTTTTTTTACCATTGATTTCAGGGACTAACAACATATTCGGTCCATCGTTTCTGCGACTGCCGGTTAACGTTGTGAGATAAAAACACTGCTGATAAACCGGACAACACAAGTCATTGAAATATTGACGTGACTGATCCTCGCGTGCACAGTGCCTATAATGGGAATCGGCTTATAATGGCGCCCTCCAGCCGAAGCATTAACAGACAAAGGCAATCTGCTTTATCGCATTGAACTTGGTCTGATCCATTTATTTGTCTGGCAGGGATTACGCACTGCTAAATTTTTTATTGAGCGGATTAAATGCTTGCAACGTTTAGAAAATTTGTGTTCGTCAAAGAGGGCCATCTTTCTGAGCCAGCCGCGCGCGATGAAGCAAAAACAGGCCCAATTTCTTAACCTCGTGGGTCAGGCCTCAGCCCCGGAAGAGTTGTGGGTGGGCCATTTTCCTGGTGTCAGAGAAATGGGCTAGCCATTTTTCTGTTTACAGAGAAATGTGTGTGGGATATAATTAATAATAAAGAGAGGAAAAAAGAAAGAAAGGAAAGAAGAAAAATGCTTTCCACATGAGTTTGAGCTTCTAGAAACACTTGGAATTTTGGGCAGATAATGCCTTTGTCTACGCCACGCAAGCATACGGCTATTACAGTGGGAGTATCTGGCAAGCTCAACCTGCAGGCACATGATCAATCATGTGTGTGCAAAATATATGCGCAGTCACGTACAGCTGGAGCTCGCTAGAAACCGTTGCACCCAATCAGAATGAGGATGGAAAATGGACACGCACGCAGCATCATATATAACTAACACCACGTGCAATACAAAATTCAGCAAAGACCCAAACACCATGGAGACAATTCAGCAACACCAGGAGATCACTGCTACTAATACCTGGATATAGCTTGGATGACAATAATTACTACTAATATATATAATATAATGTATATTAATTTCTTCCAGGGCCAAAATAAGATGTCTACAGCACTGGTGACTGGACTGCTTGCTAATACTCATCATTCTAGAAAAAGCAAGATCTACGGCAGACTGGACATGCTAATCATGCTATGCTACGCCACCAAAACGCCAGCACATAGAATAGAGGTCACCAGCACAGCACGCTGCTGATGATGTCCCCTTGATTCCTTCCTTCCAAGAATTACCCTTTGGTTAGGACTTAGCAGATGAACAAAATATTTGTGGCAGGCTACGGTTAGTTATATATATATATATTATAATATATGTATATGTGTATGTGACACTAAGATATGATGCAGCAGGACGAGGCTGGAAGGTGAGGTGGATCATCAGGATGAGGTGATCCCAGACTCCAGCTCAGTGACCAAGCTGTTGGGCTTCTGCTCCTCCCACACCAAGCCGATGTCATACTCCGGGACATAGTCCTGCCAAAAACAAGGCCGATTCAACTGAACAATCAGTGAACTAATAAGCAGTTTCATATTACCACTCTCTACTAGGAGTAGGACCCCTATCGATCTGAATATAAATAAGAGCATGCATGGTAGCTAAGCTAGGGGCAGGGTCAAACCTCCAACTTGATAACTAGCTCCTTGGCTGTTGGGGCTGAGATGATGATGCGCCTCGCTGCCTCCGTGATGAAGCCTTCGTTGACAGCCAAGTCGATGAAAGACAGAAGAGGGTCATAGAATCCGTCAACGTTCAAAAGGCCAACCTGGTGATGACGATATTTTCATGAAATTACATTACATGAAAGCTATGTACTACCATGAAAGCACTAGTAAATGATGGACATGATTGCTGGATGATCCATTCATACCAACAGAATCGTATCTGATATCACCTCATGAATAAATAACAATTTTGTGGGTGGGGGCCATTGAGCGCATAATAGAGACAGATAAGGGATACAAGAAGAGAAGCATAGCCTTGACCGTTCTAGCTAATGCTCCCACAACTTCATCCAATTTGTATCTCACTAGCCAACTATTTAGTAGAATACAGAAGATCAATAATATATACACTGCCGCCTTTGTGCAGGCAACACGTCATACAGTATTAAGATCCTCCGGCCATCATTCCATCAGCCGTGTGGGAATATTCATAAAGTATGAAGCATATCTTATTAGAGGGGGTATTAAAATATGGAGAACGCAGATCGCATGCCCTAGTACTCAACAATATTCTGATGCAGTGATGTCCACAGCATGTTGACTAAACTATTATTTCAATAATTTGATGGCTAGCTGTGCCTGTGATGATGATGAAACCTTTTAGGCACACACATGTGAACAAAGGAAGATTAAGAGCATCAGATCACAACGGTTCTAACGACATTTAGTAAACAAATCAGAACTTATGACAGATACAAAAGAAACAAAATGTGTTGACACAACACATAAAAGACAAGAGCATGGTTTCCAGATTATGAAGAACGGATGAATTTTATTTTTAAGAAGCACCTAACCAAGGAAAGAAAGTTTGGACTTTACCGGCTTCTTGTGGATTCCTAGTTGTGCCCAAGTTATGATCTCAAGCAACTCCTCCAGAGTTCCATAGCCACCTGCCGGAACAGTTCAATGGAAGGGACAAACAATTACACAACACGCACAATCAGTATCTGAAATGGAGTAGTAACCAACGAATACTATACTATACCTATACCTGGTAAAGCAACAAAAGCATCGGCAAACCGAGCCATCTCAGCCTTCCTCTCATGCATGCCAGAAACGGCTCTAACTTCGCCAACAGGATCCCCAGTTATCTGCAAAATTATGAACAAAGGCGCATATATTATTAACTGTTAGCATGCATGTCATAGAATAGCAACAAAATACACATATATCCCAGCTTTTGGACTCACTCAACTCACCTCTCTGGGCATCAGCGATTTTGGAATGATCCTGCCAAAAAGAGGAGGGGAAACAGAAAAAGGCTCGTTAATTTCTGGCAAAAGTGGTCAAACAAGTACTACCAGCTAGGAGGCAGGAGCAACCAGCTGATCCTTTTCCATGAAAAGAAACTTGAACTACTGGGGTAGAGAGAGAGACAGAGGGTGTGCTCGCAATAATTTGACCAGTCCTCAACGAGAGGGGCAAACACTTGTTGCTTGCATGCAGCCGAGTAGCCTACTCGCCCCCATTTGGAGCATGGAACCAACTAGCCTTTCGAAAAGAAGACCGAAAAGTTGGTTCCACTTCGGTGAAACGAATGCAATCGGCATTGGCTTGCCCCCCTGCTCCTGCTCCTGCTCCTGCTCCCCCAACGAGCGAGCAATGGAGCGCCCCAACAGCTGGCTGACTGACGAAATAAAGCTTCCATTTCAGCAGCCAGCCAAGGCTGCCGTTTTGGTGCCTGCCTGCCTGGAAACAAAGCGCCCAGACGGGCAGACCAGGACCAGCAAAGACGACCACACAAAAGCAAGCACGCCAAGCAAACAAGAACGGCAATGGCGGGATGTATAGTTAGGGGAAGGGAGGGGAGAGAGAGATGAGAGATGGCGATGGATACTAACCCCATGACATGGCGACCTCCGGCGTGAACTGCGTGTGAGACCGATCCCATGAGGCCGATGGAGCCCCCGCCGTAGACCAGGTCTATGCCCCGCTCCACCTGCACGGAAGGCCATTGCATTGCATTAATGGCGAAAACAGAAGGATGGAAAACGCAATCATCATCAGGAAGAAAAAAAGCTCGCTCTACTCCTACACTGCACTGCTACTACTTGTCTAGTCAATTCGTTCACGTTCCATCGGAGGAAACAACAACAACAACAGGAAATTGAACCGTGATGCATGCAAGCGATGATCGATGCGAATGCAAAGCAAGAAGAAGGAAAACTTTTGTGCATTCGGGCAAGCAAAGCAATTAAGCAGCACAGGGTCACAAGCCCCCAGGCCGGGGAGACGGAAATGCATCGCACTGCCTTTCGGTCTCGTCATTGTGTTTTTTGGAGCAGCGATTTTCCTAGCGCGTGAATTGGCGGGGTAGTGGGATGCAGCGTTGCTGCACGATCGATTTGATCACCTCACCTCTCCCTCCTCGATCTCTTCTGAATTTCTGATACATACACGTCACAAACAGGCAGGCAGGCAGCTCATGATGAACAGGCAAGGCAAGGGCGCAAGCAAGCGCAAGGCCAAGTAGTAGTCGATGACATGACATGAGGCCACGACGTCGATGATGATGCTCTCTGACGCACACAACACAGCTCATCTTCATCTCGTCGACGAGAAGGATCCCATTCCCATGCCATGGCGACCAGACCAAATTAACAAGCTCTAACATGATACTATGCGTGTAAGAGACGGGGGGAAAATCGTGCGTGCGCTTCCAAGCACATCGCGATTGAAATCAATAGGCGAATAATGGAAGCACACCCGGCACGGCCTCCCATGGAACTGAACAGAACACAACGGGAGCTAGTGAAACGAAACCCCAAAACATGGTTGCGATGCGTTCGTTCAGGTACTACACGAGAGTAGCTAGCAGAGAAGTGGATGATGCACGGCACGGGATGGGCGTACGTCGTACGTACCAGCTGGTTGCCGAGTTCGATGGCCGCGTCCTGGTAGCTAGGCTTCTTCCCCATGGCGCTGCCGCAGTAGACGCAGATCCGCCGGAAGCGGGACCGGCGCTCCGCCGCGCCGCCGCCGTTGCCCGTCTCGGACGTCGGCGGCACCTCCACGCCCGCCGCGGCGGTCCCAGTGGTGGTGGTGGACGCGGCGACGACGACGGGCGCCTCCGACGCGACGGCAACCGCAACCGCCGTGGCTGGGATCATGGCTACGGCCGGGACGCGCAGGCGCAGCGAGCGACTTACTAGCTATAGATAGCTAGGTCTCAGTAGCGAGCGATCTGCTGCTGCTCCGGTCCGATCGACCGGCGCCCGCTCGCTCGCTCGCTCGCGGCTGGTAGTTGAACCAACGTGTGGGTGGCGGTAGCGGCGGGTTGTTGGGGGGCGGGATGAGATGCGCGACGCGGGTCGGGGTCGGCGGTTGAGAGAGAGAAGAGCACTGCCTCCCGGTCTGCTGCGGCGGCGGCCGGGCGGGTCGTTGCTGCGTGGTGCTGGTGAGGGAGAGGGACTGTGAGCCGCAGAGGCACGTCTCCACTCCTCCGATTTATAGGCGCGCCGTGGCCTTTTTGGCCTTTGGGCTTTCCTTTCCTTCCTTCTCTACTAGGGTTGCTTCGTCCGCGGGACCCACACGCTTGTCCTATATTTTTTTTTCTTTCTCTCGTGCATCTACTATGTTTCATTCGTCGGCAGCATGTTCCATGGCTTCACGATGGTTTGAAGAATTTGAATTATTGATTGATCGAGGATTGTGTGAACGAGTTTTATTTTTATATTACTGTAGTTGGCATGTGCGATGATGAATGACAATGAACAAAAGGGTATGTACATTTCTTATTTTTCATGTTTATTGTTATATCCTATATACTACTAGTACAGAGTATTACGCCTAGAGTTTAGTTATTACTCCCTTGGTTTAGTTAACAGATCGTTTTGTTTTTCTATATACATATTTTTTTTATTATGTAATCTGACATATCGTATATCTATGTATTGTATAACTAAATAAAACTATGTATGTACGTATAAAATACAAATTGTTCTATGGATAGAGAGAGTGTTGTTCTTGGTGTCACACGGTCCATAGACTTTTTTTTTTGTTTGCCTTTGTAACTTGTACACATGGGCCATTTGTGGTTTGCGAACTGATAAAACACGAATAATCACAGTAATTAATTACTTAAGTAAGGTAAGGCGAAAGTTTTATAGAGTTTTATTGTATTTATATAGAGGCAGATTATCAAAGTTTCATAAGGGTACTGTTTCCAATATAACATCATTAAAAATTGGGACATAAAACTAGCATTAAGGATGGTCTATGTAATAATGTCCAATGCCCCAATGCATGCCCGCAACTGGATGTCGCGATTAACATCCGGATGGGATTATAGTTGTACGGAGTAGTACGCACTCAAATAAACAACGCGGTCCGAAGCAACACGAGCGACTGAGCGAGCAATTAATGATCGTGATCCTGTCCACCCAGGAAATGCTTGCTTGCCTGAATCCGGCCCGGCCCGGCCCAGCCGAAAAAAGAGAAGTGGGGGACACGAGGGCTCCGCTGCCCCTATGCATGAACATACTTCAATTATTCTTATTAATATTTATTATTATTATTATTATGTAGTGGTAGTATGTGTGTATATGTAATATACTCATACCAATTCAATCGCAGACTAGGATAATAATAAATAAATACTACAAAAGGTCGTTTCAAATTTTGGAGGAATTGAAATATTTTTAATAAATTAGTCTATTTTGTTTTCAAATTTAGCATGCGATAACCATAATTTTATTTTTTTTTATATGGCTATCTCAAATATAAATATAAAATTTTATTCATGTTACGTTTCTATTTTACAACTACAATTTTCTTTTTTATATAGCTTAATAATAATAATATTCAAATATATTCTATATACAACTATATATCATCTAATCTTATATAACTTTCTGATTGTCCCATCATCATCAATCAGTTAGTAGCTACTCGATGGATCTTACTTTTGAGCCGCCCGCCGGACCCGGCCATGGGGATGGGAAGGTAGTTAGTCCAGTCAATGTCGTGCAAGATCAGGATTCAATCATTCATTCGTTCCTGGCCAGTTTGGTTTGATTATTATATAAAAAAATAAAATAAAATCGGGTGGGCTTGGCTGGTATAACTCCGGCACGTACGCACCCCATTTCTTTTTCTTCCTGAGATATATAAAATAAAATAAAATAAAAACACTATGCTGCTTCTTCCAGACGAAACCAACAACACGCCTACTCCTACTTGCTAGCGCTTGCTTCTTGTTGTGGAGTTTCCGATCCTGCTCGATCGGGTTTGGGTGTTGTTGGTCATCCATCGTCCCCGTCCCCATCCCTCTTGGAAAGTTGGAGTCTGTCTCAGTCCAATGCAGCTCCTCCATCATCAACTGCGTCATATGCATGCCACTTGCCTTATCATACTCGTCACGCCGACCTCCCCCAATGAACTTGGCCATTCATCGATCATGTTCTCAGTTTCTCCCCAAGAACCCGGCCTGAAATGCTCCCGGTCGCATATACATACATACATACATACATACATATACTCCTTCCCTTCATAAAAGGATACGATTATAGAGTGATCCGCGTCGACCAAACTAGTTCAAATTTATAGCAAATGTTATTAGCGTTTAGTATGTCTCTATATCAAAATGTACTTTTACTAATGAATCTAATGATATTTATTTTGTATCTTAGTATTTTTTAATATAAATTTAGTTGAAGATTAAACTCGAGAATTATATTCTTTTGTGGACGGAGAGAGTGCTCAACGTCTACCTAGTGCTACTGGGTTAGCTAGCGCCTCTTGGAACAAAGGACCCTATCCACGGGTGGAAACCACATTTGGAACATGCTCTGCGTGAAAGTTGGCCCTAGGCCAAACTAGCCTGACGTTTGGAAGACCCTATGGAATGGTCAAACCAATATCTATGGGGATGATACGATGCTTCCCCCATCGTTAGGGTTGTGGTGATGCATGGGTCCGGGTAGTGTGGCTTCCTCAATTGGCGCATATAGACGCTCACAAGTTGCAAGGATCAACACAACATCGCCCTAGGATGATGCACCGCCGCTGTTGTCTTCACCTCGATAGCGATTAGCTAACAACAGAATGCCAACCTAGAAAAACATTTGTCGACTGAAATCTCATCTCTTCTCTCTCTAAGCTAGAACGACCGACCCTGCTTTGTAAAGTCAAATAAACTATAATTAGAAACTGATTCTACTATACATACTCTAAGTTCGTCCTATCCCATGAAAAATAAATGCTTTTGGGACTAACTTTGGCTGATTTTACTATAAAAAAAATTGATATCAATATTAGTCTACCTAACCATATGCAGTAGTAGTAGGTAGATGTTTATTATTTAATGTGAAGTTGGTGAAATCTAAAATCATTTAATTGGCCTCTTAAAAAACAACGAGAATTATATTATTGACTCATGGAGTGCGTGTATTATTAATAATTAGTGGATTATTTGTTTCTTTGTTGAATAATGTCACGTGTCACGAAGTTGTACACGCATGCATGCATGACATATCTTTTTTTATTACTAGTTAATAATAATTTAGTAGACGATGGAGCTTGGACACGTAGTGAACACGGTGGTGGCACACGTATACGCGCGGCGTGTACGCACTACTGTAGTTGATTACCAAACGTGTACGCTAGCTATATATATTATGGTATTGCATTTGCATAGTACTCCTTCAATCTCATAATAGATAGATACGTTCGGATCAAATTTTCTTAACTTTAATTAAATTTGTAGAAAATATATGTAATATTTATATCTCTAAATAAATTTATCATAAAAATGTATAAATTATATATTATAAATATCATTATTTTTAATATAATTAATCAAATTTTAGAAATGCTGACTTATCGAGAAATGAGAATAACTTCTATTTTAAATTAAAATAGAGGTGTATACTATTATGTTATAAGCTGAAAATTACGTACCTAGTGTACTCCCCGGCCAGTCGTAGAGCAAGCACAAGCAGAGACAGAGAGTGGTGTGTGCCTCGTGCTTGGTCGTGTATAGGACGAGTACCTACAGTCTATTCGCTTGGCTTTTCAGTCGACTTAAATCTAGACAAAATAGTGTTTTTCTCTCACAAAAAATATCATAATAATGCATAATCCTATCAAACGAACATGCTACTGGTCTGGCCGGCCGTTCCGCATCAGATCTGCATGCATGCATGCCACATTGACCTTGCCCGTGTCATGTCATGTCATGTCAGCCAAGAGTCGGAGTGTACGTGAGCTAGGGAGAGCCGGCCGGAGAGGGACAGGTAGCGCCGCGCCGGCCGGCGAGCCGATCGACCACCGCGCGTGGCGGCGGGCACACCGGCGTTCACATACTGTAGTACTAGTACTGTACCGCGTTGGCGACCGGACCGACAGACATACTGCTAGCTGCTGCACACGGGAGGGATCGACTCGGAGCACAGAATACGGCGGCGGCGGCGGCGGTGGTCGGACGACACGGGCACGGCTGAATACGACGGGTGTCCGCGTCACGGTCGGGGCCGTGTCTGCCGGCCGGCGGTGGCGTGCCTGCCAACAAGCCGATCGACGACGTGAGGTGAGATGGGCATGAGGCTAGCAAGGTCATCTGCACGTGCGTGCGGCTCCATGCGACGGCAATCATGTCGGCCGGCCGGTGTTGTCTGCTGGCCGTCGGCGGACGGGCGAACCACCGGCGAAGCAGGCAAAAGGCATTCATGATCATTCTGCCGCTGCCGTGGTCCATGGATCTGATCGGAGATGGAGCAATGTGCAAGTGCAATGCAAGACCGGACACGGGACACACTGGGAAGCCATTGCATGAGTTAATGGGACGTACTACAGTACAAGTACTCCTAGAAGCTTGGCAATGGCAGCAGCTCAAAAGCGGCAGGCATGGCATATATAGACGCACGCTTGCTCAAAAGGGCTGGAATAGTGGAATGTCTCTGTCGATCACCTACATTCAGGCCGGCCTGCTGCCTGCCCCCAAGGACTGGACGGCTACCACTGCCACTCTTGTCCGGCCCATTTTCCAACAAGCTAGAGACGAGCTGTGAGACGGGACAGGACACCCGGTCTCCCTCCTCTCACACTCTCATCACCACAACGCATAGCAATAGCAGTGATGACACAGCAGGCCAGCAGCAAGGGGGCAAGGCAGACAAATTAACTTCACAAGACTTTCCTTGGGAAGCCAAGCACTACTACTCCATCTTGTTGTCAACAAAAAAAAGAACTACTCCATGTCTAAACATTTTTTTTATATTTATATATAGGAGTATATAATGAAGGGAATGGTTATTCACAAGTGGCCCCTCAGATAAAAATATGTTTGTCTTTTTGAAAAATAAGAATAACAGATAAAAAAAGGAGACCAAGGGACTACTCTTCGTGTCGACTCGCGAGCCAGGAACTAGCTACTTCAATCACACACAAGACTATGTAATTCTAGGTTTAATATAATCTGAATTATTATAGAACACGGCTTGCTACATGGAAAACACACAATATAGGATACTCCAATGTCATAAGCTAAACGGAGAGATGGTCCAAAAAAGAAAAAAAGAAAAAGGGTTAAAGTGACTCCCGGGCACTTATAGTGACTCCACTCTTGCTGTACCTGGCAATCTCCTCCTATTCTAAAATGAGCATATCCCTCTTAAGTCTTATCCGACAGGCTCGGATTAGGGTTAAGGTTTGGGGGGTTAGGATTTGGGACGATCTCAGATTAAGGTTAAGGTTTTGGAGAATAGGATTTGGGAAGGATTAAATGGCGGTTCCCGGATCTAAAGGGATACTGTTGGTGATGGTAAATGAAAATTTAAGAGCATGAGTGAGACTACTGGGGACATCTAGTTGGGCAGAGCCAATGACGAGGGCTAGGAGCACGATCTTTTATCCTCTGTTTGAGATTAGGCAAGAGTGGGGATAGGTGATAAGCGGCGTGGTTTGTGGCACTGGAAGAGGATGGTGCTAGAGTGGGCATAGGGGACGGGTGAAAGGTCCTAGATGGCTAGAGGGGGTGAATAGCTTAATTAAAATTTCTACAAAGCACTAGAGCAAAGGGTTAGAAACACTAACCAAAGCTTTTAGCTCTAGCTCTAAAAGGGTTACAAGCCACCTATCCAAACAATTCTAGTATAAGTGAGTATCTATTCAATCAATAGCAAAGACACAAAGATACTCACACTAGTTAACAAAGCTATGGACAATATAAACTAACTAATCAACCACACAAGCTAAACAAGCCTACACAAGAGATAATTAATAAAGTAAATGCAAGAGGGGATGGAAGTGTTATACCAAAGACTTGTGAAGTGAAGATATCAATATGAAGATTAAATCACAATAAATACCAAGAGAATGGTCGGGAGACAATGTTGACATAAGATTTTTCTCCTGAGGTTCACTTGGTTGCCACCAAGTTAGGCCCCGTTGTGTCGACCACTCACTTAGTGATTCGGTGGGTAATAGGCAATCACAAGCCTAGCCCACTACTCGGGCGCCACAAGAATCCACACAAAAGAGGGTAACTCAATGACACGAGCAATTTACTAGAGTTACCCTTTGGCGCTCCGCTGAGGTGGGTACATGCCCTCTCACAAGCTTGGAGCCGGCCACGAACAACCCCCACACATGTCGAAACTCCTTCACCTCCCGAGCCATATAGGTGTTGACAAACACCAAGAATAACAAGAAAACCATGGTGATGACGAACACCAAGTGCTACTAGATGCAACTCACAAATAAAACACACTTGGATTCACTCTATCTCTATTTGGATGAACAAATGATCAAATAGATGAGTGGGAGAGGTCCTCAATAGTTCACAAGAGTATGCAAGAATAGAATGAAGCAAGAAAGTGAGCTAGAACCGGCCACAAGCCTTAAATAGGCCACCCACAAAAAACTAGTAGTTATGCTCTGCGTCGCGACCACCGGACGCACTTCAAAGTTGCAACAGACGCGCAGGTGCCTGCGTTCGATGCTCATACAGAGAGCTCCAGAAATGATTTTTCTCCAACGGACGCGTCTGATGGAGTGCCGCGGACTCACGAGTGCGTTCGTCACCTTCTGTTCAGCGTGTTCTTCAGTCCATCGGATGCGCTTGTGAAACCGGTCATGCGTCCGATGCGATCGTCTGGTCCAACGTCCGTCGATCATGCATAGAGCATCCAGAGAGCTCCTGAACCCATTGGACGCGTCCGTCGCGTGTCCGATGGACTCTTACCAGCATCTGATGCCAAAACTGCGCCAAGTCTGAGCTAGGGTTATGGGCCGGAGCGTTCAGTGCCTTTCACTGGTGCGTCCGGTGCAAGTAACACAACCCTTTCTCATCTCTAATTTCGTCACCCTTGCTCCATGGTACTAAACACACAAGTGTACTACCTTATTGCATGTGTTTAGCATATTTTACAAGTCATTTGAGCTGGGTTATGTTTACTAGGTTGTTTAATGCACATGCATGCATAACCACACCTAGTAGCACTTGATAACCGTAATCATACAACGTTTTCCCCTTCTTAATAGTACGGCTATCTATCCTAAATGTGATCACACTCTCTATAGTGTCTAGATCACTTAACCGAAAATGGCCCTATGATATACCTTTGCCTTGAGCCATTTCCAATCCATTTTTTCACTCATGAAGCACTTGATCCATGTCCACCATGATCATTCACCTTTGCTCCATATGTAAAGTTGAATCACCCTAGCTAGATCACATACTTAGCACTAGAGTTAGTCCATAGGTTTCATCAATTAACTAAAACTAAACTTGAGCTTTCAACGGGGTGGTGTGAGGGATAAGATGAAGCCGAGTACGTTGACAGGGAGTGGGAAACAATGACACATTTTTATTTTTAGAAGGGTTGAGGAGAGATCCGTGGGTGAGGACTCTCATCTTAAAATTGATATGTATAATCATCATTTTGAGAGTCGTTTGAATAATAACTGATTTCTATATCTTCCGCATTCCAATAGCTCCCTATATTTGTGTGCACTCTGGAGAACCAGCCACAATCTCTATCTTTGGTTAGCGAGAATTTCAAAATAAAGGATGATTATATTTTGAGATCTAATTAAAGAAACTGATTGATGGTATTTTTCACTAAAAACTCTATTCATATCAATTAGTAAGGATGTAATAAGGAAGTTCTCAAAGTTGCTCTTCGAACATGTTTAGATGATGAGTTTTATGATATTCCTATGTTTCTTTCCATGGGACCTTAAACTGAAATGGCTATGCAGATGTTTTGCAATTTTGTGTTCCAAACATTGCCCTATCCAGAGAGGACTCCCCTCCCTAGACACGTCCACAGGATATCTCATCATCTCAAGCCGATGATGGATCAGTGAAATTAGAGGTAGCAGGAAAGCAAGTACGGATCAGAGATAGATAAGAGGTTACGTAACTTGTTTAGTCTCATCGCTGAGACACGGCGGCGCCGCCAAATAACTACACACACTGCTGCAGTGGATAGTATTGTTGCTCGACAACAACGTAATATCGTGCATCTGTTCTAAATTATAAATCATTTCAAAAAAATATAGAGTCAATTTTTTTAGTTTAACTAAAGTTATAGAAAAAATTATAATATATATGACATCAAATATGTATGCTATGAAATATAATTAATAAAAATCTAATAATGTTTAATTAACATCATAAATATTATTAAATTATCATATAAATTTAATTAAACTTAAGATGCTTTGAATTTGAAATTTTTTTAAAACGACTTCTAATTTATGATTGAAGGAGTAGTTTCTGAGCCTGCCGCCTTAGACATTCATTTTAGCTAGCAGCCCAAATCTAATTAGATGCTCCTGCAGCCTAAATCAAACCGGGCTCTTAATTAGACGGTCTCCAACAGACCTTACCCATATACGAGACGCATTCACTCATTTGCGTCTCGTAGCAAGAAAGGGTCACAATCCCAAATTTCTCAGTTGCCAACAGCAGACCCAAATAAGAGAGGAGCCTCCGATGACCGTTGTGGCGAGCGGCGCGTGGGCAGGCGGCGCTGTGACGAGCGGCGCATGGGCAGGTGCTGGAGCGAGTGCGGAAGCAGGCAGCGGTGGCGCCTGCACTACGTGAAAAACGATTTTGCGCAGCGAGCGAAATTAGTTGTCGGTGTTATGACCCAGGGGGTCAAGACCACCGGCTAGTAAATTTGTATATTGCGTGCTCCCTCTCCCAGATGTGATGCAAGAAGAACACAAGATTTATCCTGGTTCAGGCACAGAAGGCCCTACGTCCAGCGGGGGAGGATGAATTGTATTATCTTGCACCGAAGTTCTCGTACAGGGGGGTAGAAGCAGGTTTACACGGGGGTGCTCAGGATGAGCTAAGGCCTAGGGCTAGCGGAGCTATCCTAGGTGGTCGGTTGATTGCTTGAGAGGTCGATCAAGCAATCGGGTGAGTGGTATATGCGGGTCAGAGCTGATGTCCGAATGTGAATACCCGTGCGAATTTCCCCCCTTCTTCTATCCCGGTGTCCCCTTTTATAGACCAAGGGGAGGCCTGAGAGTACAGAGTCATAAACTATAGCGGCATGGGGGGGTGTCAGCGACGCCATACTTGCGATGGGACGTCGGTCACTGTGGCGGCGTGGCCCTCCCGTCCTTCCGGTGTTCGGAGTGTGGTGGTGGCGGACTGGACGTTGCGGCACGTCACAGCGCAGCAGGGTTGACCCTTTGTAGACGGGTGCGAGTCCCATAGTTGAAGCGGGACGGGGCGGACGGGACGGGCCCCATACCGGAGTGGTTGAAGGCAGGGGTCGAACCCCCTGGTCGAGGGGGGGTCGAGACCAGCTCGGTCCTGTCGTATCCCTGAAAACACAGTCGAGGGCTGTCCTGTTCATGGCTCGAGGGGTGCCTCTGGAGTCTGTACTTACGACGTGGCTACAGCGGCAGCACAGTTGACGGAGGTCCCGAGGCCTCAGAGGAGTGATTAAGAACTCCTCTGGGGGCTTTGATATGTGTTTTATCGAGGGGATTTAGGATTACCTGGGGTCGTGGCGCCCTACCGAGCGGCCGATTCTGTTCGCCAGGTTACCGGAGTGGTTGAAGGCAGGGGTCGAGCCCCCTGGTCGAGGGGGGGCGAGACCAGCTCGGTCCTGTCGTATCCCTGAAGACACAGTCGAGGGTTGTCCTGTTCATGGCTCGAGGGGTGTCTCTGGAGTCCGTACTTGCGACGTGGCTACAGCGGCAGCACAGTTGACGGAGGTCCAGGGCATGGGCGGTGAGTTGGTGGATTTAACCGCGGTAGTGGGCGCCCATGGCATTAGGCGGGGGCAGGTAGGCGCATCGGATCCCCTTTAACCCATACCGAGAGCAGGTAAGTCGGTCGAGCTTCGTTCTCGGGGGTCGTTCGTTCGACCCCCTGTCCGTCAGTCGGGGTCGAGGCGGAGGCGGAGGGCTCGTTCGTTCGACCCCCTGTCCGTCAGTCGGGGTCGAGGCGGAGGCTGAGGGGTCGTTCGTTCGACCCCCTGTCCGTCAGTCGAGGTCGAGGCGGAGGCGAAGGCGGAGGGGTCGTTCGTTCGACCCCCTATCCGTCAGTCGGGGTCGAGGCGGAGGCAGAGGGGTCGTTCGTTCGACCCCCTGAAAGGATCAAGATGCCCAAGAGGGGGGGGTGAATTGGGCTTGTTTTAAATTTCTAAAGCAAATATAAAAACCTATCAAATGCCAATCACCCCCTAGTGCCTACCATCCGTGTGTCCTAACTAGAAAGCGGTAGCAGTTCATAGGAATTAAAGACAACCTAAGCAATTCTAGTAGGAAATGTAAAAACAAGACGGAAAAGTAAAGAGCTAGGGAAAAAAGAATCTCATGAACGCAGCGATTTTTTCCCGAGGTATCGAGGTGTCGACACACCCCCCTAGTCCTCGTTGGAGCACCTCGCAAGGTATCGCTCTCCCTCTACCCGCGCAAGGGTAGAGTGCTCTCTACGGGCTGATTCTTCGCCACTCCGGCTCGGTGAATCGCCCACAACCGATTACAAGAGCTTGGAGAAGCGCCGCCAACAATATTCCGACGGTCACTTCCTCCGAACACCACCAAACTGTCTAGGTGTTGTCGAACACCAAGAGTAACAAGCACAAGACCTTCACTTGACCCACTCAAGGCTAGGAAGGTGGATGGATGCACACAAGTCACTCCTAATCACTCTAGGAGGGAAGAACAAGATGAACTCTCTCTAATCTCTTCCTCACTAGACTCTTGGCTCTCCAAAAAATTTCGCAAGGTGTCACCAGCTGAAACAATGGCCAAGAGAGCCTCTAAGGACCAAGGGGGCAACTATAAATAGTCCCCCCCTCCAAAACTAGCCATTTTTCACTTTTTCTTCTTTCTGCGTAGCTACCGGACTAGTCCGAAGCTCACACCACCGGACCATGCACACTGGTCCGGAGCTCACTCTCGTTCCAAACTCAGGCACCGTCGGACTATTCTGCTTGGTCCGACGCACTGGTCCGACGCTCTGGTCCGGAGCCTCGGTGCTCTCTGAGTGAAAACCTATCTCTCTTTTACACACCACCGGACCACTCTCCTTGGTCCGGTGCCCTGGTCCGACGCTCTGGTCCGGAGCCAGGGTGCTCTCTGCATAGAAACAGACCCCTGTCGAGAGGCGTCGGACTAACCGTCGGACACACCGTCGGACTAGTCCGGAGCCTTCTGACTCTCTGAACCAAGCCACCGGACCACTCTCCTATGGTCCGGTGCTTTCCAGACAGGTGGTCCGGAGCTCCTCGAGCTGAGAATCTGCCTAAGTCAGGGACCACCGGACTACTCTCCTTGGTCCGGTGCCTACTTAGCAGAGTGGTTCGGAGTCTCTTTCTCCCTCTCTATCAACCGTTTTCGCTAAGGTTTCTCAAGGGATTTTGCTCCTACCACTTCTAGGGTTTATCAAGGGCTGAAAGCAAGGTCTCTAGGACTAGTTGTGACAAGTGTGCATATACCCACTTTCCTAAACTTTCCTAGGTCAAGTTACTAACCTCATACCCCCCTTTATAGTACGGTCAAAGGAAAAACAAAAGCCCTAGCTATACTTAGTCCCCTTCTCAACCTTATGGCACTAAGAACTAGCCTAGTCTTCGTTGAGAATCTCCATCCTTTGCAACCGAAACGATTTCCATCTTGGGGCATGAATATCCATTAAGCCCATTCAAAATACATCACTCATGACCTAACATATATGACTTTGTCTTTGCAAAACACACGTTAGTCATAGTGATCTAGTATTGTCGTTAATCGCCTAAACACAAGGGTCCATGATTCTACACCCCCTGTCCGTCAGTTTTTCCAGGAATGGGCCGGCCCACGACTAGTTGCCATGGCCGGTGCGGGGGGCCTTCGTGTGATGTGCCTCTCTTCATGGACTCGAGCGGCTGATCGGATCTTGTCTTAAAAATGGTTGCTATGTTGAGCGTTAGTTTATCGAAGGGTTTAGGGTACCCCTTACCTTTGTACCCGACATTAGTTTTCTGCAGCGGGCAAAGGTGTCCGCTGCGATGCTAAGGTCATGGTTAATCGTGGTTTTCTCGCAACGCACGTGTTTGCCTGCTGCAGTAAATCAATTTACCGCAGCGGGCACATTAGAACGCCCGCTGCGGTAAATAGTTTCGAAAAAAACAAAAAAAAGAAAAAAACCGATATGGGCTCGATCTGGGCCTGGATCCAGGCAGCCGACGAAACCCTAGCGCCGTCGCCGGGCCCACGCCGCGCGCCGCCCCGAGGTGCTCCGCCGCGACCCCGCGCGCCGCCTCGCATTCGCGTCCGCGCGCCGCCGTGAGCCCGCGCGCCGCTCGCGCCTGCGTCTACGCGCCGTTCGCGCCCGCGTCCGTGCGCCGCAGCAAGGCCGCGCGCCGCCGCGAGGTGCTCCGCCGCCACGCGCCTCCGTGAGTCGTCGTGGGGGTCCGCGTCCGAGCGCCGCCGCGAGCCCCTCGAGCACGCGCGCCGCCGCGAGGTGGTCCGCCGCCACGCGCCTCCGTGAGCCGCCGTGGGGGTCCCGCGCCGCGTGGTGAGAGAGGGAGGCAGCGAGGAGGATTGGGAGAGGAAAGGGAGGAGCTGTGAGAGAGAGGGAGGCGCTGTGGGAGAGAGAGAGGGAGAGAGGTACCCAAACCCTAACTCTCCGTATATATAGTAGAGCGTCTTAATGGGCCGGATTGGAACTCGTCTGGCCTATTTAGGCTACAGCATTTACCGCAGCGGACACCTTAAAATGTCCGCTGCGGTAAATCGATTTACCCAAGCGGGCATCTTAAGGTGTCCGCTGCGGTAAATACCTTATTTATCGCAGCGGACGCCTTAAATTTACCACAACGGGCAATTGTGGCCGTCACGGTAATTTTTTTCGGTCCGTTGAGGTAAATGGTGGCGATTTACCACATCGGGCTGAAAAAGACGTCCGCTGCGGAGGCCTTTTTGGCAACGCTGTGCAAAATCATTTTTGACGTAGTGCTGAGCGCACCAAGCACCTACACCACGCCTCCACTCGGACCCGTCGTGCCCCTCGAGCCATGCCCCGGCCCGCTCCTCGCCGCGGTCGAGCGCACGGAGCACGACGACCCCATCCCACGACAGTGAGATCTGGCGAGCACGGGCTCGGATGCCGGCCGGCGAGCACGTTTGCGCGCCGCTCCGGCGAAATAGCTTCATGAACAACTTTGTAGGTGAAGTTGAGTTGTTTTGGGAAAAGTGGTTGCCAAAAACTTCATCAACAACTTCATACATGTATATGAGAGAGAAATGGAGTGAGTTAAGATAAGGTACTTTTTTTAGTTTCATCCCACTTTATGTCTGTGTGAGAGAAGGAGAAAAACAATTTTATGGATAAAACTGTTTTGAAAAAAAAATATTTGTAAAAAAAACAGGAAACTTTATGAAACTATTATGAGTTATATCAAAGAGTCTCATATTTTCCAACAACGTGCAACTGCTCCCTACAGATACTTCTGGTTGAGGCCCGGCCGACAGATTTTTTATTTATAGTCACGAGCTGCATCACTGCATGTCCCTCTCCTGACAATTGAAAGGGCCGGCCGACGAATATACACGCAACGAAAAAGGTGAGTTTTGGAGGCATTCCATGGATGTTATGACAGACAACAACGGGTTTGGCAACATATATGTGACGTGCATGACTTTGATGGAATAGCATCCATCAATGCAATGTATAGTACCTTGCTGGTGCTCGGTCATGCATTTTTTTTCCACTTCCATCATTTTTCCACTTTCCACTTCTATCTATATATTTATTTTATGAGTCTTTTTACTATGCTTAAAATTTCTTTCCATTTCCTCCACAATATTCTAAGTCTTTTCTAATTATATTCGTAAAGAGTATTTTAGGCACTACTAAATTCTAATCCTTACGCAACGACAAGAAAACGTTGCAATAAGTCCAATTTGGTTGCAAAAGCTACATGTTGCAACCGAATTATGTTCGTTGCCAGTCGTTGCAAAAAGGTATTGCAACCGATGTTAGATCGACGTCGTGGCCCAACTAAGCAACGTGAATGAAGGAAATTATAGAAAATCAAATGTACAAAATTTCCTCCTATTAATCCAATCATTATTTTCACAAATATCAAATTACCATATTACCCTTGATTACAAAAAACAAATACAGAAACGAAATTACCACCCCTTTATTTGGAGTCCTAGTTATCTGAGTTTTGAAGGAAATGAGAAGAAATTTAGCGCACATGGGAGGAAATTTGGCGCATATGGCTCATTGGTCATACACATCAGAATTTCCTCCCGTTTCCTCTTTAGAATTTCCTCTCATTTCCTCCAGCCTTTATAGCCGTCGGATCGGTCGACGTGAGACGTCGAATATTTCCTCAAGTATTGTAAAAAATCTCTTATTTTATTATACTACTCTTCTTTTTTATTTTGGAAAATGGTGATATTTCAACAAAATGGATGTCTTATGCAAAGCCATCAAGTGGATGTAGCAACTAGATTCAGAATTTTCAACTGGTTTTCCTACCGGTAATTTCGTTTCTCATCGGAGGACCAAGAGCACAGCCATCAAGTGGGTGTAGCAGCCAGGTTCAGAATTTCAACCGGTTTTCCTACCGGTAATTTTGTTTCCACTTTGTTTAGTTTTTTTTCAAATTTGAGCTAAAATTTCATGAAAGTTTGAATATGGACCAAAAATTCCACCGGTTTTTACCGGTTTTCGTGATTTCTGTTTCTATCTGTTTAGTGTTTATTATAATATTGTGTACTTCATATTTAGTAAGCCATTGCAGTTTGTTCATCTCTTCTTATCATCTGCTGGCAACAAGCATGTGGTGGTGGCAAGATCAGTGCTTTTGGGGAGGTGGAGGGTGAGTTTCTATTAACGTTTTTAGTATACTTGACACACCTAGTTTCTTTTTTCATGGTAACTCTCTCTAAGTTCGTACTTATATTGTTCTTTTTTAATTAGAAAGGCAGTAAGAGCTTTACTGAATTTTTAGTAGACAAGGAAACAAAAGAGAACAGAGGAACCAAACAAGATTTACAAAGATAAACCCAAACTAAAGGCCACAACTAAACGTGACACCATATGTTGTTCTGACTCCACTCGTTTTTAGTGTTAACAATTTTCGCTTTTGGATGAACTACAAGTAGAATGATCAAAGATGCATATATTTACCATAGGTTTCACTTTATGGTTGCCAATCTTGTTATTTTACATTTTGGCTATATGATGTTGCTTCATTCTAAACACATCTGGAATGCATTCTGAATTGGTCTCTACTTTTCCTTCTCTCTTGTATTCTTATGATTTAGGTTTAGTACTTGTACATTAATTTGCGGAGACACCTGCATGCCATGCATGTGGTGTTTGTATCACGAGAATAAAATAATTTTAGTTATCTATATATAGAAGCATTGTACGTGCCGTTCTTTCTCACTCTTTACTCTCTTATAGGCCTCCATATGTGAATAATGTGTGCAATGAGACTCAAACTCTTGGTAAGTTAAGCGATATTACAAACAAGGTACGAAATGGAGTAAAAACAAGGGCATAAAAAGTTGGAAATGACTTGCAACCCAGTAGCAGATACTTGACCTACTGGGGAGGGGTGGTAAGATAGCCCTCGGCAGTGGCAGGGATGATTCTTTTTTGAGATTACACAATACAACGCAGACGCTTAACACGTACGCACACTCGCCCCTACGAACACACGTACGCAAACCCTACCCCTATGAGCACCTTCGATGGACTGAGCCGGCAAATCTTGAAATTGACGAAGTCACCACAGGCGCCTCGCTGTCGACGGGAACGTCGTCTACCACTTAATGCATAGCGCCGGAAAATTCTGGAATAAATCCAGAATAAAGTGTCGCATACAGGATTTGAACCCTGGGTGGGAGCCCTCCAACTAGTAGAAACACGTTCCTATGATGATCCTAAACATGTGTGTTGAATGTCCATGACTACTAGGCATGTGCAGGATGCATATTGACTAGGTTGTTGAGTGACTAATAAGACCAAGTAATTAGGTGGATGAGTCATGAAATGAATGGATCGAGTGCTTAAGTGGCTCATGCTTGGAGTGAACGAATGGGCTGAGTTATGGGTTGACCAGTGACCCACAACAACTGAGTGATCAAGTGATTAAGTGGCTAATAAGCAGTAGCGAATCCAGCCAAATAGGTCACTGATGTCACTTCTACTACAATGAGATAAACTTCATGTATAAGCATAATTTTACAATGGAAATCAGAGAAAGTCACTGCTATCAGCTGACAGCAATGAACACGGCTGGATCCGCCCCTGCTAATAAGTGATTGAATGATTGAGCGGCCAAGTTACTATGTGGCCGAGTGATTGAGTTACAAAATGTTGGAGTGGCGGGTGGCCGAGTGACTAAGCGTCGGAGTCCTTGAGTTGCCAAGTGTCTGAGTGGTTCATTGCTTGAGTGTCCGAGTGACTGTGCCAAGTTACCGAGTGACCTGAGAGTGATGACCAAGTTACTAGTTTTACTAAGTGACCGAGTGTCCGAGTGACTAAGTGGTCAAGTGATTGAGTGGTTGTGTGTGTGGTCGAGTGTTGAGTGACCGTGTGACTAAGTGGCCAATTGTCTAATTGGCTGAGAGTAACCGAGTGCCTAAGTGTCTACACCCTCCGTCCCAGAAAAACGCAATTGTAACTTTGAATCTGGACATACGTTTGTCCAGATTCAAAGCTACAATTACGTTTTTTTAGGACGGAGGGAGTAAGTGCTTGGGTGGCCCCGGTGATGGCACCGGAGTAATTGAGTGGCTGAGTAACCGAGTGGTTGAAGTATGGAGCGGTCGAGTGATTGGGTGGACACCAAGTGGTCGAATGATATTCTAAGAAACTTTGCAAGGCAACTTTTTGATTGGTGCAGATCTTAGAGTAAGTTCAATAATAAGAACCAAGTGTTTGACTACAAGTCAAGCTATTAGAGTCAAGTTATACAATAATTTGTCTCTTACTTAGCTACAAAATGTTTCTCTTTTCTATTACTCCTCATAACATTTACTATTTGGGCCCACTACTACCTAGGCTTCCTTGCCCAACTTGGTGCTTGCATGGGAGTCAAGCTCCTTTCTCTCTCCTTTTCTCTTTCCTCCACATCAGCATTTGCTTGGCTATAAGCTCATTATTGTACTTGCTCTTACTTAGTTAGGAATCAGTTAACACATAGATAGATAGATAGATAGATAGATAGATAGATAGATAAATAGATAGATAGATAGATAGATAGATAGATAGATAGATAAATACATCAGATAGATACTCCCTTCGTCCCTAAATAACTGTCTTTCTCACTTTCCGAAAAATAACTTGAATTAATTTTATATAAAAATTATTAATATTTATGATACATAATTGACATCGATAGATTTTTTCATCTAATTTTTTCATAAATTTATTTAGAGACGCAAATATTACACGTATTTTATATAAATCTAGTCAAAGTTGTGACTCAGAAACTCAAAACGATAGTTAATAAGGGACAAAGGGAGTAGATGATAGATTTTTAGAAAAGGGAATATATTAATATCTCAGCTTCTGCATCAACCAATGCATATGGTTGTTTCTTAATACAGACTAGATTAAAAACAAATCAAGGAATCTTAAAAACGAAATTTTGAGCCATAGCGAGAACAAAAATTGTCTCTAAAAACCTAACTAAAAAGCAAGTCGATAGATAGATAGATAGATAGATAGATGGCAACGTATGCTATGAAAACCAGGTTCCCGTGAAAACTATGGAAACTCGCACGTGGATCGCTGGATCTAAATTTGATGGTGGGAGAGATTAGCAATTAACCTCTCCCACTCATCCACGCCGAGTGATTAGATGTGGATACAGTGGGAGGGGTTAACTGCTAATCTCTCTCACCATTAGTCATATCCATCGGATTTAGATCCGGCGATCCATGTGTGAGTTTCCATAGTTTAAATAGAAATATATGGTTGTCTACCTAATTTTTTTTATATTTTTTAAACTAAACTTTGCCCTTTTTATTGGGTTGGTTATTTATTTAAATATTTGACGCAATAATAATGTGGCTGTCACGAGGTGCTAGTGGTCATGCATGTCTCAGTCATGACATAGACCTAAATTGAAAGGCCAGCCGACGACACCAATTACACGACGCTATTAATTAATGCAACGAAAAAGGTGAGTTTTGGAGGCATTCGATGGATGGATATACTCTATGGTATTATTGGCAGACAACAAGTCTTGCATTTGTCCCACGCTTTCTTCATTTTTTTCAGTTTTTATGGCTCCCTCTGCATCATCCGCCAATTATTAGATTATTACTTCATATTGTTGCAGCCTATGTTATGTGTTGCATGTGCCGACCACTACGGGTCTGAAAAGGCTCTGCTCGATCTTGCGTTCAATATCTTATCTCAGTTTTTGTTCTTTTTTTTTGTTGTTGTTGCTAAAAGTGTGCGTATAAATTTCTTTACCCCAAACACGCTTGAATATATACGTATCACCCTATTCCTATAAATATCACTGAAAGATTAGGTGGGTAAATCTAGAAAAAGATGAGCATCACCGGATTTCAACATTGAGAAATCTAATTAATCAGTTGAGATATATGCTCAGTCTGTTTTTACCTTTTTAAACAATATATATAGACTTGTATATCTCAGATTCACGAATAATAATAATAACTTTTAATATAAGAAGAAGCAAGACAAAGTATGTACAGGGGAGCAGTCGTAGATGTCGACCTGGTGTGCATAATCACAATGTATACATCATGTATGCATAGATGCATGTAGCAAACTCTTCATATACTACATGCATCATCATTCAGTCAAGAAGTCGTCATGAGCAAGCTGCTAGCTGTTGATGACTCCGAATGGATCGATTACATTGCAGATATAGAATAGAAAAAAAACAAATTAAAAAGAAAAAGGGCAAGTATGTACTCCAACTAGCGGACGGGGCAGGCAGGCATTCTTATTTGTTGTTAGTGTGACACTGACATGGCACCAACCGTGCATGTTCTGGTTGGACAGTGCAGCACTTTCTGGGGAGTGAAACGGAATCTGGACCAGATATGGGATGGAGCTTTTCTATCGTCCACACTGCCCACGACAGCATGTTCCATGTGTGCCTTCTTTAAACTTGAAATTATCAACCAACAGCTGCTGCAGCAACACTACATGGAGGGAGTACTTATACTTACTAGTAGTTGGAGTGTTTATTTAAAAAAAAGAAAGATGGTGAAATTTTCAGAACTCTGTTAAAAACTTGAACGCATCTAAATGAAATGAAATTAGTAAGTTTATCAGATCAGAGGAGCTGAGGCGGTCAGATCACGGGTAGAATTGTCGAAAACAACTTAAATTTGGCAGGAATTCTGAACCCTAGTGATCGATACGATGCTGCAGTAAACTATGTCGCTTTCGTTTTAAAAAAAAATATTAATAATATATAAATCGAATTAAACTTGTGTCATAAAAATCGAAAACAAAACAGTGATGATGTGCTCCTTCTTCTATAAATACCTAGCTAGATAGACACCCATAAGGCCGGTGTCTTTAGGCTGAAGCGTGTAGACAGAGAAGTCTCCTGTCCTGTTCTACTAGAGGCAAGCAAAGCAAATGCAGTGGTACGCGAACGTGAAAGAGGTCGGCAGCGGCGACACCACGGTGGTGCTGGCGCACGGCTACGGCGCCAACCAGACGCTGTGGGACAAGCTCCTGCCGGCTCTCTCCGCCGAGCGCCACTGCAGGGTCATCCTCTTCGACTGGGACTTCACCACCACCGGTGACGACGAGGAGGAGGGGAGGAGGTACACGTTCGGCAGGTTCGCCGACGACCTCATCGCGCTCATGGACGACATGGGGGTGCGGGGCGCGGTGGTGGTGGGTCACTCCATGTCCGCCATGGCCGCCTGCATCGCCTCCGCCAGGAGGCCCGACCTCTTCGCCCACCTCGTCCTCCTCTGCGCTTCCCCCAGGTACGTGAGCTAGAGCTACCATGCCTGCCTGGGCCTGCATTGGCCGGCCGGGGTGCTAGCTGTTCCCACGAATACCTCACAAAATTACTACTAGGAACGATGAGGGTAACTAAATAAATAAATGATAGTAGAAAAATTGATTATAAAGAGCTAGGTTACTTTCTTTTTGTTTTTTTTAAAGAAAGAACCTTTGATTATACTTACTACTACTAACTTATGAACACCTATATCTATACCTATACCTACCTATATATATATATTATTTATCTATATTTATATATATATATATATCTATATATATAATAATAAAGAGGTAAAATTTCAGGCTCTTTTTTTTTTCCATCCATTCTTTAATTCGTCTTCCTCTAACTACCGGATTCCATACAGACTTATATTCTTTAATTTGTCTTTCTCTAACTACCCGGATTCCATACAGACTTATATATATAACCTTTTCCTTTTTTAACACGGTCTAAATATAGTCCGACTCCAAAACGAATTTCAGGCTCTTTTTTTTGGTTCATCCATTCTTTAATTCGTCTTCTTCTAATTACCTTCCTCTAACTACCGGATTCCATACAGACTTATATATATAACCTTTTCCTTTTTTAACATGATCTAAATATAGTCTGACTCCAAAACGTATTTGATCGTGTTTAGACTCATAAACCGTGTTTATATATGTTTATGTTTATATGGAAAAGGACATATGAACCGGACTCCATATGGAAAAAAAGGAAAAAAGATAAATTTATAGAGAAAAGGGGAAAAAATAAGACACGAACGAAAGTTACTTTTTGCAATGCTAAATTACGAAAAAAAATAAAGAAAAAAAAGGAGATACGGCCGGACTCCATATGGAAAAAAGTTACTTGGTTTCCTTCCAATTTTATTGGTAATCCTATACGAGTTGCCACTTAGAATTTGCAAAATTAAAAACACAAAAGCCTCGTACGTTCGTGTCTTACTTGGATTCCTTTTCCAATTTTATTGGTATTTCATGCCTGATTCTATTCTTTCCATCGTTGTCTTTCCGTATAGCCACACACATACATATATGTAAAAAACACGTTTAGACAGAAGACGGTTCTGCATAAAGCCCGATCGTCCGTCTTGAGGTGCCCACTGGCGGCCTCTACTCGCCGCCAATATACAAGTACGGGTTCTTCTCCATCGGCTTGAAGTTGTAGAACACGTTGCGAAGCTTGCGCCCTTGATTACGACATCAAGCCTCCACCGGTCGTACCTGTAGTTAAGCACGGTGAACGTAAGGCGGAGGGAGGTCGAGTCTCGAGTAGGGGGCGTGGGACAACGATGGCGAGGTAGGGTCGATCGAGTCGAGAGCACGGGCCGCGATGGCGAGGCGTCGTGGACGTGGAGTCACGAGCGAGGACGCGTGCCAGCAACGGCGAGGTGGCGTCGTGTCGCGAGCGCGAGCCTTGACAGCAAGGCACAGTGGCACAGTGGCACCATGGAGTCACGAGAGGGGAACGCGGGTAGCGACGGCGTCGAGTTGCGAGCGCAGGCCCCGACGGCGAGGACCTGTCGAGTCGCAGATGCAGGAGGCGGAGAAGAGAGACATGGAGGAGGAGCACGCGAGGAGGGTCACTGCGCCATTGTTTGTGCCTGAATGTTGCATAGCCAAGAGCACCCTCAATTGAGCCATGGCCGACAGCAATACAGCATGCAGACACGAACAGCAGAGGCTTGAGAGATGATGGGATTGGGGAGTCCAATGGAGACAGATAGAGATGTGGATAAGGCTTACAAAGGAGACCGGAATACTGTACCTCAAGATTAACCATAGACCCAGTTGGAAGTGATTATAATTTGCGCCATGTGGAAAAAAACAAATCAATCAAACCAAGAAACGAAAAGGACATGGACTATAATAAGCAATCAAGTATATTGTGTAATCCGAACCGTAAACAAAATAGAACACAAACTATATATGACATTGTTATTTTATTACCGATATTAATTTATGTTATGGATGTCATGTTTTTATGAAAATTTTGTAGTCTTTTTTTTCTCGTTGCAACGCACGGGCTCGTTTGCTAGTTAACCTTAAATATTGAAAAGGGTAAAATTATACAAACTTTCACTAGCAATTATTAAAATCCTATACAAGTTTAATTAGGACATGAATTTTGTTTCTCAATAGATCGACTTTGTATTCAAATTTGCAGCGTTTGATGATATTGATTCCTTATCAAACAACAGTATATACAGAGGGAGCTTATTTGTGCACACCAAAGTGGGCCATGGCCCCTCCTAACTTTGAAAATTTATTAGAGGGATACTTAATTTTACCACATAAATTTAATGTTGCTCAATTGTTAATCTTGCTCTGTCTGTTAATTAGAACTTCAAATTTGATTGGGCTGCTTCCTCTCAAATTTAATTCAGGATCCACCACTTAATATATAGTATGAGAAAAATGAACCATCAAAATATCCTTATTATTTCAGAACAAAGGAAGTACGTAGCACATAATTTCTTTTTTAAAAAAAATGACAGAAGATTATGCCTATTTTCATATATATTGGTAAAAAGGAGAGAATTACAAACCAGCTAACCGAGAGTGTAAAGCTTACTCTCACAGCAACAAAGACACTAAGGCTAATCTCAACGAGAATTTCATTTATATTAAGACCACCAAATAGACGATGACATGGTATGTTTTTTTTTTAAAAAAAAGATAAGAAATAATGAAACTCTCTTAACATGACAACATATAGCTAGGCGGGTAGTGGTTCCAGCTTATTCTCTCACAGAACATTATTCAATCAATCGGTTTTTCTACCCACACCAAACAGATCGAACCAACTCTCTAAATAATTTGGAACAGAGGGAGTAGCCAATTTGCTTGACAGCTTAGGCTTGTAATTTCGGTTTTTTTTAGATTACACAGTACAACGCAGACACTCAACACGCACGCACACTCGTCCCTACGAACACACGCACGCAAACCCTACCCCTATGATCACCTTCGAAGGACTGAGCCGGCAAATCTTGAAGTTCACGAAGTCCTCGCTGTCGACGGGAACGTCGTCTACCACTTAATGCATAGCGCCGGAAAATCCTGGAATAAATCCAGAATAAAGTGTCGCACCCAGAATTTGAACCCTGGGTGGGAGCCCCTATTTGTGGTCGTCGTTCCAACCTTTTTGTCTTAATTATGTAAGTACGGCTTATTATTATTATGGAACGCCAACGTGTGTCCACGTACCTCAGCATATAGATATGTGCGCGCAGGTACTTGGACTCGCCGGAGGAGGGGTACTTGGGCGGGTTCGACACAGCGAGCATCGACGGCATGCTAGGCTTCATGTCATCAGACTTCAACGCCTGGGTGAAGGGCTTCGTCCCGAACGCCGCGGGCAGCGACCCGTCCGCGTCCGCGGCGCTGGAGCAGAGCTTCCTGTCCATGCACCCAAGCGTGGCGCTGGAGGTGGCCCGGATGATCTTCCTGGGCGACCAGCGCGCGGCCCTCGACGCCGTGGCCGCGCCGTGCACCGTCGTCCAGGTGGCTGCCGACTTCGCGGCGCCCCTCGCCGTCGCCGAGTACATGAGGCGCAGGATGATGGAGAAGAATAAGGCGGCGGAGGTGGAGGTGGTGGTCATTGACTCTGTTGGCCATTTCCCGCAGCTCGTCGCGCCACAGCAGCTGCTCGCCGTGCTACAGCGCGTGCTTCAGCGTGCCGGTGGCGACGTCGACGGCGTCGTTGCTGCTGCGGACGATGAGCAGGAGCAGGCGGCGGAAGCGGCCGACGGTAGCATCGATGTCACGGCCTAGGTGTAGCTAGAAGGCCATCGACGTCGTCACCGGCTGGTCTCCGATCCCTCGCTCCTGCTAGCCTCCTGTTGGTTGTTCCTGACTGTACTGTACGTTGTGTATGCATCTTGAGCGTCGTGTGTCGCATTAATTCTACTTGTAACACGCTTGCAAGTCAGAGGCCGGTCAAACCATTTGTATATTTTGCGCAGTTGAATACGTACAAATTAAATTCAGGCACCAGGCACCATGTTTACAAATATCACGTCTGTTCAAAAGGATTAATTAAATGGCAACATTGTTGTACTTAAGTTTATACTAGGGATGAAAACAGATCGGATATCACTGATATTACATTTGTTTTCATATTTCTGTCCCGATTCGGATTCGAATACGGCAACCATGCCGGATAGGATAGCATTTGTTATCGACATCATAAATATGCATTTTGAGTACGTATTCGGATATGGATACAGTATCGGATGTTGAATACGTGAACGCGGATACGGACTGATCTAAACAAATTCGGTCTCGAATACTGTCAGAAAATATCCACACCGTTTTCACCCCTAGCTAGTTTATATCATAGAGCATCTCATCATTTAATATCTCTTGGATGGGTTACTTGAGCAAGTCTTCCTTCCTCCATTCTATGAGTCATCACTTGGACTGCAGCACGCCGGGCATAGTAGGCCGGTGCGACTAGACACAATAATTAATGGAATGAGAGGTGAGTGCAATAATAGAAGCGATACACCATGCATACAAGGCATAAACAAAACATACTTATGACTCATGGATGAAAGAAAGAAGCTGCATAAAGAAATTTGTCAACGAGGAAATTACACTTCGGTGCATATTATAGCAAGTCAGAAATATACCCGTACCCCTGCTTGCTGTGCTCATCAACAAAATGGGGGACTATTTCTTTCTTTCCAAAATTAAGAAAACTCAACTTTTAAAGAAGAAAATACACACATGCATGCAGTGAGAAGAATAAATAATGGTAAGTCGTATAATAAAACTACTTAATTACCAGTATCTATATTTGGGTTGGCCTGACGATGACGCCTGTATATTTGGCAACACATGTTAGTCAGGTGCCTGCCTACAAAATAATCGCCACAGCAATAAAGCCATTCAAAAGTAGAGTTGAAACTTACAAGGTGCAAAGCTTTGAGGTTAAAGACTGAAGTTCTAGAGCTGGAAAATTGTTGTCGTCGTGAACAACATGATAACAAACCAAGGAGGCGGAAAAGTATTCCTACAGTCAAACAATACAGCAGCAGCTCAAATAATATTTTTAAGGCTACACACAGCTGCAGATTCACCAAATTAAAATGTACTTTACCTGACCATGATGGCAGCACCAGTACTTAAACTTTGCAGGGACGACCTCAGTTCCTATAAAAGAAACCCCGTCACCAAAGGCAAGTAGATGTGTATGTATGTATGTATCCTCAGTAAGAAAAAGAAAAGAGAGAAGCAGCAGTATTAGCAACGCGAACCAGAAAGAATTTCCTTGCCAATCATATCAGAAGAAAACGCAACTGTGTATGTGAGTTGTGGTTGATTTTTGTCGTTGAAAAAGGCACAAGCCTTTCAAGGAAGAAGCACAAAACCATCAAAATGAGATCAAAGCATGCATGCAGATAGAGGAAAGCAAATGACTATGTATTACTCCTACCCGTTTAATAGCATCTATTTCTTGCTGGTAAATGTGGCCGAATTGCCCCTGCTCTAATCCATTCCTGTACAACTTATATATATATATATATATATATATATATATATATATATATATATATATATATATATATATATATATTGTGTGTGTGTGTTGTGTGTGTGTGTGTGTGTGTGTGTGTGTGTGTGTGATTCAACTGGACCAAACATGGAAAGAATACAAGTATCTTAGTTCTACCTGAAGAAGATTATCCTCTGAGGGTTTTGTTTTATTCTCTTGTAGAAGGAATTAAAAAAATCGCTGCAAAAACTAAGGATGTTAGTTATCCAAAGGGAACAAAGTGATAGTGGCGGGTAGCCAAAGATTATATATATACAACACATAATTACATCATAATTCCACGATCGTTATTATGCAGGTATTTTATGACCCCTTCACCATATGGTTGGAATGTTTCAATAACAAAATACTTTCTGAATTTTGGCCAATCCAGTGAGGCCGCAACCTACATGACACCAAAAAATATAATTGACCACTTGAATGTGTAGCAGCAAAAAAATGAATCTAGGACATGTTAGCTTATATTAAGGAGAAACATACAGTTGCAATAGACTCTGAACCCTCTCCTGGCATACAATGGAGCATGTCAGCACCAAAAACAATCATTGGGGCCTCTGACACAAGGGTAAGGCCAATCGCCGACGACGTAAATCATGCTTTACAACCTGATTCATAAACACAAACCATGATAACTCTGTACGTAACCAAAAGAAAAAAACTATCCAAGTGGGAGAATTAACCTTATATCGTATTTGGCATGCAGTTTCCCTCAGCAACGACTTCATTATATCATGACAATAATATGGGTAACAAAGCTGATATGTGACTTTAAGGGTCTCACACAGCTCTTTGATTCTCTATGATGCAAAACATTACACGACTGTCAGAAAATAAAATCAATGGTAAATAAGTATATCTGATAAAAGTATAACTTCCATATATACCATCATATTGTCGATCATCTGGCAAAATCACAAGTAGAAATACTGCTGAATCTTCTTCCTTGAGTTCAGTAATGGAATCAAAGATCTTCTTGCGCATATCCCACAGAGTCTTTCCGATATCATCCAAAGTAGCAGGTTTTACCCGAGCCAACATTTTTGGGAAGGGCGAATAAAATGTCTATCATGTAGGTAGTCAAAGTCAGATGTATTGCCCTAAATAATTAGAAACCCATATATTAAAAAAAAAACACAGACCTTACCATTCCAATGGACTCACACGTATCTACAACCTCATGCATAAGCTTGATTGATTCTCTATAGCTCAAAGATGAAAAATCTACACATGCCCAGTGTCTCACGATTCCATGCTCAAACTAAAAAGGGAAGAAATGCAAACGTTTGAGAATGCATGCTTCGATAAGATATTCATCTATAAGTTACTAATTTATAAAAATAACTTTTTTGTGTAAGATCGAGGGATACGTACCAGAACCTCAGCCGCATCGTCAAGGAGACCAGAGAAGATGCTCATCTTGCTTGACGCACTCACAACCTCTATACGCATGGAGTCGCTGAATCTGTAGCACCTACTGTAGTGAGGCATCTCAGGTTGAGGAAAGACATACCAAGACGGGATGCAGCTGGGTTTCTTGTATTGCACTTGCACTTGTGTTTCTGGAGAGTAGTAGTGGAGACGACAGGAAGAAGAAAGAAAGAAAGTGTAAACAATGCAAGAAGGACGATAATAATCAACTCGAAAGGAAAAGGGCACAATGAATGAATCACCATCATCTACTTCCATCCGCTGATGGGACTGTTCACATGCATCATCTTCCCTTGACGTCTCTTCATCGGAATCACTGATATCATAATATTCCAATTTCATCGTCTCACAAGGGAATCCTTCCAAGTAGATAATGTCTGAATCAGCGTCTCCCATGTCTTCCACACTGAACAGATCCTCCGAGCCAGCACCATCTTCTTCTCTCATTTTCTCATCTGAACATTGTTGTGAGCCCACATCTGTCATCTTCTCATCCTCCACAACCTGGGAGATCGAGTCATCATCTTCTCCCATCTTTTCACATAGTCATAAGAATCAAAAAGCGTGATGCGCTCTGCAACCTGATTAAGAAACTCTAAGCATGCATGAGAATTGTATATAGTATGTAAACAGCACACATCAAACAGACAGAAAAAAAAAAAGTGTCATTACTATAAAAGGAATGAATTGGAGCAGCACATAGGCAGACTACACATAACGTGAAACGCAGAGTCGTAGCATTATTGAGTGCTTTATTTTGGTTTTGGCCAGCAAGATAGGATCTCAAATGTAATGTAACAAACAGAGCTAAACAGGAAGGAAGCAATACTACCTGTTTAGATCCACTGTCTTGTGCCGTCTGTTCGTCGGAATCAGAACGGCGCTCACTGCTGAGTAGCTGCAGGTTGATCCGCCTCGAGCTCTCACCCGCCGGCGCCTCCTCTGACTCATCGCAGGATTCGGCGCTAAAAACTACCCCGCTACCAGGCAGCTTGTTGAGGATGTCGTCGATTGCCGAGCCATCATCATTGGCGGCGGCTCCTAGAACCTCCCGTACTCCCCTCCTCGTCGTAGTCATTGTTGTTGGCGGCGCCAATAATCAGCTTCCGGTCCGACCGATCGCAACCTGACGCATGCATGCGATGGCACCCAGGCAGAGGCATTTTAGCCACCATGCATTTAATTTAATTGATCACGGAAGGAAGATAAACATATTGTATTTTCCATATTTACTAAGTGCGGATTATTAAAAAAAATGGAAATAATTTCTATCTTTTTATTATTAGGTAATAAATAAAATAATAGACTGGTAAGTATAGATATAGAAATCTTAATTTCTGGGCGACCAGCCATGAATGCAGGGCCCTTGATGCCGTGCACCGTGGCACAGCCATACCATTTTGATATATATTATGTGCAGTTGAATATGTATACTTGTGCAGAGCAGGTGCGTGGTGATTGACAGACACTTCCTCCATAGCTAGCTCATGACAATATGTAATATGCAATGTAATGTGACCATAGTTAGCTCACCATAGTTAGCACTTATGGTCTTTTGATGTTTTAATTGAACTCTAAAAAAAGGTTAATAGTTGCGATCGGTGGTGCTATACGCATGAACATAGTTCAGTGCCCATCTTGTCCTTGTTGAGAGTTGAGACCTTCTGGAGACATACATGCTGATCACCAAACAATCCATTGCTAGCTCATGGCAGTATGTCATGTAATGTAATGTAATAATGTAGGAGTAAGCCTACCACTACCACTATATATACACACGGCTGGCTTCCAGTAGCATCAGCCAGCGCCACTGACAAAGAACAAGGAAGAAGAGGCCGGCAGCTACACAGAAAGCTAAGCTAGGATGAACAATACAGATTCCACGGCTATCCTGCACAGGAACACGAATGCTAGTATCGGTGAGACAAGTTCTGGCGATCTCGATCTCGGTCTCGACTCCACGGGCTTCCCGCGGCCTCCTCCTGACCACGCTGTGACTGCGAACCACATTCGCGTTGAGCTGGGCTGCTCTGCATCTGCTCCTGCAGCGGCAGGCAACGTTCGTTCGGCATCCGCCAGCTCCTGCTCCCGGCATCGCTGCCTGAATCCACCACCATGTCGCTGCCCTCTAGTATGCGCAGAACCTTCATGAACATTCAAGGCGTCAGCATCACCACCAGCTGCCAGTGTCAAGAACTCAAGATTCCTAGTACAGTACTGGGTTAGCAGTGATGTTGGCGGAGAATTAAGGATGACTAACATACATGAGACATGCGCGGCCTGAGGTGAGGGTCACGCCTTATGCACAGGTTCGCTGCGTGCAGCATGCAGTAGACCTCGTTCTCGCAGAAGCGCCGGCCCAGGCCCAGGCCCAGCCGAGGGTCGATCAGATCGTCGATCGCGTACTCTTCCAGCAGAGGCCGAGCCTGTTATAATTACACGACCAAAAGCATAAGGAGTGGCGGCACTGATCCTCACTAGAACAGAAAGCTTCATTTGCTGGGAAATATTAATCAGTTCCATGTTAGTAGTTCATTTGATTGCTAAAGAACATTTTTCGTTTTCTGAGATGACAAAAAGATATGAGTCACAAAACTCCACACACAGAACTAGTCCAACAGTTTAAACAACAGACAGGAAAACATAATAGCAGGTGACCTGCTGAACTCACCCATTCAGTTAGGAATTGCTGACCCTTGGGCCTGTTGATGTCAACAGCCTTGCGCCCAGTTACAAGCTCCACTAATACAACCCCGAACGAGTAGACATCTGCCTTCTCAGTTATTTGTCCACTCTGAGCATATTCGGGTGCCAGATAACTGTGCGTAGTAATAAAACAGAGGCTCAGGTTTGTAGAATTTCACATGTCATCATAACTGACCAAGGACTGCCAACTTGTACATCTGAAAACTTACCCAAATGTGCCAATGACTCTTGTGTCAACACCCAGGTCTCCATCAGGTTGCCACCTAGCCAACCCAAAATCTCCAACCTGTCACAATATCAAAAGTAAACTACTCACAATCTCCTCATACTAGGATAACAAAGATTAACTGGCAATGCCAATTGGGAATAAAATCATTCATTTCGACACAACTTATAGTGTGCGTATATGATAACTAAGATCGATTGACCATGATAGTGACTACTGTGGAAAACAGAAACAAATAAATCAAGGTGTTATGGCAGACCAAGACAACCTCATGCTCATTTTACAGTGCAGCTTAAAGCATGGCTGTTCAGACATAACGCAATCTATTCTAGTAACTGGTAAGATTTTATAGCAACCAAAAAAAATTCAGTGAAATAAGCATGACAATGAGAGGGGCCATACCAGTGGTTCAAAATCATGTGTGACTAGGATGTTGTTTGGTCTCATGTCACGGTGGATTATACAACCAACCCTACATTCTTCATGGAGGTATCGCAGACCTCTGGCAGCTCCTACTGCAATCTTTTGTCTGGCAGCCCACTCCAGCGTTTCTTTGCTACGATCTAGAGGAGCGCAAGTGCAACCAATAGTTGAGACTTCAGAAGCAATATTTTAGTCCATTTTGGCACGGTGTGGTCACCATTAGACGAAATCCAAGGAAGGAAGAATATCACAGCAGAAAGAGATTAATTGTCCTATATAAGTTTTTGGAATGCAAAATGCTTACCGTAAAGATGTGAATCTAGTGAGCCATTGCAGATGTACTCATATACTAGCAACCGCCTCTTATCTTCGACACAGAAACCGATGAGCATCACAACATTCCGATGCTGTGCACAACTGAGAACCTCCACCTCCGAGCAAAACTCGATGTCACCTTGAGAGCTAGCAAGTTTGTGCTGCTTGACAGCGATGGCCTGGCCATCCGGAAGGACGCCTCTGTGAACAGACCCAAACCCACCTTCAGCCAAGAAATTCGCTCGGGAGAAGCCGCCAGTCGCGAGCTCCAGTTCGGCGTAGCTGAACCACCGTGGTGGTTTTCCAAACACAGGCGTCTTATGCTGACAAATCGAACACAGAGGCGGCGGTCCTGGAGGCGCACTCCTGGACAGTGAGACGGCGTCTCTCACGTTGCCTCTGAAGTTTAAGTCGGACCTGCTTCTGATCGCGTTGATTTCAGTCAAGAGATCCAGTTTGGCAATCTTCTCGAGCAACGAATCTGCGGTGGGTGTCCTTCTAGGTCGACTATTTCCTAGTAGTCGTCTAGCAGATGCAGGTGTCTGTAAAATGTCAGCCATCCATGGCTGAATTGACGAGGCTGGAGGAGGAGTTGAAGCTTCACTCTCAGAGTCAGAAATATGAACATCCGAATGCTGGATATTATTATCCTTGGCTTCCTCTTTCGTCAGAGAGCTATTCGTATCCGAAGCGCAGAACGGAGAAGCGGCAGGGTCGGAGCTTGAGACAGAGGACGTTCCAACATCAGTAGTAGTGTCGAAAGGCGCTTCTGAGTCTGGGCTGCTGTTGGGTGTCACAGAAGGCACTCGAATCTGTTCCTTGGTGTTGCTCGCCGTGTTACCAGCTGACGTAGTCATCGGCTCAGGTGGTGCCGACGGTGGAGTTGGTTTGGACTCCTTGTTTTCATGCGATCCCACCAGGTTCAGCCGGAGAACTTTGGGCCGAGAGCGCTTCATTACCACAATATTGCACTGCAGCTCCTCCATGCAGCGCTTCTCCTCATGCTTGAGCTCCCTGAACAAGATGCCAAACACACACCTCAGCTTAAGGAAAGGGATATATGTATATGTATATGCATTTGCATTGCGCGAGAAGAGACTAAAATGGCAGGACGGTGTATGAAACGCTGAAGAGAGGTAGGTAATGTGTAAAACATTACTTGTCCAGCACAACCCAGCCTGCTTGTGCCCGCTTCGATTCGGTGGCCACGGCACCTGCAGGAGGTGATCCAGGGAGGATCTTAACCTTGACATTGATCTGAAGAAACACAACACAAGAGGTGACCGACCAAAGTAAGAAATCAAGCCGGTTGACGTTTTCTGAATCGACAAAAGTAGGCGACAGGATGCTACGTATATCCAGACGAGACGACCAGACCTTGTTGTTGGGATCATATACATCGCCAAGTTTTCGAATCATCTGAGAGCACAGCTCAGCGACATCCGACCTCTGATTCAGCACTGCCTTGTGACCACTTGCGCAGCTCCCCGCGAAAAACGGAAAGCCCCAGAACTTCCTGCCTACATAATTAAAAGGGGGAATTCGTTTCGTTCAAAAAAAAGTACTCCGGCCGGGGAGTAAAAGTGAGAAAAAAAGAACACAACATTTGAAAGTATATCCTACAGTATGTGTATGCAAGCATAGAGTTAGTATCTGTATACATCCAGACCATACTGACAGATAGTAGCTTAATGGCATTGTAGTACTGTACTGCTTGGGTGTACAATAGTATGTGTAACAAAGAATTCTTCAAGAGCTGTGCTTGAATGAAAGACAGAGGCTGGTACTGTACAAAGCAATTGCTGCCGTACGTATATACAGTGAAAGACAGTGGATTTCATATGAGATGCAGTGGTTGAATGAAAGACAGTGGATTTCATATGAGATGCATACACCTGACCATACATACATACCTGAGGTCGGCGGCGGGATGAGGACGAGCAGCAGGATGCTGTCGCCGTGCTGGACGACGTGCGTGAGCGCCCAGACGGCGGCCGTCTTGGAGATCTCCCTAGCGGTTGCGGCGGCGCGCACAGCCACCACCACGACCGCGCCCGCTCCCGCTCCCGCTCCCCCTCCCCTGGAGGGCGGATGCAGGGCGGCGGCGTCCGTCATCTCACTCGTAGTAGTGGCAAGGAAGTGGAAGACGACCTCGCTCCTGCCAGCCGGTTAAGTGAGACGAGAAAGAGAGAGCAGAGAAAGGCAATGGCACACCGGCGCAGGCAGGCAGGAACAGAGAGAGAGAGAGAAGAGAGAGAGAGAGAGAGAGAGAGAGAGAGCCCCGCACCCACCGGCCGCTCTTGGCTGTGTGTGGACAGTGGAGTGGACTTGAATGCCCCCCCCCCCCCCCCCCCACCCCCCGGCTGGTGGTGGAGCGGAGAGGAGTACAGTGCGGTGCAGGCAGGAGCGGTGGCCCCTTCCCCTTGGGTGGCGGCGCTAGCGTCCGAGAGGAGGAGACAGGACGCGACGCGACAGTCAGAGATCAACCGGTGGTGAAAACTTGAAAATTGAAAAAGGAGGAGGAGGAGGAGGAGGCGACGGGTCGGGAACTCGGGATGGATGGAGGCGGGCGGAGCAGGAGCAACCCGGCCGGCGGAGTGGTTGCGGCGGCTGCGGATTGGGAGGGAGAAAGGGCGCAGCTTTATGGGATGTCTGGGGTGGCTGGCTGTGGCAAGCAGTGCAAGGGGGGCCGGCGAGGCCGTCGTGAAGGCAATGGTTGGCGACCACCACCGTCCGGAACCGTCAGATCCCAGGCAGGCTTGGTACTGTACTGTGCCACGGCGGGGCCGGCGGAAACGAAAAATGGCGAGCAAAGCAAACAATTAGGAAGGGAACCGCTCGCTCGCTCCAGAATTAACGGCGAGCCTGCATACCTTCCTCCAGGAACGGAACTGAACGGCCTCCCCTCCCCTCCTCTCCTCTCCTGGAAGCAAGCAGGGAAAGCAACGAACCCACGCACCCGCTTCGCTCTGCTGATATGGAAACGGGCAAACGAAGGAGACCCACCTCGCAGACGCAGACGCGGAGCCTTTGCCCTTTGGCAATGGCAACGCTGACGATGAGCACCACCACCACCTCCAGCCGCCCGCCGCGTTGACCGCCCGCAGCCTTGGCACCGGAAACGAATGTCGCCCTGGCCGTCTGGCGGGTGGAATTATTAGAAATTCAGAATTGGCAGCCCGGGAAGGGAAGCGACATCAAAGACAGGTGGGGGCGTTTGCAGGTTGGGGCGTCGATTTGTTTTGCTGCCACGCGTCGTGTATCGACGGCGAATGAGCCCATCCCGCATCCAATTTATTTACGCGGTGGCGATGTCGACCTCACCTCCGACTGACTGACTCCGAGATCACCTTTAATTTTCCTCTCGTTTGATTGAAACTGCCCTGAGGTCACCAGCCTCCTCCTTTGCTGCTGTGACCCACCTGACGTACCCAAGCCAACGGACGGACCTGGGAGGAGCTCAAGAGCTGCCACTTGAACTCAATGCAATGCAAATTGCAATGCTTGCGCGCATCCGGCCAGAAGCCAGATCAGCAGCACTTGTCTGTCCAAGCGACATCATCCTCAAGTCCCTCCCTCCCAGGGTTGGTTGATCTCTTGCATTGTTTCCTTCAACAAATCACTGTTTTCACTGAACCTGCCCGCTCGCTCGGACGGTCCCTAGCCTACGTGGATTTTTCTTTTCGTTTGTATGTGTGGCCGCAAGGCCTATCCGAGCATCAAGATTCGTGTCAGTTGATTCCTTTCAACATACGGAACATCAAGATTTGTGCCCACTAGATAGATGGACGGTCCAGATAGTCCTAACGGTTGCATACGGCATACATAAGCGGGAAGACATTTCCCCTATCTCTACTCATGTTTGCCCTCTTCCCATTTCCTTTGGGGTTGTCACTAGTAGTGCTCCAATTTTACGTAGTAGTATGTGACATCTGAGAAGATCGTGACTCAGGTGAGGTCCACTACTACCTTCCTGGCATCATTAGCATGCTCATGTTCTTTACCTACCTGTTTGTATGTACAAGCAGGAGAATCGGCCGAGGGATAGAATAGTCCATTTCACACACCCCTAACACATGCATGATACCTGTCGACGAGATATGCCGTCGTAGTCTACCTACGGTACAGGTTCAGATCGGCAAATCGTCCTACTCGCCTTATATAGTCAGGAAGCAAGGTTACAGTTTCTATATACTAACAAATTAGGATCGGTCCCTTAAGGTAAGGGATCCGAGCCTATCTACTAGGATTTTACTTGGCGAGCAAAGTTCTTCGAAGTCCGGTAGGCTCATATAGGTCCCTGCGATATATCGAGGTAATATCTCAAACAGTACCCAATTATAATAACCTAATAATTAAGTTCTAGCGTTCAATTGACTAGCAAATAGTAGTAACCAAAAAGTGGGCACGGCTAGTTATAAAGCGATGGGTGTAAACAAAAACATTACAGTAACCAACGACCAGTTCATCCATCAGTAGTTACTAGTGACCATATGCTTTCAACTGTGCCGCGCACTGTTGGGTGCATGTGACAGCTTTTCAGATATCGATCGGGCACACTTGGCGGCACAGGAGAGGACCATCATCGGTTTCACAACAACAACAAAAAAAAGAAAAAAAAAGAAAAGGAGAGGACCATCATCAGCAAAAGCGGGCGGAGCAGTACTGCCCGTACTAGTCCTGTACTACAGTATGATCCACCTCTCTTGCATGCAATGCAATCCCTTGTTCTCACAATAATGGAGCCTAACATATTAGTCCATTTAGTTACTCATAATTAACATCGTTATATGAATTGTTGGCAAGCACATATCCCATAGTTAGTAGTACGAAGCAGTATTGCTGAATTATACAAGATAACAGAATTTTACACAGATTGTTACAACATCACAACAGAGATAAACATAGTAGCAACAATACGATGATCGACAAAGTTTAATTATTCAACCACTCACAGACTCACGTACACTCAGAGTCCGTCCGTTATATATCAACCACTGCTGCCGCCACCAGCACCGTCGTCGTTATGCTGCTTCTGGTTCTCCTGGATAACCTTCAAAACGGAGGCATAGACCTGTGCCTTCTCATACTTGAGCATCTCCATCTTTTCATGAATCGCCAGCAGACCTGTCGTCCCAACATTTCTCAGTGTAGCTTGCTCCAGCTTCTTGATCTTACTGTCGAGTGAAGCGATCTGGAGCAACGAACAAAGTTATTATAAGTGAAATTAGCACCGTGCTTATTGGGCATGTTAGTTAGTTTGCAAAAAAAATAAATAAATTGAGTGGCATATATATATATACACACACACACACACACACACACACACACACACTCAATATAGATCAATTAGATGCATGCAATCGTTTCGATCATTGTGTACGTACCTTCCGAGCTGGCCAGCGGTCGGTGTTGCTCTTCCGGCAGAGGCGCTTGAGAGATGTGACTGAAATGTTCAGTTCTTTGGCAGCATCTTTCTTACTCATGTGCATTAAGCTGGCTATATCTTTCATTGTTAACTGGGAGATTCTTCGGCGTTGCTTTGCTAGCTGACTAATTTCGTTGTCTGTAGTAGCACTGGCATTGGCATCACGGGACGACGACATTGTTCCATCTTCTTGGACAGTAACTTGTGAAGATTCAAGTATTGCAGGAGAAAACACAGGCCAATCTGCAGCGTTAGGGACGACTATAGTGTCGTCATCATCATTGGTTTTTTCTTCTGCCCGCTTGTCTGTTTGATGAGAAGCTTCTTCAGGACCTGCAGACTGAGGGACGCCTTCTGCTGTGAATGCAATAACGATGTGTCACTTACGAAGTACAAATATATGAATATATCTTTAGATATTGGCACTCTGTTTATTAGCACTATATCGTCAGTGCTAAATCAGCATGAACATTCAACATATAAGCCAAATTTTAGCGAAAAGAACATGGAACATGTATACCTAGAATCCTACTATAGATGACCAATTGTGTTTCAATTAATTAATAAAGCATGGATCCTTACTATTAGAAGAAGAAGTTGCTGAAAGTATTTCCTTGAGCATATCCATCTCTAGCTCTATGTGCAGCATGCCGTTGTTTGGCACCAAAGATGTACTAGTAGAACTGCAGGCAGAGTCCGTTAGGTGGCCACTGGTGTCGTTCTTGAGCATTTCCACACTGTTTGCAATGAAGTTCTGCACACACTCATGAGTTCGGCCGCGGAGACTGTACGTGAAAAGAAAGAAATTCACCATAAGGAATTAGCATTGCCGTATATATCAACCGTATCCATGCATGGTGCGCGCGTCTGTGTGTGATTCTGTGATGCACACACTACATTCTCTACTACATGCTCCGGATGCATCATGGGTAGTGATTTGTTTAAGAAGAATGTGTTACTTACTCAACATACATGAGCTCGTTCAGTATGGTTTGGCCATTGGCATCGATATACGCGCGATCAATGATGGCGTGTTGGAATGTCCCAGAGTCCCCAACGTGCACCACAAAAAAGAGCTTCTGATTCGCTGCACAAGTGCACAATAATTAAGAAATATATGTACGTGTACCTAAATTAGTATATTAGCTATTGTAACTCGAAATGACTATAAAATTTGAGAGAGTACGTTATTCTACAGCGCGCTAGTTAATGAATACTAGTGTAGTTCTCTCTACGCGTATAATCAGATATAATAACGTGCTCTCTCTCTCTCTCTCTCTTCTATATATAAAAATTACCGCTTTCATGGAGCACGTCCCTGACCGATCGGCACTTGGAGCAATCGAGTTGGCCGGGAAGGAACGGTACGAAGGTTAGGCTTTCCTCAACTGCAGGGATCATATTCATGGAGTGCTCTGCCATCATGGCGCTGCTGCTGTGATTATTGTTGTTGCCGGCGGCGGCTTCCTCGAGGTTCTTGATGAGAGCGTCAACAACACTGTCGTCGTCGTCTCCGTCATCGTCCATGGAATGATTGTCGTCGTACAGTGACAAGGATCCTAGAAGTTTCGGAAGCAGGACGCTGCTGTGTTCTTCGACGACCGTAGTGGGCTCGAAACCCTGCACTCGATCGGCGGCTGGGAAACCATACTGATGACCCTGCAGCGGCGGCTGGACGTCCAATGTCATCGCATGATGGTTGTTCTGCAGGTCATAGTTGCCGAACGCCGCTAAAGACGACAGGTTCAGCGGCGGCGCCGTTGGTATTGGTAAGGCCACGCCGGCCCCTTGAACCAGAACAGGCGGCGGCACATGCTGCTGTGGCAGCGCCCCGACGACGTGCGGCGTTGCTGCAACGGGCTCACCGTGATCAGGCGGCGGCACTGGGAGTGAGAGCACATGAGACTCCAGCGACGACAGGGTCTGCTGCCAGCAGTTGTTGCCGTCGTCGGACATGGCCGCCGCCCGCAGCGTTAACGAACTGTCGAAAGTGTTGTGGCCGGCAATGCCCACCCTATCATTGCGCGCGACTATGCTGTCCTTAAAAAGTAGTACTGCGCCAAGGGACGTACGGCAGTTGGAGTGTTACGCGTGCACCGCGTGATCTGAGCGGACGCGACGGTTGATGCCGGTTGCCATTTTTTTTTTATTTTTTTTTTTGAAAAATCCGGTTGCCATGTTTTCACACGTGCTACTTTGCCTGCCTCTGCTGGCCATGAAAGCAGGCCCGCCCGGCCGGGTCAACGACCTCTGCATGCGTTCCATTCCGTTCCGTTCCGTCTCTCAAAACTCTCAACGTACAGTACTGATGAAGAACGGAACGGAAGTCCTCCGAAATCCAGGCCCTGAATTCGAGGCTGCCTGCCTGCCTGCACCTGCATGCGTTTCTCTTCTTCCATCGGCATGGGCGAGCCAGCGCTTACTTCGAGGGCGGCGGCTGTGGCAGCAGCAGCAGCAGCAGCAGCTTTGAATTCAATTTGCTTCGTGTACAGTAGCAGCAGTACGAATTAAAGCCCCTTTCCATTCCCTCCTTCGATGCTTTCTTTTTTAATCAGAATCAAAATTAAATCATGCATGACGCGCTTTACATGCATATGCATCCCTCTTGTCTTCCCTTCTGTTCGAAATGACATCCCGCTCCCAACCTTCAAAACTTCCATCAAATTCTCTTCGTTAAAATTATTTACTACCCTGATCAGTGACGATCAACATGTGCAACCCAATCATTGTCTCCTCCTAATCCTAAATAAACAAAACAAAAGTGTTCCCAAAAAAAAACAAACAAAAAAGACAATCATTGTCCTCCTCAACTCAAGGACGTTCGGACGGAGTTTGGACAATCGGACGCGGCGCAGCAGATTGGGCCGAAGCCCACGTCAGTGACCAAGCTGGGCCTTTTTTTTCCCTTTGAAAGTCACCGTCGGACTGGTCAGGTCCAAAATGCGCACGCACTCGCACTGCTTCAAACGAATCGGCCTGAATTCACAACTGACTAGCAATAGCAAGCAAACGCAGCAATTCCCCGATACTACTTTCAACAAAGAAGGAAAGAGCGTTTCATTCGCGTACTAGGCCAGAGATTGAAGGACAAACAAACAAAAGATAGGAGAGGCATATTCCTGATATGGGAGAAATATTATAGGAATGAAAGACTACCGAGCCATGTTAGAAAGGGATCTTTACCGTTATTCAAAAGACCTGATGCTTGCAAAATTCAAAAGCTTTACCGTTATTCAAGTCAAGAATGGCCAGACCTGCTTATTCTGGAAGGACAATTGGTTAGACCAGCCTCTTGAGAAAAGCTTCCCTGACATTCATTGCTTTGCAAAAAAAAAAGTTTGATTTATGTCAGCAGACCATTCAGCCAAGAGACTTTCACACACTGTTCAGTTTGCCTTTGTCACAAGTAGCTTTCATGCAAATGCAAAATCTTCACCAGCTAATGGGGGCAACAACTCTGGAGAAATCTAATGATATCTGGTCATGTAATGGAAATGCCACTGGTCTTCTCTTCCTCAGGAGCTTATAGAAAGTTGATTGGGCATCATCCTACTGATCCATCCGACAAATGGGTTTGGAAAAGCTTTTGCCAGCCCAAATGTTGGATTTTACTGAAGGATAGGCTAAGTACGAGGAACATTCTCAGAAGGGAAGCATATGGAACTGGATTCATATGATTGTGAGCTCTGTTCTATGGCTGTGGAGGAAAGCTCTGAACATTTGTTTTTGTACTCCTCCCCATTCGCCCAATAGTGTTGGGGGCTTATTAATTTGACAACGTCACCTCAAAATGGTACTATTGACAACTTCAATTCCTCCAAATTTCAGATGGGTTCTCAATTTTTCATGATTGCAATCATTTTAATGAGTTGGACAATCTGGATAGCCAGGAATGAGATAATTTACAACCATAACCAAATGAGCATTCAAGAGTGTAGAAGACTATTCCTCAAAGAAACAAAATTGGACTCTATGAGTACAGTTTGATCATTGGCTGCAAGCTTTAGAATTGTTTTGAGGCTTCTTTCTTGTTTCCCTCTTTGTTCCCTGAACACCTTTTGTTACTTCTCTGTTGGTTCTTTTTTTTTAATAAAATTTCTGTAGGGGCTGCGGCCCTTCCAGTACCCTTAAAAAAAGAAAAATGTAGTTCAAGCGAACGGTTCCAAAAGAGTATACATCAGATCTCCTTCTTCCAAAGTACGTACGTACTCAGGATCGAGATATCCAAAGGTGCCCTTCACTGCTGTGCTCACATGCATGTGTGTCATCAATGTCTAGAGTCGAATTTGAATTTGAATTTGAATTGATATGATAGCCCGAAGTCTGAAACCCTTGCCACCAACTTGTCGTCCAATGGAATATTAGTCGTCTTATAACATCATGATGGATGATTGCTTGCTTGGAGCCATGGGCCGAAATCAAAAAAAGAAAGGAAAACGAGCAATCTCCTCAGGTCCAAGTCCAATAACTCATCGCGCTAGAAGACAGCCCAGGAAAGAAGAAAATTTCAGCCCACAGAACTAGAACACCGTATTTAGTAATGGAAAAAGTCCATATTTCATCCTGAACTATAGTCCGTGTTTGTTTTTTCCTCCCTGTAAAACCAGAAATCTTTCCTCTTTCAACTCTGAAAACGGTTCATTTTACCTCCCTGAGTGGTTTTGGACAGTGGTTTTGTTTGTTTTCCTTTTTTATTTATTTCAACTGAATCTTTGAAAAAATCATAGTAAATCATAGAAAAATCATAAAATATAAAATCCAATTTTGTTGGACTCCACATGAGTAGATCTATACAGTGAACATATAATATGGTATACTTTAGTACAAAGTTTTCTGATTAATTACTAAAAAGTGTAGATTTAAAAATACAAGAAAAAATTTATACTAAAACATACCATATTATACATTCACTATATAGATATACTCACGTGGAGTCTAACAAAATTGGATTTTTTATTTTATGATTTTTTGTTGTTTACTATGATTTTCCAAAGATTCATTCGAAATAAATAAAAAAAGGAAAAAGACAAAACTAGTGTCCAAAACCACTTAGGGAGGTAAAACGAACGGTTTTCAGAGTTGTAGGAGGAAAGATTTCTGGTTTTACAAATCAAGGAGGAAAAACGAACGCGGACGATAGTTCAAAGAGGAAATATGGACTTCGTTCTTCAACTCTGAAAACTATTTGTTTTACCTCCTTGAACTATCGGTTTTACAGTTCTGGTTTTACAACTCGATCGGTAGCAAGCTCAGCAGCTAGCTAGGCCTAATAATCTGAAGAGACTGACAATGGTTGCACAAACTCGAACCGTTGTCTCTCAGAAACAAGATATTTTCAGCAATGATGACAATCTTGCAGTTGATGAATTTATCTTGGAACAGTCCGTATTGAAAACCGGTTGTAATTAGTTGCCGGATGGTCCCACTATCAACTGTTCCGCTGATGCAGCTAGCGAACGTGGTGCTCTCTGCTCTGCTCAAGTGGGCAAAGCAACCAACAGTGGTCAATAAAACTACCAATCCTCTGGCTGTTGACCAATGGCATGTGCAGATCATATTCCTATATCGAGCTCGAGCAAAGGAATGTGTTTTGCTCAGACGTATAGGACTGATTTTACTAGCTCAACAATACAAAAGAGAATTCAGAGGCGTAGAATTTAGAAAAAAATAAAAGATCCAGACAGTTTAGATTCAGTGTACTCCGAAACACATTGGGTCGGTGATGAGGGTATGGGTGTCCCGATCTTTCGGTGAAGATAGATAACTACGATTTGACTGGAGAGATGTTCACGGTCCGACTACAACCATCCAAAGACGCTGCGCCTTAGCGATCGATACACCAAATCCAGCGGTTGCTCACGATCTTGCGGATCACAACCAACCTAACCACTAGGGTTATTCCTGCAAGCAATCGAAAAACAAGCAAGAACAAGTAGAACAAACACTCAATTACAAATAAGAGATGAAAGATCAGATGTGATACACATGAAGGTGGGGTTCCGAATCAAGTAGAACGGATGGTCTAGTCGACACACGCGTCTACAAGGAAGTAGCAGCAGCTAAACTTTCATCTAAACAAAACTCAATCTGTTTGTGGCGGCTCTAAGGGGATATAAGGAGGAGGGAGGACGACCACAAGGGTCCTGGTGTCGTCCTACAACCCTAGGATGAGTCCATAATGGACTCAACTTGATACACGAGCCATCGGCCCAAAATAGGGTGACGCAACACCGTTGGCAGAAAAGATCTCGGTATTAAATTGTCTACTGCGCACGCATCTGATAGGATATAGGTATGAGTCCGGACCCATTAGAAAGTAGACTTGATAAGATTTCCAAAAAGTGCTAGAACGTCCCAATCGGAGTCCGTATGAAGTCGTGGCAACCGTCGCAAGTTTAGACTCTTCTGCAGTTCGAATTGAACTTCCAAAACATGTTGGACTTGGACTCTTTGTTTCCTTGGATCCAATGTGACGTGGTGGCCTGGTGGAGGACGTTATGAACACTTGGATTTGGTCCCCAATCAACTTCATTGATCATTCATGCTTTCCATATGCAATCTAACCCTTCCTTGATCCATGTAAGCAATTCTGAAAATGACAATATACACACTTTGTGGTGCAGCACCAATCCATCAAATATAACAATAATAAACCTCATATAAAATGGTTTCACCTTTGGTATAGAAGTGGTTGACATGGTCATATCTAAGCCTGTGATGTCCTCATCATTTGGGAAATAGGAGTAGTTCATATCGGCTCTAAACATGGTTGGTGCTATTTATGCTGATAACCAATTTGACAATGAATGACACTGTATAAGAAAGAAGTTGCATGCTGAAATTGGATACAGGTGCCACGGGTAGATGGCAGCATTGTATATGTATTCATTCATCAAACATATAATAGCGCACATGTATTTCAACAAGATCGAAGCATAATAGTACAGTATTGCCTGTAGGAGTAGCTTAGCTTATATAATGTAATACGTATATAATAAAAATGGTTATAAAAATATACTGATTTGATTGGAAAGACGGTGTCAAGAATGGAGTAGCACACAACAAGCCTGAAGCCTGTGACCGTTGGCGCGGGCGCGGGACGACATTCCGTTCCGTTCGCGCTGGATTCTGTTGTGTTGAATTGAAGTTGAAAACAAGCCTAAAACCCAAACCCAAACCCAAACCCCAATCATCACACGACCAGACCAAAACAGGCGTACTACTACTACTACATACAGCAGCTAGAAACAAGGTACTAGCGGACAAAGAAGCGAAGCGAAGCGAGAGGCAGGCAGGCAGCCAGGCTGGTGTCCGTCCGTTCCCAAGACAAGACGAGACGGACGAGGACGCCAACCACCGCCGCTCGCCCGTAGCCATGCCGACGCGACGAGTCCGCGAGCGTGCGCGGCCCCACCTGTCCTGTCACCCGTCGCCGCCCGCTCCTCCTCCTCCGCTGCTGCTGGAAGTGGTGGAGCTCCGGCACTGCTCAGCAGGCCTAGCCTCAAGTGGTCCACCAACGACGGAAGGGCAACCCTCAGCAGCGGAGGCCGACGGCAGGTCCATGCAGTTGTAGGAGAGGCAGAGCGCGGCGGAGTCGGGGAGCGGCGCGTCGGGGGGCAACGGGAACCCCGTCAAAAAGTTGTGCTGCGCGTACAGCGTCGTCATCCGCCCCGCCAGCACGCTGCGCGCCACCGCCGCCGGGACATCCCCGCACAGCCTGTTGTTGTTCACGTACAGACTCCCTGTCGCCGCCAGCGCCTCCGGGACCTCGCCCGACAGCCCGTTGTGGCTCACGTCGACCACGGACCACGACGACGCCGGCGGTGAGGGCACGGAGAGCCCGCCCGTGAAGTTGTTCCGTGATAGGAGTAGCGACGATAGGCTCGGGAGACCGAACAACGCCGCTGGGATTGCGCCCGAGAAGTTGTTCATGGATAGGTCCAGGAACGCCAGGTCCTGCAGCAGGAACGCAGCAGCAGAGCCGTCGCCGTCGCCGTCGTGGTCAGCACCACCACCACCACCTTCAAAGGCGGCGTCGAGGGTGCCGTGCATTGCGTTACCAGCGACGGAGAAGTACCGCAGCGTGGTTGGGAGCGGCGGTATGTCTCCAGCAAGCGCGTTGCGGGCGAGGTCGACGTGGAAGAGCCCGGAGTTGGCGAACCCATCGGGGATCTCACCGGAGATCCCGCCGTTGTTGGCGAGGATAAGCACCTTGAGGCTAGGGGAGGAGTCGGGAAGGAGCAGGCCGGGCGGGACGGCGCCGTCGAGGTGGTTCCCGCCGAGGTCGAGAGTGTGGAGGTCAGCTAGACCTGACGCGAGGGACGCCGGCACGGCGCCCGTCAGGTGGTTGCCTGCCAGTGAGAGCAGGCGGAGGCGGCGGAGACCTGCGCCGAGGGTGGATGGGATTGGACCCGTGACGCGGCCTGGGTAGAGGACCAGGTCTGTTAGCTCGGGAGCGTGGAGAGCGAGTCTGGGAGTGTGCCGGCTAGGCCTGGGGAGTCCGCGAGGCCCGTGCCCAGAGTGAGCACGGACACGCGGAGGAGGACGGTGGAGTCGGAGGAGGAGACCGAGTCGTCGTCGGGGGAAGAGCAGACGACGCCGGCGTACGCGCAGGGGCTCCGGGCGTCGTCCCAGGTGTCGAAGAAGCGGGAGCCTGGGAGGTCGCGTAGGCTGGCCCGGATGTCACGCAGCGCCTCGGCGTCGCGGCCGTGTAGCGTGGCCGTGGTTGTCTGCTGCGCCGCCGGTGACGACTGGGAGAGGAGGAGGAGGAGGAAGACGAGGGGTGGCAGAGGCAGCGCCATGTGCGTGGCCTCGGCCGGAAGAAAGCTCGCGGCCGGGCAGGTTCTGTGGTGTCCGTCTCGTTCTCGTCTGGGTTTGCTGGCCGGTGCTTGGGTGGATGGAGGCAAGGTGCGGAAATGAGCTCGCTAGGCACACTGTGGAGAATTTTTAAATGCCATGCCAAGCAAAGCAATAGGCGGCCGGGTCGGCGCCTCCTGTCAATCCGGTCCGAGGGCGGGCTCGTCTTCTCCGGCCGGCCAGGTCGGTGGGTGCACCGTGCCGTGGTCAGGTCGGATAAAAGCTTCCCCCTGTGCCGCCTCGTGCTCTGCTGCTCACCTATCATCACTCGGTCAGCAAGCAAGGTTGGGTTAATTTGCGATTACATTTGGGCTCGGCTCCGAGGAGAACGGTGCTGGTAGTCCAACACAGCACCGTATGCCCGTCTGGTACGTGGTACCGTACGGCGGGCCCGCATGACCGTGTCTGTCGTCGACTCGTCCTCGCCTCCATCCCGCGGTCCACCTCTCCGTCCGTCCGTCTACGGAGACGGAGAAAATTCCTTCGTTGCTATTGAAAATTATAACAATTCCTCGGTTGCCATCCAAAAATATACTTTCCCTTGATTGCCATTGAGTTATATTTTTCCTTCCCTTTGTTACCATTCTGTCAATTCTTTGCATCACAACGTTAATTGGCGTGAATGGATGAAGCCCAGCTTCTTCCGTTCGCGGAAGCAAAAACACGTGTGTTGCCCGTCGCCGCACGCATGGATGGAGCGCCGCTGCCGCCTGCACTGTGGCTCTGCACCGAATGCCGGCAAATAACTTCGCGGCCGGGAAAAATATCTCGCCGGAGTCCCTCCCTACTGTTTGGTCCCGTCGCCGATAAATAGGACGTCGCATTCGCCATTGCTACTCGCCCAATCGCGCTCGAGCTTGGTCGTTCTTCCGCACGAGCTCTTCTTCCTTCGCAAGCCTTTTCCTTTAGGCAAGCCCAGCCCCCAGCCGGCTAGCCGCGCGGTACCACGTCTGTTCTCCTCCTCCACGTCTGTCCCCACGAGCTCTTCTTCCTCCTCCTCCTTCAGGCCTCGGCTAGCCGTGGATACGACGCAAGGAGCATCAGCCTCCACTGAGCCGCCTCTCTGCCGTGGTTCGCGAGGACGCCGTCGGCCTTGAGTCCACAGGGACGTCGCATGCTAGCCACTATCCACAGTAGCGTTGTGCTATCTGTGCCGGTCCTGCCGCTCGACTGGCCTCGCATTGGGGCCGAGCACGAGGTCATCACCCATCGCCGCCGGTGCCGAAGCAGCCGTCGCCGTGCTGTCCCTCTGCGCGCGCGCTCTCTCTCTCTCTATCTCTCTGGCGTGCGAGCTGCGAGGCCGAGGACGGTCAAACGAATGCAACAACGATGTCTGTCCTCCCAGGCCACATCATGGGAACCAATGCCAGCGCGACACGTCGCCTAGCGGGACCGGCTACAAAAGACATGTCTTTCCTTCTCTTCCGTAGGATGGGCACACGTGAATGCCTGTGGTCACGAGGAACTAACGTCGTTAGACATGAATTAACGGTAATGGCAATCAAAGGAAAAAAACTCTAAATGAATGGCAATGAAGAGAAGGTATATTTTGGGATGGCAATCAAGAGAGGAGCGTACTGCTGCAACTCTCTCCTCTCCTCTCCTCTCCTTCACTTCACCATCATCATGGCTTCACACGTGCCGTGCCGCGTCGCCTGCGCTGCCACGACTCCTCTCCTGCGTTTCATTTCATTTCATTTCATTCATTACGGGATACATATGTGCATGCCGGTGTACCTCCCGCGGCTATTAACCCGTGACCGTGATCTCTCTACCACACCCACACCACTCTGTACTGTGCGTGTGCGTTCAGTGCAGGCATGGATCATGGATGATGCTCGCGCGGCTGCCACACACACCGTATACGGTTTTTTTATTTTAAAAATATATATCCACTCGTTCGTTTGTTTTATTGCTGGCTACTACGCGCGCTGCTTTGGCAACATACCTCCGCTTCATTACTACTGATGACAGGCCGGACCTAATCACTATTAAATGTACATGCATAGATTCTGATTATAAAATTCGGCCGACGGACCTAATCAGCTCATGTTTTTTTTTTGTTATAAGAGTAAAACTACCATATCAGGTAAGTCGAGCTCACAAGCTGAAACAAACATGGCTCAATGATTTAGGCCCCGCATGTTTCGACCATTATGGGTGCATTATTATATATAGTTCAAATTTAGATAGTGATGGATGTAACCGGCCGTTCTGAATCTTCTGGATACATAATGTAATCCATCCATGCATCATGCTTTGGTCACCGAGATTAAAGGTCCCGGTTTATTGTTTGTTGGCTCCAACTAACTCAAGTACCCAACATAGACTATCAGTAGATTTTATGGAACAAGATTTTTCTAATAATCCGGTGCCTGGATTATTATCTATATTCGCAACAGAGACGGCTCAGGTAACTAACTCGTAACACCAACCAGCGGCATCGATTCGATTGTACAAAATCTATCTACTCCAGGTCTCTAGGAGGGGCTCTGGGCTCAATCTCTGTGAGTCCTCCTAGTTCAAGTACCAACATACAAGGAACAAATTCATGTGACAAGACCGTTGTGGCACCTGAATGAACTACTCCTACATCGACACGAGCAAAATTTATCACATGGTAAGAAAGAAAGAAAGAAAGAAAAAATGTTTCTCTGCGAATAATACAAACACTTGAAAGAATAATAATGCAATGTGCATTTTTGTTTCTCTAAGAAAAACACAGCACTTAAACGAATAATAATGCAATGTGCATTGTTTCTTACTTGCTACTGTACAGAGCTAGCCAGTAGCCATCATCATCACTTCAACGCTACAGCCTTTGTAAGTTTGTATGATGACTAGATTGTCGGTTGTGTCTGTACTACTGTACACAAACATACAACGCCCCCGTCTGAGCTGTGGGCAATAATGCCAATTTAAGCATTTCTGCTCACGCTCTGACAAGTCCCGTCCACCTCTGATCTAATACGACCACCAATGGCAAAGCCCACCCGTGTGGGCCCTGCACTGCACTGCGCTGCGTGCGCCTCCATTCTACCGCTATATTTGGCGATGCAAAATCAAAACACCTACCACTACCAGCGGTCCAACAGAATGAGGGTTGAGGCTTTCCAGTCAAAGGACACCACCAAACCATCACATCCAAATTGATTACAATTACTACACACATGACACAACAGGGTGTCTAAACTATTTAAAAAACATTCCACTCTGAGGTGATGATGACGAGCGATACATGTTTTCCTAGTCAAGCATACTCTGAGGTGATGATGATGATGAGCGATACATGTTTTCGTAGACAAGCTTAGTAGATGAGATAATTTCTTTTTTCTAATATTACACACAGAAATATAAGATGCAAAGTAGAGTTACTATATATATATGTCGTTAATAATTACTCTACATAACCAAAGGCAACATAAACAATGAGGTGGGTGACTCAAGAACTCAACCTGGAACAGCAATCATGCGATCAGGGACTGTTCATGTTACCAGGCTAACAGCATTGCAAATTAAAAAAAAAAGGTCAGGGGGCCAACATACTTATCGTGAAGCGTGGCCAACAGCCCTTTTCAACTCCGGATGTTCTCCGTCCGCCACCTCCGCAGCAGGCAATTCACTTCACAGATCCGACAGCGCTCTATCATAGTATCTCCTGTTACGCCACTGCACCTCCTTTGTCATCGTTAGATCCACAATGCCCACCACCAGCACCGCCGCATCATCATGTGGTTCTTCAGAATAGATACACAGGCTGTCCCTTTTCTAGGATCATCAGTGTCCCGTATGCGCCCATCATTCTGCATCAGTGACAGCGGACCAGGTAACTTTGTTAAATAAACTATTACCCTTTTCCTCCGAACTTGATTAAACTCGGTAAAAGTGGGTCTGCCAATACCTTCTGTCAGAAGCAAACCAGCTGTCAGATACACTACTATATCTGATAGCCTGATAGGAAGAAGCAGTGTTCAAAACAACAGGATGCGATCAGCATTCCTAAAAGAGAGAAGAAATACATACTGCATATCAATTACCAATTTGCCAAAAGTATTGTCGGGTATGAAGGAAGGGGTACCCTAAACCCTTCGATAAATTAACGCTAAATATAGCAACCATTTTTAAGACAGGGACCAGCCCACTGCTCAAGTCAGTAATGTAAGACTCATCACTCGAGGGCCCCCTACACCAGCTATGGCAACCAGTCGCGGGCCGGACCACCTCGACGAAAAGAGACGGACGAGGGGCCGAACGAACGACCCCGCCGTCTCCACCTCGACGCCGAATAACGGACGAGGGGCCGAACGAACAACCCCTCAACCTCCACCTCGACGCCAAATGACGGACCGAGGGTCGAACGAACGACCCCTCGGTTCCTACCTCGACACCGGGTGACGGACGAGGGGTCGAGCGAACGACCCTCGCCCTCTACTTCGATCCCTCCGAATCCGCCTCTACTCCGACCCCACCTCGACGCCGAGTGACGGACCAGGGGTCGGACGAATGACCCCCGCACGGGAGGCTCGATCAGCCCAACTGCTCCCGACATGGGTTAAAGTAAATCCACCTAACGCCATGGGCGTCCGCGTCCGCAGTCAAATCCAACAACTCTCTGTCATGTCCATGATTTCTGTCAACTATGTTGCTACTGCCGCCACGACGCGAGTACGGACTCCAGCAGCACCCCTCGGAACGTGAACAGTACATCCCTTGACGGCAACTTCGGGGACAAGACAGAGCCACGCAGGACTCGACCCCCCCCCCTCGACCGAGGGGCTCGACCCCCCTCCAACAACTCCAGTATGGGGCCCGTCCCATCCGCCCCGTCTCGCTTCAGCTGTGGGATTCGCGCCCGTCTGCGGAAGCTGTGCCGCGACGTGCCGCGGCGACTTCCACTGCCACCACGACCTGGAGCACCAGAAGGACAGGAAGGCCATGCCAGCACAGTACACAACGTCCCTTCGCCAGCACTATGCCGAGGATACGCCGCCCATACTACGACAGTTAGGATCCTGTACCCTCGGACCTCCCCTTGGTCTATAAAAGGGGACGACGAGGTAGAAGGAGAAGGATCTCTGGACTCTGGAGAGACTGTTTTCAGACTCCACTCTTCGGACACCTCCATACTCATACCACACACACACACCGCTGCTCGATCGACCCCTCGAGCAGCCAACCCACCTCCTAGGGCAACACCGCTAGCCTTAGGCTCCAGATCGCTCTGAGCGATCCCGTGTAACTCAGCTTGTACCCCCCTGTATGAGCACGTTTGGGTGCGAGATAATACAAGTCATCCTCCCCCGCTGGACGTAGGGCCTTCTTTGCCCGAACCAGGATAAACCTTGTGTCCATCTTGCATCCCATCTGAGAGAGGGAGCACGCGATATACAAATTTACTAGTTGGTGGTCTTGACCCCTGGGTCATAACACCGACAGTTGGCGCGCCAGGTAGGGGGAATTGCGTGTCGATCAACTCCGAACCACTCTCTCAGATGGACTCCACCATCCCACCGTTTCCATTCACCACCGTCGTCTGGTTCGGCAGTCTAGGGTTCGTATCCACGGACCAGGGCCACTTCATAGTCTTTCCCTTTCGCTCGTGGCCTGGATAGCTGCAGCACCGGTACGCCGGGGCCAGCAAGGATTAGGCGACGATCCCTCCGCTTGCGCCTCTGGCCTGCGATCCGGAGGAGGCGAGAGCGACTCCGACGCGCTCGTCACCGTGCGGATATCGAGACGCCGGATGCCGTTTCCCCGGCCCCGGCTAGCGACACAGCCCCTCCCCGCAGGGGCCTGTTTGACCCACGCTTGTGGGCCGAGGGCGGGCGCCCCTCTGAGCGGGGCCTTGGCTCCGCCATATCGTCGTCCCCGGGAGTCCCCGTGGCCTCTCCGACACACTCGACCCCGCCACCACCGTGTAACCTGTTCCCCTACGGTCTCCACAACAACGCAAGACTCTGCTCTGCCCACGCAGGTTCGCAGATACAGACACGTAGCGGGTCTCCAGGGACTCCACCGCGTACGACGATCAACCCCGCCACCACATCTTCACCGGGCGAGCACCCGGAGCCGAGACTACCCCGGACATGGGACACGTTGCGACGACGCCTGACGGAGGAACGCAGGGGATCCTTCCCCCACTTCTACCACGCCGACCCCGACTCGGACTCTCCTGACGAGTGTTACGACTCCACCCAGGAATGCTTCCACCTCGACGAGCAGGCCGACCCCCAGGATGACGTCGACGACGCCGCGGCCACAGAAGAAGGAGGAGGGGGCAACGCTACACCAGCACGAGATGCCAACCCCCCGAGTCCTGATAGAGCCAATCCACCCCCAGACGTCCAGATCACGCAAGTCCGAGAGCTTCTGAGCAAGCTCGAGGAGGAGCGCCTGCGACTTCAGCAACTCGCGCATGCCCTCGAGCGGGATCGAGGGCGCCCACAGGGTGGAGGAGCTCGCGAGCGGGCCCGGGAAGTCCACCGACAAATCATCGAGGAGGGGGCAAATGAACCCCGAGTCTTCAACCGCGCCAGCCAGAATGTCGTAGCGGCCGCAATGCTCCTCCGCGACATGCCGGCGCCATCGACCCTCCAAGCACGGCGTATCAGGGACGAAATCCAGGGGCTTCTCCAAACTGCGGTCGTGCAGCAGGCGGAGAGCTCGGCCTCGAGGCGTCGAGGGGCTGCCTCCAAGCGACAGGAAGTACCCCCTCGACAAAATCGAGAGGTATCCGTCCACCAGGACAAAGCGCCCCAGGGCCAAGTCGAGCGACGACCAGTTCGGGAACGCCTCGTCGACGATCGACCCCCTCGGGTGAACAATCGACGTCGGTACGGCGACGCCGAGGCTCGAGGCTACAGCGCTCACCGAGGTGGGCGCTACGACAGCGACGAAGACCGATGTCGGTCTCCGGAGCCACCAGGGCCCCGAGTCTTCGGTAGAACCATCCGGCGGACCCCCCTGCCCGTTCGTTTCCGTCCACCCACCAGCTTGGTCAAGTACAACGGCGAAACCAAGCCAGAGCTCTGGCTTGCCGACTTCCGGCTGGCGTGTCAGCTAGGAGGAGTCGACAATGATCACGTCATCATTCGGCAACTCCCACTGTTCCTCTCCGACACCGCTCACAGATGGCTCGAGGAGCTGCCCCCGGACTTGATCCAAGACTGGCCCGACCTGGTCCGGATCTTCGAGGGCAACTTCAAAGGCACCTACGAGCGACCAGGCAACCCCTGGGACCTCCGCAACTGCAAGAAGAAGCTAGGGGACACCCTCCGCGCCTTCACTCGCCGATTCTCGAGGCAGCGTACCGCACTAACCTACATCTCCGACCACGAGGTCATTACGACGTTCATCGCCGGAACGACCTACAAGGAGCTGGTGCGGGAGCTGGGGCGAAACACCCCCAAGACCGCCAACGAGCTAATGGACATCATCGCCAACTACGCAGCTGGCGAAGAGGCCGTCAGCGCGTTCTTCCAGATACCTCCAGAGAAGGGGAAGGGCAAGGCGGATGAGCCTGGGGGCTCGGACAACGAGCCCAAGAAGAACAATGTGTTGACACAAAAAGCATCAGATCTGTGAACACCTCGGGCTATTACCCAAAGCTCGGTATTCCAGAGGCGTGCCAGTCGATTTGACCAATCAATCGACAAGGATGATAACTAGAACAAACTGAACGAGACGACAGCGATGCGCCTGGACGTCAAGGCTCAGATTGATCAGGGGTAACTAGAGCAGAGCTGAACGAGGCAAACAGCGATGCGCCCGGATTGCCAAAGCTCAGAGGTACTCCCACGCGGAACTAGCAAGGATTTGACGGTGATCAGGATGATGCAGCCCGTCGAAAGCTTGAAGAACTCGTTGATAAACTACAACTAATGCAGTAAAGGATAAATTGCTGAAAAGGTAAATAAGATAAAAAGTAATTGATTTGGTTGATATGCTTGGATATATCTGTTTACAGCACCCCTGGGTACCTATTTATACTCCCGCATGGAGAGTTGTACATAGACACGACTCGTTCCTTTCCTAACAAAGACCCCTAACTTTAAGGAAACTGACTCGCACAGGAGTCGGATCTAAAACAATAATATTTTCCTAAACAGATTCTACTATTATTAAGGGAATAAAATGACTCATGCAAGAGTCAGACTCAAACTACTATAATAATACTGGCATAAAATCACCAGTTTCCCTACGTCTTTCTTTCGATGGAAACTTTCCATCGGCAGATCCCTCCAATCCGCGACTTCCTTCTTTGGCCACCGGTAATCGTCTGCTGACACCAAGCGCTAAGTCAACTGTACTCATCGGCATCGGCATCGGCAATACTTCCCGATTGGCAATCGGCACATCTCCTCATCGGTAATCGGCAACAGCAACTCTACAGCCTAGGTGACTTGACTTCACCAATTAACCCTATCGGCAATCGGCATCGGCAATGCTTCCCCGATCAGCAATCGGTAACATCTTTTCATCGGCAATCTTGCACTGATGACTCGTCTTCATCCTATCAGCAATGTCCCCTTATCGGCAACAGCCTTCAGCTTCCATCGGTAGAGTCATCATCGGCAAGCTGACTTCTGTCTTCATCAAGTCTTCCCGCCTCCATCGGCAACAAGCCTGTCTTCATTAGCAACATTTTTGCCTTCATCGGCAGTCTGACCGATAATATACCGATGTCGATAAGGAACAACAACCAGCCTCTTGCCGATCAGCACCATCCTTAGATTATATTGACACGCGCCAAAAAACGGTGTCAACACAATGGGCCCAGAAGGAACAACAACGGCAACGGCGGCAGGAAGAAGAAGAAGAAGAAGAACCAACCGGGCCGACACAACGTCGAGCCCGACGACAAGCCCGATGACCTTGTCGCTGCGGCAGACAAGAAGAAGCCTCGAGGGCCCCCTCCCGACGGGGGCATCTTCGACAAGATGCTGAAGGAGCCCTGTCCCTATCATATGGGACCGGCCAACCACCGTCTCGAGGACTGTCGCATGCTTCGAAAGCACTTCATCCCTCCTGGCTTCAGGAGAGACGATGGCAAAGAAGACCCGCCCTGTGACGTCCTCGTCAAAGGTGACGTCAAGAAAGGGGGCTTCCCCGAAATCCATGACTGCTACATGATCTATGGGGGACCCTCGAGTCGCCTCACCATGCGTCAGCGCAAGAGGGAGCGTCGAGAGGTTTTCTCCGTTCGAGCCCAGGCTCCTCGGTACCTCGACTGGTCACACACGCCGATCACCTTCGACCAGGACGACCACCCCGAGCACATCCCCAACGCAGGGGTCTACCCGCTCGTCGTCGATCCGGTCATCCTCAACACCCGCCTCACAAAGGTACTGATGGATGGGAGGAGCAGCCTCAACGTCATCTACGCCGAGACCCTCGACCTCCTGGGAATCCCGAGGACCATGCTCCTGCCCAGCGCGGGGGGATTCCACGGGATCGTCCCGGGGAAGAAGGCACTCCCGATCGGCCGCATCAAGCTACCTGTCTGTTTCAGCGTCCCCTCGAACTTCCGAAAGGAAGAGCTAACCTTCGAGGTGGTTGCATTCCGAGGCACCTACCATACCATCATCGGTCGACCGGGATACGCCAAGTTCATGGCAGTCCCGAACTACACGTACCTCAAGCTCAAGATGCCAGGGCCCTCGGGGGTCAACGACGTCGAGTGTGTGGAAAAAGTCAAAGCTATCGAGGATTCGGCCATCCTCACGGCCCTCGACGACTTGTCCGGGGAGATCCCCGACCCCAAGCGACACGCCGGCAACTTCAAGCCGGCAGAAGACACCAAGACCGTCCCGCTCGACCCCGGCCTCGCGGATGGGAAGATGCTGACGATCAGCGCCACCCTCGAGCCCAAATAGGAAGCAGTGCTCGTCGACTTTCTCCGTGCGAATGCCGACGTGTTTGCATGGAGCCCCTCGGATATGCCGGGCATTCCGAGGGAGGTCGCCGAGCACTCCTTGGACATCCGGGCCGGGTCCAAACCGGTGAAGCAACGTCTGCGCCGCTTCGACGAGGAGAAGCGCAGGATCATCGGGGAGGAGGTCGATAAGCTTTTGAAGGCCGGATTCGTCAAGGAGGTACATCATCCCGAGTGGTTAGCTAACCCCGTACTTGTTAAGAAAAAGAATGGGAAGAATAGGATGTGTGTAGATTACACCAGCCTAAATAAAGCTTGTCCCAAGGTTCCTTTCCCACTACCACGCATCGATCAAATAGTAGATTCCACTGTGGGATGCGAAACCCTCTGCTTCCTTGATGCATACTCTGGCTACCACCAAATAAAGATGAAGGAGTCCGATCAGCTCGCGACTTCCTTCATCACTCCCTTTGTCATGTTTTGCTACCTCACCATGCCCTTCGGTTTGCGAAATCCCGGGGCCACCTACCAGTGATGCATGCTCCACGTCTTCGGGAAACACATAGGGCCAACCGTCGAGGCCTACGTCGACGACATCGTGGTCAAGTCCAAGACAGTCGAAGACCTCGAGATCGCGTTTGGGTGCCTCCGGGCGAATCGCATAAAACTAAACCCTGAGAAGTGTGTCTTCGGGGTCCCTCGAGGCATGCTCGTGGGGTACATAGTTTCCCAGCGCGAGATCGAGGCCAATCCCAAGAAGGTAACCGCAATCATGAGGATGGGCCCGATCAACGACCTCAAGAGCGTGCAAAGGGTCACGGGGTGCCTCGCCACCCTCAGGCGGTTCATCTCGAGGCTCGGAGAGAAGGCCCTACCCCTTTATCGCCTCCTGAAGAAGACGGAACACTTCGCGTGGACCGCCGAAGCCGAGGAATCACTCTCGAAGCTCAAGGCCTTGCTCACCTCGCCCCCGGTCTTGGTACCCCCGAGTCCAGCCGAGCCCCTCTTGCTCTACGTCGCAGCGACTACCCAGGTAGTCAGCGCGGTCGTAGTAGTCGAGAGGAAGGAGGAAGGACACGCCCTGCCGGTTCAGAGGCCTGTCTACTTCGTGAGTGAGGTGCTTTCCGAGACCAAGACGAGGTACCCCCACATCCAGAAGCTGTTGTACGCGATCGTCCTCACTCGGCGTAAGCTCCAGCACTATTTCCTGGGCCACCCGGTCACTGTGGTCTCATCTTTCCCCCTCGGAGAGATAATCCAGAACCGGGAGGCGTCTGGAAGGATCGCCAAGTGGTCGACCGAGCTCATGGGGGAGACTCTCTCCTACGCCCCTCGGAAGGCCATCAAGTCTCAGGTACTGGCAGATTTCGTTGCAGAATGGACCGACACCCAACTACCCCCAGCGCAGGTTCAGAACGAGCTCTGGACCATGTACTTCGACGGATCATTGATGAAGACGGGGGCAGGCGCCGGATTGCTGTTCATATCACCCTTATGGGTTCACATACGCTACGTCGTCCGGCTCCACTTCCCCGCCTCCAACAACGTCGCCGAATACGAGGCCCTCGTCAACGACCTGCGCATCGCCATCGAGCTCGGGGTTCGACGCCTCGACGTGCGAGGGGACTCTCAGTTGGTGATCGACCAAGTCATGAAAGATTCGAGCTGCCACGACCCCAAGATGGAAGCTTACTGCAAGGAGGTCCGAAAACTCGAGGACAAATTCTACGGCCTCGAGCTCACCCACGTAGCCCGTCGGTACAACGAAGCTGCCGACGAGCTAGCCAAAATCACGTCTACTCGAGGTACGGTCCCTCCCAACGTCCTCTCGAGGGACCTTCACAAGCCGTCTGTCGACCTAGACTCGGGGGCTCCCGCCCTCGAGCAAGGGGTCGATCCACCCCCCTCGACCGATCCCCCCTCGAGCGGGGAAGAGGTCATGGAGATCGACGAGGCTACCGCTGCGCCCACCCCTCCGACGGATTGGCGCGCACCCTACCTCGAGTACCTGACATGGGGCGAACTCCCAGAGGACCGCACGGAGGCCCGTCGTGTAGCCCGATGTGCCAAAACCTACGTCTTGTACGGGGACGGTCGCGAGCTATATCGACGTAGCCCGTCCGTTGTACTTCAACGCTGCCTCACCCTCGAGGAGGGGAGGGCATTGCTGAAGGATCTACACTCGGGGGCTTGTGGCCACCACGCGGCGCCGAGAACGCTGGTAAGAAGTGCCTTCCGACAAGGCTTCTACTGGCCGACAGCCGTCGCTGACGCCACCAGACTCGTCCGATCTTGCAAGGGATGCCAATTCTACGCCAGGCAGACCCACCTACCCGCCCAAGCTCTTCAGATGATACCCATAACCTGGCCGTTCGCAGTATGGGGGGTCGACATGGTCGGCCCCCTGAAAAGAACCAAGGGTGGCCACACCCACCTCCTTGTGGCTATAGACAAGTTCTCGAAGTGGATCGAGGCTCGACCCATCGCCAACATCCAGTATCGACAAGACGTACTATTCTTCACCGACATCGTCCACCGCTTCGGGGTCCCCAACGTCATCATCACCGACAACGGCACCCAGTTCACCGACCAAAAGTTCCTGGACTTCTGTGACCATCACCACATCAGGGTGAATTGGTCCGCAGTCGCCCACCCTCGAACTAACGGTCAGGTCGAGCGTGCCAATGGTATGGTTTTGCAGGGCCTCAAGCCGAGGATCTTCGATCGGTTGAACAGACATGGCAGGAGATGGGTTGATGAGCTACCCACTGTGCTATGGAGTCTCCGAACGACACCAAGTCGAGCCACGGGGTTCTCTCCGTTTTTCTTGGTCTATGGGTCCGAGGCCGTCCTCCCCACTGACCTCGAGTACGGGTCCCCTCGACTGAAAACCTACAGCGAGCAAGCCAACACAGTAGCCCGAGAGGACTCCCTCGACCAGCTCGAGGAAGCCCGTGATGTGGCCCTCTTCAAGTCGGCAAAGTACCAGCAGACGTTGCGGCGCTACCACGACAAAAACGTACGCAAAAGGGACCTCGACATCAGCGACCTCGTTCTGCGCCGTCGACAAAGCAACAAGGGGCGTCACAAGCTGACACCACCTTGGGAGGGACCCTTCATCGTGACAGAGGTGCTGAAACCCGGCACTTACAAATTGAAGAACGAGAAGGGCGAGATCTTCACCAACGCGTGGAACATCGAACAGCTACGTCGTTTCTATCCCTGAGGCCTCGACGCCTCGTACATTTCCGCATTATGTACCCTTATCGCGTTGCGAACGAATAAAATGTTTTCGAAACACATTTCACATTCGTTCGTAACTCAAAGGTAGCCTCGACTTTGCCCCAGCAAAGTCGAGCCTCCCTCGAGGGCTAACAGGGGGGGCACCCCCCTCCTAAGTCCCCGAAAAACTCAAACGTTTTTTCGAAACTTGGTTCTCCCTCTCGATCTTTCCCTCGAGTACGCTTCGTAACTAAGTAGAGGCGCCTCGAACTCCCTAAGGGTCGTGGGTGTCGTCGAGCGAGGGACTCTCCTACGCCCCAGGGCTACGGTATCCCCGCTCGCTCCCCCCTTCCAGGGATACGAGCATGCGTCGAACATTTAATTCACAAGCGTCGACTCAGGCAAAGAAAAGCAGAGAGATCTCGAGAAGTAGAAATAACAAGACACACCCGTTTACAACACTAAGGTAGCCTCGACTTTGCCCCAGCAAAGTCAAGCCTCCCTCAGGGGCTAACAGGGGGGGCACCCCCTCCCAAGTCCCCGAAAAACTTGAACGTTTTTTCGAAACTCGGCTTTCCCTCTCGATCTTTCCCTCGAGTACGCTTCGCGACTAAGTAAAGGCGCCTCGAACTCCCTAAGGGTCAAGGGTGTCGTGGAGCCAGGGACTCACCTATGCCCCAGGGCTATGGTATCTCCGCTCGCTCCCCCCCTTCCAGGGATACGAGCGTGTGTCGAACACTTAAGTCCACAAGCGTCGACTGAGGCAAAGAAAAGCAGAGAGAGCTCAAGAAACGAAAATAGCAATGTGCATCTCGAACAAAATGCATTAGATATAAGAATCCCTCGGGGGCTCGACATTGTATCATTACAAAAGCCTAATTGTTACATGGACCTTCCTATGGCTCGCAGGCCTGGGACTACTCATTGAGGGGGTCACCGTCCTCAAGAAGCAATGCAGGAAGTTGGGCATCACACATTGGCCACATCGGAAGGTGAAGAGTCTGCAGAAGCTCATCGACAACATCCGAGGGCTACTCGGCGCCACCTCCGTCCCCCGAGGGGATCACCTCGGGCTCGAAGAGCTTCGCCAGCTCACCTCCGGGCACCTCCGCAAGATCCATCAACTTCTGGCACCTCGCGTCGTTCTCTTCGTCGGTCAGCCTCGGGTCGGTGGCAAACCCGTTGGCGACGACGTTGAGGTCATAATTGTAGGCCGAGTTGACGACCGCGAGGGCCCACTTCACGCCCACATGCAGGGCAGCACGGACGTGCTCCGTCACCTCCTGCGTCATGGAGTAGAAGCGGCGCAGCAGGGAGTCCCCTCGAGCGTCGCCCTCGACCTCCGGCTCCGGCTCGACCAAGAGGTCGTCGCAGAAGGTGTTGATGACGCCCGCGAGCCTCGCGTTAAGGTTCACCTTAGTCCCGAGGAGGCCCTGAAGACTGTTCAGGTCTCGTGGGCTCGGGCCTTGTCCGTCGCAAGCTCTGCCAAAACAAGCACACAACCCGGTCAAAACCCAAAAGAGAAGGAAGAGGGTCAAGGCAGGGCAGATTCAGCAACACTCTCGAGACACTTACCTTGGGCATGCGCCTCCAGAGTGGCGTAGCTCCGCTCGGTCTCCTTGAGCTAGCGGCGGACGTCGATAAGCTCGGAGGCCTGACCACTGACCTTAGCCTCGAGGCCCTCGATGGTCTTGCCTGCGTCATCGAGGGCTCTCTTTTGGTTCATCGCCACCACGCCCAGGGAAATCGCGCGGGTCCGAGCCTTCTCCTCCGCCACGGCCAGCGTGTCGTGCTCGCGGGAGACGGCGTCGAGGTCGCCCCGGAGCCCCCGGATGCCCTCCGTCGCTCGGGCCAGCTCCTCCTTCAGCCGGGCGGCCTCTTCCTCGGCCTTGCGCTTGGCCTCGAGGGCAGCGTCCCGCTCATGCCCGACCTTGATGGTCGACTGAAGGGCGTCATCGAGCCTCGCCTCCTGGGCGACCCGGGCTGCATCCTGCACGGCCGTAAAGCCGGCCCTCGCGTGGGCGACCTTCGACTCGGCATCCTCCCGAGCGGCTGCCACCTCGGCCTTCGCCCTGGCGGCCTCGGCCTCGGCCCTCTCCAGCGAGGCGCGGAGGGCCGGGAGTTGCTCCTGCGCCCGAAGGATAACCTGGGACTTCTCATAGGACCTCGCCCGCAACGTCTGACAAGGATGAAAAGGAAGATCATCAGAAAAGCAACAGTCAAGCCACCCAAGCAAAAACTAAGGAAGAACGAAACCCACCTCCATCGCCCCGCATATGTCCACGGCGGCGACATTCGCGGCGAGGCGCACCGAGTGCTCGAACTAGGCCCGGTACTCCTCGAGGTGCTCCCACTGCAGGAGCTTGGCCTGGTCGTCGAGCGTAAGAAAGAGCTGTTCAGGGTCTTGAGGATCCGCCAGCTCAAGGACCTCTTGTCCCCAGTACGCGCTGCGGGTGGCGATCCTCTCTTGGACCTCCCGCATGACGCCCTGACGAACTGCGGCGGCACCCCCGCGGCGCTCCACCTCCTCTTGCCAAGTGAAGAAGGGGGAAAACCCCTCCGCTTGGCCTCTCCCGACCTCGGGGCCACCCCGCGAGGACGTCGACGGTCTCGCCGAGCCTTCACCACCGGGCAGAGGAAGCCCCGGCCAGCAGAACGGCCCTGCATGGGAAAAGGCACGAAGAGATCAGTACCTGGCACCACAGACCCACTACGGCTCGACCAAGTCGAAGCACGACTTACCTCGAGACAACGACCCCCCAGCCTCGAGGCCAGGCCGAGCCACCTCCGGTTCCGCATGAGGGGCAGCGACGACGGTCGTCTCCACCGAGCCCACCAGCTCGGCCACCATCTCGGCCATCTCTTCGGCGGTGGACTCCATCAGCATCCCGCCCTTCTCCGGCGCGGGTGTCGCCTCGGGCCGCTCGACCCGACCCCCCTCCTCGACCTCCGGCGTCGGCGAAGGGCCCTCAGACGCGGCAGCAGCCGTGCCCCCGCGCTCGAGCCGCAGTCGCGCCTCTAACGAAGCGAGGCCCTCGGGCCACCGCCCCGGCATTGGGTGAGCCATGGCCTCCCCCTCGTTCGCAGCAATTTGGGGCCCGACCACCTCCATCTCGGCGGCGGCTTGAGGCTCGCTCCCCTCGGTCGCGACCACCGTCGACGCAGGTCCCGCGCCTTCGGAGGCGCCGGGTGCGACTCCCTCCGACAGCTGCACGGGCGCGGCGACGCCCGTCACTTCGGCGGCCTTCGTCGGCGGGGCGGGCAGGCCCGTCTCCTCTCCCGCCTGGGCAGATGCCGAGGCACCCTGCGCTGTCCCTCGCTCCATCGCCTCCCGGGCCTTAGCTGCCCACGTCGCCTCGGGGTGAGCGTTGAAGGGGGCGGAGTAGCGGGACCGGCCTCGACGGCCGCCTCGACTGTAGCCCCCACCCTCAGCTTCTTGGCAGGGGCGAGGGACGCATCCTCATGCGGGCGCTTCAACCTGAGAAAGAAACCCGTGCACGATGATAAGCACGAGTCGTCAGCAACAAAAAGAGAAACATAACAAGTACCATCGATCAGCCGGAAGGATAACTTACCCCTTCGGGGCCAGGCCTTTCTGGCCGACGGCCTTCGGACCGATCGAGAGCCTGAACACAACCCGATGGGGGGCGGGGATCGAGGCCGCCCTCGGCACCATCTCCTGGGCAGGGGTCGACGACGCTCCCGCTGTCCCCCTGCTGGTCTCCTCCTACACTAATGGGCCCGACGCCCGTGCGCTCGACGCGACAGGCGCCGAAGGCTCGCTCGATCGACCCCCTGACGGGGATCGCGACGACCGCCCGCGCGTCTGCGGCGGCACTACATCTTGGGAAGCCACGGGGCCCCGTGGCTCGGCTTCGACAGTAGGGGCCGACCTCGACGTCGACCCCTCTCCTCCTCCGGTTCCGACGGCCACCCTCTGTTCGGGCGCCGTCTGTTCCTCCTCGCTCCAGTCCACCTCGACATCGTTGTCACTGTCCTCCTCCTCCTCCTCGTCCTCCTCTTCCGAGGGCGATTCCTCCTCGGGAAGGCCCTCCCGCCTCTGTCGGGCTCGGCGCTGATCCCTCGCCTCCCTCTCCCGGGCCTTCTTGGCCTTGTCCTTGGCCTTCTTGTCCTTCTCCGCCTAGAGGCGCCTCGCCTGAGCGTCGCCCCGCTCCTCCTTCACCGGCGGGAGCGACTTCCGGAAGGGAACGTTCCCCTGGGGAATGCAAGGCAGTCAGAACGCAAGCAAAAAAGGCGAACAAGGCAAACAAAAGAACTCTAACAGAGGAAGAGGACTTTACCAGCTCGATGTACCCCTCGTCCGGCCTCATGGGGATCCTGACGACGTTCTTGGCGTCGAACGAGCCCGCAAAGAAGTCGCGGACGCGGCGGACCACCCTCTTAGGGGGCAGTTCGTCTCCCAGGAGGCGACACCCCGAGAGGTCGACCCCGGACACATCTCGTCGAGGCGGAGGGGCCGAGCCATCAGCGGCACGACCCGTCGCTGATGGAATGCCGACGCGACGATCGCCGCCGTGAGTCCCTCCTTCTTCAGACGCCCGACCGCGTCCAGCAGGTTGTCGAGACGGCGCTGCTTGCTCTGCACGACGCCGTACCTCCAGCTGTCGGGCTGCGCGTCGATCGTCCTCCCGGTGTAGGCGGGGAGCAGGTTGTCGTTGTTCCTCAAATAAAACCACCCGGAGTGCCATCCAGAGTGGCTCGACGAAAGCTTCGTCGGGATCCAGAAGTCCGACCGCTTGAGGGCGATGCAGCAACACCCGGCCCTGACCATCTTGTGGGTACCCTTGACGGCCGACGCATGGAAGATGTTTGCCTCGAAGAGATGGAGCCATAACTCCCAATGAGGCTCGATCCCGAGGAAGCCTTCGCACACGGTGGCAAAGACCGCCACATGGCAGACGCCGTTGGGGGTGAGGTGTTGAAGCTCCACGCCATAGTGGTAGAGGATCGCGTGTAGAAGACGGCTGGGTGGGGCGCCTAGTCCCGCCCGATGGAAGATCTCGAAGCTCACCACATATCCCTCCGGCGGATTGGGCTCGGCGTGGTCCGGCGACGGCAACAACCACTCCGGTCGGTCGGTCGAGGTGACAGGCCGAAGGAGGCTGCTCTCCACCAAATCCCCCTGGCGCGAGGCGGTCATCGAGGACGCGAGCCAGTCATCGGGACCGACGAGGCTGTACATGGCCATGGGATCAAGGAGGCTGGTGCGCTTGGGCTTGGGGGCGGAAGGTACGTTCCCAATCTCCCCTCTCTTTCTCTCGCGTGCGCAGAGGTCCGGCTCGCGGGGCGTCTAAGGCAATGGCGGGGAGAAGGAGACAGGGAAGGCGATGGCAAGGAGGCAGGGAGTGCAAGTGCGCGGAAAAAGCACCCGACTCCTCACCTTCGCTATTTATAAACGGGAGGCCAACGAACGGATCCGGCAGAACAGGCAAGAGAATCTCTGCATTTAATACGCCTGTACTCCCCTTCCTCGTCTTCCTCCAGGATAAGGCGTTATGTCCCATCGTCGGGCTCCGTACCGCACTCTGCCCTGCAACTGCCACTGTTGCGCCCAACGGACATCGCCTAAAAAGGCGCGCGGCCGGAAGCGTTATCTTCGGAGGTAAGGAATCTTGAGGCAGCGAGAGCTGGCCCTCGAAAGAGGGTTCGACAGCTACCCTCGAGTACCCGAGGCCAGAAATGACCTCGGGTTAGGACTTCGGTCCACCCCCAAAATCTCGAGGGGACAAAGGCCGGCCTACGAACGGGCTCGATAGCCCCCCTTGAGTACCCGAGGTCTGAGGAGACCTCGGGTTGTCGACTCCAGTTCACTCCCCAGCCTCGAAGGGACAAAGGCTGGCCCTTTCGTGGGGTTCGACAGCCTCCCTCGAGAGCTCCAGCCCAATGGGCAAAGGCACAGGTATGTCCCCAAGTTCAATATAATTACCCATTCTTCCCCCTCGGCGTTCCACAAGGCAGGACTCCTCCTGAGGATAGCGTTGGATGACGAACCATCCGTCAAATCTTGAGGGAGCGAAGGCTGGCCCTTACATAGGGTTCGACAGCCGCCCTCGAGTACCTGAGGTCAGGAAGGACCCAATGACGAACCATCCGTCAAATCTTGAGGGAGCGAAGGCTGGCCCTTACATAGGGTTCGACAGCCGCCCTCGAGTACCTGAGGTCAGGAAGGACCCATGGTTAACGGACTCCGGTCCACCCCCAAATCTTGAGGGAGCGAAGGCTAGCTCCACGAACGGGGTTCGACAACCGCCCTCAAGTATGCGAGTCAGGGATGTCCCGGGGGGGCCAGGCGCGTGCCCCTAGCTCGAGAACGAACTCTCGAGGTCCCCTGGGACATATCCGAGGTATGACCACGGAATACCTAAGGATCCCTACGCTGGGAGGCATCGAGCCACCAACTCCTATCGAACGGGGTTGGCACCTTGGTAAGCCATATGGTCGTGCTTAGTAAGCCCTACGGTCTTACTTAAATGAGAACGCCTCCGGGCCACTAGTCGACCCCTATCGAATGGGGGCACGAGTTCTCACTCGGATTTTTACCCGTACTGGGCACCATTTCTAATGGACTCATGCCCGAGAACAGCTCACCGAGGACTTCGGGCTCGTCCTAACGAGGATAGCACAATGGTCTTCACCCCACAATCCGAACGCAAGGATCCGTGGGAAGGACGCTATGAGGTAGTGAAGGCCTAGCCATTCGAGGGCTCGAGGGCCTGACTACGCACGGCACCCCTCGACGAAAGAGGGTCGAAAACACTCGTGACCTGGCAGACAGAGTCGACCTCTCGGGTGGGGCGCTCTGACTCCAGTTATGCTCGAGGGAGCGAAGGCTGGCCCTCGGTAGGGTTCGACAGCCACCCTCGAACACTGCTCTTTTCAGGGAAAGGGACGCTCGCAGCCTGGGAAACGAGATCGACCCCTCGATAGGGCTCCATAGCCCCCAGAGGAGTTCTCAATCACTCCTCTGGGGCCTCGAGGGCTACCCCCGCGGGGTGCGCTCGCTGACCCCACGGAGAATCGAACCTCTCACTAACCCTGCAGGTCGAAGGCAAAACCTCTGGGTAACCCTTACTCCCTCCGAAAAACGCATATCATAGCCCCCAGAGGAGTTCTCAATCACTCCTCTGGGGCCTCGGGGGCTACTGTCGGGTATGAAGGTAAGGGGTACCCTAAACCCTTTGATAAATTAACGCTAAACATAGCAACCATTTTTAAGACAAGGACCAGCCCACTGCTCAAGTCAGTAAGGTAAGGCCCATCACTCGAGGGCCCCCTACACCAGCTATGGCAACCAGTCGCGGGCCGGACCACCTCGACGAAAAGAGACGGGCGAGGGGCCGAACGAACGACCCCGCCGTCTCCACCTCGACGCCGAATAACGGACGAGGGGCCGAACGAACGACCCCTCAACCTCCACCTCGACGCCAAATGACGGACCGAGGGTCGAACGAACGACCCCTCGGTTCCTACCTCGATACCGGGTGACGGACGAGGGGTCGAGCGAACGACCCCTCGCCCTCTACTTTGATCCCTCCGAATCCGCCTCTGCTCCGACCCCACCTCGACGCCGAGTGACGGACCAGGGGTCGGACGAACGACCCCCGCACGGGAGGCTCGATCAGCCCAACTGCTCCCAGCATGGGTTAAAGTAAATCCGCATAACGCAATGGGCGCCCGCGTCCGCAGTCAAATCCAACAACTCTCCGTCATGTCCCTGATTTCTGTCAACTGTGTTGCTACTGCCGCCACGACGCGAGTACGGACTCCAGCAGCACCCCTCGGAACGTGAACAGTACAGCCCTCGACGACAACTTCGGGGACAAGACAGAGCCACGCAGGACTCGACCCCCCTCGACCGAGGGGCTCGACCCCCCCCCCCCCCCCTCCAACAACTCCAGTATGGGGCCCGTCCCATCCGCCCCGTCTCGCTTCAGCTGTGGGATTCGCGCCCGTCTGCGGAAGCTGTGCCGCGACGTGCCGCGGCGACTTCCACTGCCACCATGACCCGGAGCGCCAGAAGGACGGGAAGGCCATGCCGGCACAGTACAAAACGTCCCTTCGCCAGCACTATGCCGAGGATACGCCGCCCATACTACGACAGTTAGGATCCTGTACCCTCGAACCTCCCCTTGGTATATAAAAGGGGACACTGAGGTAGAAGGAGAAGGATCTCTGGACTCTGGAGAGACTGTTTTCAGACTCCACTCTTCGGACACCTCCATACTCATACCACACACACACCGCTGCTCGATCGACCCCTCGAGCAGCCAACCCACCTCCTAGGGCAACACCGCTAGCCTTAGGCTCCAGATCGATCTGAGCGATCTCGTGTAACTCAGCTTGTACCCCCTGTACGAGCACGTTTGGGTGCGAGATAATACAAGTCATCCTCCCCGCTGGACGTAGGGCCTTCTTTGTCCGAACCAGGATAAACCTTGTGTCCATCTTGCATCACATCTGAGAGAGGGAGCACGCGATATACAAATTTACTAGTTGGTGGTCTTGACCCCTGGGTCATAACACCGACAAGTATACTGCATGTAATCATGTTCTTCAACGAAACTTTGGGGTCCTCAGATCCAGGTAAGCACCACTTGGTTATATGCACCTTTGGGGATCAAGCATTAACTCTGTGATGAACAAAAACGTAGCAGCAAGATAATTCGCTGAAGCTGACAGGCCACTAAGCTGTATACCTGTATGGCTGTATGTACCAAAAAGTACAAGATGATGTGCATCCTAACAAGTGTAATAACTAATCCATACTATAAAGATGACAGTTGTTGTCAGTTCCCAGTACCACAGTAGGCCACAACAAAACTAACTTGGTAAATTACGGAGAGTATAGCAATCAAGAAAAGCGGTAGGAAAGTTAGTTGTTAGTAAAACAGTAAAGTGGTATGTGAATCAAATTAACATCAGTCAACAGCGACTATCACCTCCACCACTCCATATGTATCATGGAGTAAATCAATGTTGTGATGGTGGCACATGACAGTATGACACATTTCAGGTTGGATGGCCTAACAAATAAGCAACATTATGAGAAAACAGACATCTTGACTGCAGTGATGGCATTCACCAATATAGGACCGAATGGCCTAACAAATAAGCAACACTATGAGAAAACAAACATCTTGACTGCAGTAATGACATTCACCAATATAGGACCGTTGTGTACATGTGTTATATTTGTAGCAAACACAATATGATGAAAAACAATCAAGAGTTGGATACTGGTATCTGCTTTCAGGTACTTCAGGGGCTGAGACGTCCTAAAATTGTTTCCATAGAAACTGAAAGAAGTGTTTCCTCCTCAAGTTCTTAGTACTATCACACGTGGGGGAAAAAACCTCCTTCGCAGAATTGTTTTCAACTCAAATTTTCACAGGAACTGAATAGGAATAGAGACATTGAGATAAGATAAATTAGCCACTTCCAGTTCAACACAACTTTGACACAGTAACAAAGCTAACAATATAAAAACTAAGAATGCCTCATAAAACAAGTAGCCATAATTTTTAACTAAGCTAACAATAAAAAAGAGTATAAGAGTGCTAAAAAAAAGTTAAGTAGCCCTGATACAAGAATGCTGTGCCTCTTCAACATACTGACCAATGGTTACACCAACTTGAACCATTTCAGGAAACCAGACACCTTCACCAGTGACAAGCTTAGCTAATGAGTGGTATACCTTCTAGATTGTCAGCTTCTACTTTCATTGTTTCATGATTTATCTTAGAACAAACAGTAGATGCGTTGGTTTTACTGAAAAAAAAAAACTAAAATAGTTGTACTGAAAACTTATTGTCTTGGTTGCCCCTCTCTCGGAACTGTTCTGCTGATGAAGCGGACATGGTGTTCCTCTGGTCAAGTGGGCAAGCAATGGTAGCCAATAAAAATGCTAGTCTACTGAAACAATGGCATATGCTGATTTGTCTGATTCCAGGATACATTTCACAGTCAGACAAAAAAATGTGTTCTGCATAAATGTATAGGACTGATTTTACTAGTTCATCAATCTAAAGAGACACAGAGTATATAATTAAGCCTCTTACAGTTACAGTCATTGAGTTAGGTTCTGGTTTCTGAATCAGCACATGAATTTCCACAAAAATCATAATATCAATTCAGAGAGGAATTGTAAGGATCAAGTAATGCACCAAGAAGTGGAGCAACCTTTAACGAGGAGACAAAAATAAAGAGTACTGCCTTAAAAATTGATGGTTGCAGTTGTCCCACTGCCCGTAGGAATTGTTCAGCTGATGCAGCGGCCAGAGGACTAGATGCTCTGGTCAAGTGGCCAAGCAATGGAGAGCACAAAATGCTTGCCCACTGGACATCATATGCTGATCTCAACGTAGATTTCACACAACCAATAAAGAATATGTGCTTTATGCAAATTTATAAGAGAATTGAACCTCTTACAACGAACTGTTATATTAATAGCACACTATTTCCTACAAAACCATAACATAGATGCAGAGGACTGTAGGGATCAATTAGTGCATCAAGAAGTGATTATATTGCGCAGATAGAAGACCTAGCAGCTAAGGACCTTAAGCATACATACAGATGCTTCCAAGTATTTAAGGATGAGAAAATACTAACACCAGCATCATATATCTTAATATTTCTTATGCATTGAAAGGTTGACTTTCAACATATATCCATACAGTATGGCAGCACGGTATAAAGGTCAACATATATTTATGCCACAATTGCTTGAAGAGGCTGATCAACAGCTAGACAAAGAGCAGCATCTTTTATTCTTTATTACACCAACAAATCTGAACACTTTCAGATATACGAACAAGACTAATAATTGAGCAATGATAACATTAAGTTCATGAAGTCTAACTTGCCAGCTTCAAGTTCTTACTGTTTCATAAACATATCCTACTACACCTGTTGTGGGGGGGAGAAAAGAAAGGCTTAAGGTTGAAACCCCTGAAAACTGATGCCCTCGGTTGCCCCCATTATCTCTAGAAATTGTTCAGCTGAAGCAAAATACGAGGGTACTATGGTTAAGTGGGCAAACAATGGTGACAGCAGCAAGAATGCTAATTAAATTGACCAGTAGCGTATCCCCAACATAGACTGCACATAATCAAACAAGAAAATGAAATTTATGTGCAAAAATATATAAGATTCATTTTAGTTCATTCATCCAAATTAAAGCAAGGAAGAATCAGCTCTTACAACCATATAGTTATGTATTCCAAACTAGCATATGTTTCCCATGAGAAACATGATACTGATACAGAGAGTAGGATTGATTAGTTCATCAACAAGTGATAACCTTGCATCATACAAGTGCTTGCAGCTAAGGATCTTAAGCATAATTAAGGATGAGAACATACTAACACCACCATCAGATACCTTCATATTGCTTATTATCAATTGAAACCACGGCTGCCAGCATATATAGCCATATGATGGATGGCAGCAATACTGATGAGAAGAACTACTTTAATCCATTATCACCAATAATCTCCACAGGAGCACTTTCCTTCCTTGAAATGGTGGAACCTCTTATTGTCCCTCACAATGAGCTCTCTCCCAACAATCCTTGACATGATCTTGATGGCATTGTGGCAGTCCCCACATATCCTCAGGTTCTTAATGATGCGAAGTGGTGTCCTTGCTGGGGTGCTAATCAGACCATAAGCAATTGCCAGCCTCTCACTGTGGTACAGCAATGCCTGTTCCTTGGCCTCCTGATCAATGTCATGGAGCACATACCTCGTGTCTGGGACGTACCTCTGCTCATTGACCACCTTCTTTTCAATCTTTGGTGGCAGCCTGTACTCTACTAGCTTGTTCCTCCCATCCAGCATGTTAATACCCAGGCGCCTCTTTGGAGGTGGGGTTGGGAGCTTCTTAGGGTTTGCCTTGGATGGATCAAGTGACACCAACAACTCCTCTGCCCGGTCCTCAAGATCAATGTCTCCGTTCATCCGGGCCAGGTTCAAGAGCGACTCCCACACCATGGCATTGGGCTCAAAAGGCAGCTTCTCAATGAACTCCAGAGCCTCGTTGAGATGCCCTGACTTCCCCAAGACCTCAATGATCCCAACATAGTGCTCGACACCAGGCTCAATGCCATGATCCCTCGACATGGCATCAAAGTAAAGGAGTGCCTCCTCGATGGCCTCTGAATTGGCACAAGCGTTGAGCACAAGCAGGTAGGTATGACTGGTGGGTGTCATACACTCCTTCATCAGCTCGAACAGCCGCAGCGCCTCATCCCCAAGCCCATTGACCGAGTAGCCATCAATCATGATGTGCCACGAGTCCATGTCGCGGTGAGGCATATTGTCGAACGTCCTGCGGGCATGAGGCATGGCTGCGCACTTGGCATACATCTCGAGCAGCTTGTTGTTCACCCGGAGGTCGCCGCGGAAAGGCGAGCGGAGGAAGAAGTCGTGCACCTTCCTGAGCTCCTCCAGCAGCTTAGGGTTGGAGCAGGCGGCCGCGAGCTCGTAGAAGGCGTGCGGGTCGGCCCGCGCCCCCTTGGCCAGAAGCTCCACGGCGTCCTTCACCCGCCCCTCCCGGCACAGTCCCATCAGCTCCCCTGGCCCCGCCACAGGTTCAGGCGGCGGTGGAGGCTGTGCCTGCTGGTGCGGGGGTGGAGGCCCGTGATGGCCCGGTGGCGGAGGTCCGTGGCCGTGTGGTGACGGAGGCGACGGCACATGCTGTCCCGGTGGTGGAGGCCCGTGGCCGTGTGGCGGCGGAGGCGGCACGTGCTGTCCTGGGGGTGGAGGCCCGTAGCCGTGTGGCGGCGGCGGCACATGCTGTCCCGGCGGTGGAGGCCGTGGCCGTGTGGCGGCGGCATATGCTGTCCCGGTGGTGGAGGCCCGTGTCCGCGTGGCGGCTGGGGCGGCATATGCTGTCCTGGTGATGGAGGTCCGTGGCCGTGTGGTGGTGGAGGCCGCACATGCTGGTGGTGCGGCGGCGGAGGCCCATAGCCGCGGGGCGGCGGAGGCGGATGTCCCTGCGGGGACCACTGTGGAGGGGGCACGGGAGGAGGCGGGTTCCTCGGCGGCGCCCACTGCTGCTGCTGGTGGTGAGGGTGGTGGACATGGTTGGGGGCGGCGGCGGCGGCCGGGGCAGGGAAAGGATGGTGGGTGTAGGACGATCCCGATTGGGAAGAGGAGAGGGGGCGGGCAAGGAGGTGGAGGAGCGAGCGGGACCTCGCGGAGGAGACGGCAACGGCGCGGAGCGGGCGCAGGTGGATGGCGACGGTGGCGGCCATGGGTGCAGCAGATTGGCGAGGGCTTCTCGCCTGGGTGCGGAGGGGGGGTTTAAGCGAAGGCGAGATGGGACTGGACTGGACTGGACTGGGTCTGGGTGGGAAGGACTGAAGGAGACGTGACGAGACCAGACGGGTGCAAGATATTTCCGCGATCGCAAATGGCGGAATAGTGCTACTTTATATGGGCCCCAACCCAAGTGGTATTTTTACTTGGCCAGCCCACCAGTAAAAGAATCAGGCCCATGATTGCGCCGTAGGCCACGGAAACGGCAGACGGCGGACGCGCCGCCGTGCAAATTGAGTTCCGGTGACGTTCAGCAAGTCCAATTCTCTGCTCTCATTTCTGTCAGTAATTCATTCAGTCCTGCTTCGAATTTTACAGATATTTCACATAAATGAGCAGTAGATTTCATTCCATTGGAAACGAATACCGGATACGACGCTTCGACCTTCAAGCCACTCATCACACGAGGAAAGAGCCGGTCACCTTTTCTACTCACCGAGGAAAGTTCTCTGTACAAGCTGCTGGACAAACAGAACACGAATAGGATCCACATCCATGACAAGTCTCCCAGGGAATCGATCCGACTCTGCCCTCTACGCTGGCTACCACCAAGGAAAAGGTAATACCTACAGTACAAAACGCAATGTCCTTTCTTCCTATCACTACCAGTACCATCTACCAACAATGCCCACCATCCAAGGCACCCAAGTACCAACAAACCATGGCCATCCATACAAAGCCCCACCGGTGCTGAAAACCTGCGCAGCGCGGGTCAACCTTTTGGAACGGCCTGCTGAATGCATGAGCGAGCAGGCAAGAGACAACCCTGCGAACTGAACTGAACTGAAACCCAGTTCTTGGACATGGTGATCTGCTGTGTTCTCTCATTGGGACGGAGTTAGGGCTGGAACCTCGACGACGGTGGTCCAGACTCTCTCCGATCACTGCTTATCTCGAACTCGCTCGAGCTGGCCTTGGATTCGCTGTCTGCGTTGTTGCTGTGGCCCCTCCGACTCCGGTGGTCCTTCAGAGGATCACAGCACAAGATTTAGAGCTACTGCATAATTGGAATTATATATGGAGTAGTTGCATCGACAGAACCAAGCTCAAGATGTACAAACCTCCCTTGACGGGACGTCTTCTGCCTCGAGCATCCGAACAACCTGACCCATAGTGGGCCTTTTCTCAGCATCTGGGTCCACACACTTCAGTGCCACTAGAAGTGCGCGCTTCAGAGCACGAATCACTGGTTTCAACTCCATGTCGGGATCCACTACCTCCTCCGCTCGTCTCGTGCCAACCATCATTTTCAGCCACTCCACCAGATGAACCTGTGTGCAGTGCAGCCACCACCATGTTATATTATCGGGCTTTTGTTTGTAGCTGATCAACATTCAGATCAGTTACAGCTCCTAGCATAAATTTGGAAGTAGTATCGCCGTAAAGGTTGCTAGGCATAAACACAGGATATACGTACACCTGAAGCATGTTGTCCGTCCTAGCAAGCAGATACGGTTTTGCTGTGAAACAAATGGCAACTACTAGTATGGACTTCTTGCTTCAGCATATATGAATGCAACAATAGCAGATGCTCACCTCATTAGCAGGCCGACCATAGTCAACTGGATCCCTCCCAGTCACTGCTTCCAGTAGTAGCACTCCAAAGCTGTAGACATCGCTCTTCTCATTTAATAGACCTGTATTCGCATACTCAGGAGCCACATACCTGAAACAGTAGCAAAATCAAAGCTGAATGATTGTTTCAATACGAAGCTCTACAGCCAATTCTTCTAAAACTGGAATACCACAAGTTCCAGTTATTGAAGAAAAATCATACTCAGGAATGTTCCCACAAAGAAACACATGCAAAAAAAACATACCCGAATGTTCCCATAACTCGAGTTGTGATATGGCTCTTCCCAGCACCCAAAAGCTTGGCCAGTCCAAAATCAGAAAGCTTGCCATTGAATTCTTCATCAATTAAGATATTGCTCGATTTGATATCACGGTGTACAACTTTTGGTTCTATGGCTTCATGTAAATAAGCAAGCCTGTGTATTGTTCAGTTACAGAAAACATCTTACATTAATAAACCTATGCATATAAAAGATGCAAAATGATGAATGGGTCATTTCTTACGCCTTGGCAATTCCAAGAATGACTTTCATCCGGGCCTCCCAAGTAAGAACACCGTGCTGGCGCATTGCTCCGTGAAGCCACTGTTCTAAGTTCCCATTATTCACATACTCGTACACAAGAATCCTGGATCAACAGGATATGATTAGGAGAACACTCAATGGATTAAATAACCATAGGATGTATGAAGAAGATAGATTTGAATGGTGTCCATACACCACTTTAAATGTTTAATCAGGTTGAACCTAGACAGAGAAAGCAAAAAGGATCTAATAGTATCACCTCATAAAAATATATAATTGCCAAGGTTTCATTGAATCAGTGGGCCAGCAGTGAGATAGAAAGTCAAATTTAAGAAGCATGACTCAGCTCTCTTCAATTCAGAACTTTTGTTTCTCTCAAACAAAAAGGCGAGTTGTGTTCCATTAAGAAAGAGGTGTTACATAGAGGAGGGGGGTCACCCACTCCTAACACACACAACCAACACACCCTACACCAGGATCAGATTAACTATCAGCTAGCAACCAAAAAACAGGGATCAAATGGAAAATGGAAAAGGAAATACCGTACTGGTTTACTACAATTTTCAGATTACTAACATAAAAATACACTTTATTTTCCTTTTCTGAGATGTTGGATATTCATATTCACTTATTCATGAAGGTAAAAAAGTGAAAATGAATATCTAGGGTGCCAAGTGACATGTGGTAGCAGGTATAAGTACAGCAATAAAGTTTTGAATTATCAATTATATTTATCAATTATTATTTGCATTATATCAGACATTAACACAAAATTTGGTGAGTGAGAGCTTCTAGAGGTATAATATGATGATGTTGACAGCCCAGTAAACCATGGCTGTTTGGCTTCTAATTAAGGACTGTTGTTAAGTACCATACTTTACACGCTCCTAGTTTTACAGATGTAGGGCCCATTTGGTTTGGGAACTGGCATATTTTACATGGCCAGGAAGCTCCCAGACCGTCATTTCTGAGTGCATGTCGGCCAGATAGACGTGCCTGGAAGTGGGAGAGCAACCCCAGGCTACACCACAAACCAAACAGGCCGGTAATGCATGGTTAGACCTATAAGACTTGAGAATGCCAAAGACCTATTGTATTCCTCTCAAAGCACCGCGAGCAATATATACAAAGAAAGAATGGGGCAGGAGACATTATTAGATTTCAGTGAACCATTCCTTAAAACGCTTCCATCCAGTAAAAGAATACCATTTGTTACCATGTTGTGCCAAATTATGACAGCTATCATCCAAGTTTCACAGCATAAATGCATCAGCAGGTATGTAAAGAACAAAGAGCAACACAAATTGATGAATAGTAGAAGTAGGTTTTAACTTTTAAGTACAGTTCAATACGTCCGAGGTGATGGATCAATAACAGACGTACACTTCTACTGGGTACTAAAAAGGCTGGTCATAAGTTGTAACCTATTTATTATGGCATTCAACAATCAGAAAACAGTCAGAAAAAGTGAGAGGATGCTTGGTTGAGAGCTTGGTTGCAGCTAGGTAAATCACAACAATGATTATTATGATCATCGGATAAAATTATCAAGGGCTGAAATGTTACGGTTGAATCAATGCACCAAGGCACGTGCATTCTCAAAGTGTGATCAAGCGCAAGATTTCGTAAGGGTTGGAGCTTCGAGATTTGATCATGAACATAGGATGCAATCATTGTGGACCAGTAGTCATCGTATTGAAGTGCATATATATGGTAGCAGAGACGACAACTTGCGAACATTTAGCGCATTTGATCAGGAATTAGCTTCACCTGTGGATACCCTCGACGCAATATCCTAGAAGGCGGACAAGATTCTTATGCCTGACATGCCCAATTGCCTCAACTTCAACCCTGAACTCCTTTTCTGCCTGACCCCTAGAGTGACATACCAAACACTGTCAAAATGCTGAGACCATTAGAGGTTCTATACGAAAGTTAATGTAAAAACAATCATCAGAGCTTCTTACATGTTATTAAGAAGCTTTTTAATCGCGACATCGGTGCCATTAATGAGTCGACCCCGGTAAACTATCCCGTATCCACCTTCCCGATGACATTCTCCTTGGAGAACCGATTGGTGGCATGCTCCAAATCCCTGAGAGTGAACCAATGGCCCCATCCCAGATGCGAAAGCTCAGGGAGTCCAACCAACGGAGACGCTGAGACAGTCGGATACTGAGAGTACTGCCTCCTAGGGAGGATAGCATTGCCTGAGTTGCCTTCATCGCCAGAGTACGAGCTCGCAGCCCTCTCGCACTGGTACGCCGAGCTGCACTGGCTCAGATTTCAGCGTCACTCGACTTGCTCCTGACCAGGTGGCCCAGCATTTTCCCAGAATCCTTCTCGCAGTGCTTCTCCTGCTCGTGCACATGGAAGCTCTGCACAGCAGCAGCGTGCTCACGCACCTCGTCCACCGCAATCTCCTTGTAGACGTCCGGAATCTGAGACACCGGGATGGTATTGGTACTGTCGAAAGACGACGACTTGCTGGGCTTCCTCCTCCGGTACATGGACCAGAAGCACATGAAGCCTAGGATGAACAGGATCGCCACCCAGATGCAGATACCAATCACAATCCATAGCCTCAGGCCGAACGGCGGCGTCCTGGAAGATAAATCCGCCCTTAGGATTTCGCCAGTCGTCGACATCTCTGCTCCTCAGCAACCTACACAGAAGAAACGTCGCGTCGGTAACGTCATCAGAGTAAGATAGAGAACCAGAGGCGGCCGGGACAAGAATTCGAAAAAAAATCCAAGCTTTCGCAATTCGCGGGTATGATATGATACACGTATATATACTACTGGTATAATAACTGGATGGGTGGATCGGATCCGAACAGAAATAGCTTACATTAGGGTTTGGGGTGCGGCATGAAGGGGAGGGGAAGCGTGGTGGTTGCTCGTCGTCGCCGGCGAAGGGTTGGGACCCCCGACGACGCAAGTCGTGGCGAAGGGCGCGCTTCCGATTCCTCTTCCTCCAGCTAGAGGTCTTGGCTCTTCGGTCCCTTGGCGGCGGCGTCAGTGCGGGGCGGGGCGGGAGGAGGTGGCCATGGCCGGCCGGCTCTCCGCTCCGGGGAGAAGGGAGGCAATGCTTGCTTGCTTGCTGGATAATGGATGGATTGGGGAGGTGGAGAAAAGGGGCAACAGTACAAGGGAAGCAAGCACACGATAAAGTTCCACCACTACTGACGATGAAGTAGAGAGAGACTGATGATGATGTGTGTGTGTGGGGGGGGGGGGGGATGGCACGGGGGACTGCTCTTGATGGCCGGACGGCATATCTGCTAGAGGGCACCCCGCACGGGTGGGTGACCGGTAGTACTACTTGCTCACCTAGACCATGATTAGTTCTCTTCAAAATTTCAAAATTTCTGTCACATCGAATCTTTATTGAATCTTTGAACGCATGCATGTACTCCCTTCATCCTAAATTGTAAGTCATTTCAAAAATCTTGGAGAGTCAAAGCATCTCAAGTTTGACCAAAAATTATAGACAAAACTATAAAGATTTATAACATCAAATAGGTATACTATAAAAATATAATTGATAACGAATCTAATGATACTTATTTGACATCATAAATATTATTATATTGTTATATAAGTTTGGTCAAACTTGAGAAACTTTGACTCTCCAAAATTCTTGGAATGACTTACAATTTGGGATGGAGGGAAGTAGTATTAAATATAGATAAAAACTATAACTAATTACACAGTTCATCTGTAATTTATGAGACAAATCTTTTGAATATAGTTACTTCATGATTGGACAATAATTACCACATACAAACGAAAGTGCTACAGAGTCAAAATTCCAAATAATTTTGGATCTAAACGAGGCCCTAGTATATTTTTGATACAGTATATCTTTAGGTCTTTTTGACTTCTCATCAAGACCATATTGTGGCTATGGCCTTTGGTAACTGCGTCACTTTACGTCTTTTATGTAGAAGCCTTGAACGCTTCAGCTAAACATGCCCTTTATTTCTATACGAGGGTTTCATGATGGCTGAGTATGAGATCTCAGACTAAGTTGAAGGAGAGAGAGAAAATATTACTATTTGACCTTCATGTAGTATATGGGCTCCATCTTCACTCACACGTCTCCACGATTGTTGATTTACTCGTCGCTACATAGCCTTGTTGGTGTAGAGGAGGCAAAGTATACATTAGATGCACCTAACTACGTGTTAGTCAAGCATTGAAGTTGGCTACGGTTGTCAATTTGGTTAATGCTCAAACATCGACAAAAATGTTGTATAAATGGTTTCGCAAACATGGAAGAAATAAGTCTTTAATGAAGGTTCAATTCATATTTTGTTAACTTAATTTAACTCTTATAATGTCATAGCGCAATGTTTATTACCACATTTGCATAAGCAACGATAAATTAAATGGATACATGTCTTAGAGATTTTTCTAGAACCGCATGATCCACAAAATGGTTTAATCTGAGAGCAAAAGCACGCATGCGCCGGTTGATATAGGTTAGCGATAATTGTTATACCTAAAAATTGCACCTCAAATGACTTTTGTATATATGGAATTATCCTCAAAGTAGTTAGTTAGTCTGAACAGACTATAATAGGTGAGTAAGGGTGTAAATGAGTGACCTTAAGGTGCACCTCTAAACCTCTTTAATTCAAGTATTTATACTACTTCTCTAAAATTTTCTCTATTTTTTTTTAAAATAATACAAATATTTAAACTAAAAAAGTTTAGAGGTGCACCTAAAAGTTACCCTTTTGCACCTTGATAGGTGAGTGAGTAAACAATGGAGTTTAGTTTAGTGTGGTCTTGGTGCACGGAGCATAATTCCGCTTGCGGGGACAGTGAGAGGTGAAGGCATGGGACACAGGAGGCTTGGGCATCGCACACACATCGTACACGGCTCACGCGCACACACCTTCCAACACAAGCCATGATCCGTGTGGGCATCGGCAACGGCACGGCAGCCATGGCCCATAGGTCATGGAGACAGCGCGGTCCCTCGTGTTGGGTAGCCGTGTGCACGCAGCATGAGCACGAGCACGAGCACGAGCACGAGCACGAGCACGAGGGCCGGTAACGGACACCACAGCCCAAATCTAGCTACGATTTCAGTGCGGCCTTCTGTTTTTACCGTACCAATCCTTTTATTTACCCCGGCCCGACGCGCGGGCCCACGTGCTTCTCTTCCTTTTTCCATGACGGCAAGGCCCAACGGCTAGCTTATCTCCCGGGCTGACGTGGGTCGGGCTCAGTAGTCAAACCATGGCCGCGGCCCGGTCCCGCTCCTCCAGGCTGCAGCGTCCCGTTGCGTCCGCTCGCGAACGGAGGATGACACCCGGGCCCCACGCCCGGACCTTTTCATCTCCGGATCCTTGGCATATCCCCGCAAGAGGAGAAACGACTTGTTTGGGTTTCTTTGGAATTTATTTATGGACAGGACTGCTCACATGGCATGATGGCACTTAACGAACACAGCAGCAAGGCACATTGCAGTGCTCCACCCTTCTTATGCAAAAGTATGGCTAATTTACGAGAATTTTTAGGCCATATTTGGATCAAGCAGCTAATATATAGTAAGCTGCCGATAATTAGCTCACTTGAATCCAAACAGGTCTAGACATTAAACTAACAACTATCTCACTCACTCATTAGAACAAACCATCATGAAAGAGAACCTATCCTTGTACCCCTCCTAATTTATAATTTAGGGAGAGGCTGAAGTCTCCAGATGACTTCAGCCCAAATTTTCATTAAAATCCTAGATCCATCACTAGGGAGTTTCATGCATATAATGACATCATGATGATGATTATATATAAAAGAAAGCTACGTCTCTACGTGGGACGACGCGAATCGATTGTATTGGATTTAGTGGGCACGTCGACGTCAAGCTAATCACTTTGCTCGCTTGAGAGAGAGATGTGTCAACTTCAATCCAGGTGGCTTGTGCTAATATTTTCCCTTCAAATTCAGTTATATTATTTCGATGATACGGAGTACTATTTTTCAGTCTGTTCGTTTGGCAGGATTATGCACTGTTCCGATAGAATTATTCACTGCTAGCTGATTTCTTGTGAGAGAAAAACACTGTTCCGGCTGGATTTAAGCCGACTGAAAAGCCAAACGAACAGGCTGTTTATTTCTGCTGTCCATTCTAATGTCAAATTTACTTGAACAGTTCAGGGCTGAGCAAAAAGTAATTTTCTTGAGATATTTACTTGTATGGTCCTAGAAAAAGTACATCTTCCTTATATGACTCTTTTTTTTCTTGAACTTACCTATACGACCCTAAAATGAAATTTTCTTTCTTATATGGTCTTCCGTCCGATTCTAGTCCGTAACGGTGGTAAGTGTTGGATAAAATTATCATTTTACCCCTAGGGAGAAAAATAAGATTTTAGTATAAAAATTGTGTCTATTTCATACGACCTCGGATGAGGACGGGTTTTATATGAAAATTATAGCGCTTGATGAGATCTACAACTTTTTAGTTTTTAGTTTTTTTTAATTTGAGGTTGTTAAGATGCTAAAAAAATTTAAAATATTTCAGCAGTATATCAATCGTATACAAGCACTTGTCGCCCAGGAAAAATCATATTTTTCTTATATGAAAGTTGTAACTCTCCATGAAATTTATAACTTTACAGCTACGTATTTTTCCATTTGAGATCATTAAGATGCAAAACAAATAATATAAAGTTTTAAACACTGCTGAAATATAATTTATTTTTTTAGCAACTTAACAATCTCAAATTAAAAAAAACTCAATACTAAAAAGTTGTAGATCTCGTCGAGAGCTATAATTTTCATATAAAACCCGTTCTCATCCGAGGTCGTATGAAATAGATACAATTTTTTTTACTAAAAGTTTATTTTTCTCGCTAGGGGTAAAACGGTAATTTTACCCAACACTTAACACTGTTGGGAGCCTGAATTGGACGGAAGACCATAGAAGGAAGAAATTTTCGTTTTAAGGTCATATAGGTAAGTTCAAAAAAATTGAGGTCATACAAGGAAGATGCGTTTTTTCTAGGGCCATAGAGGTAAATATCTCAGTTTTCTTTGACGAGCAAGCTAATGACCATTTAAAAAAAATAGTTATGTCATAAGTTAAGATGGTATGATTTTATTTAAGTTTACTAACAAATACTCTGACATCCATGACATCCCATTTGACCATTTATTTGACAAAGAAGATGTCAATATATTTTTTCTCTGAATTTGGTAAAATTTACATAAATTTGGCTTTTGTCAAGGCTAGATTGATATTTGTAGTCACAAAGTTAAGTTCACAAACTAATTCCATTACTAGCCATCTTCAATTTGCTGGGAGGCCTCGAGCTAGTAGCTAGTGCTAGTAGCGCCTTACCTTAGGTGCCAACTCTTACGGTTTGTTTGGCATAACTTTGTTTCATTAGTAAAGTTTTTTTTAGAAAATAATTTTATGAGCAATTTGAAGCTGAGCTATTTTAAAAAAAAAACATGGCAAAATAACTTTACCAACAACTTTATGTATGGATATAACAGAGAAAGAGAGAGGGCTGAGATAAGCTACATTTTCAGCTTCATCTCACTTCATATCTTTGTGAGAGGAGAATAAAAACAACTTCACCCATAAGCCATGAAGCTGTTTTGAAAATAGATGTTTGGAAAAAAACCCATCTCACAACAAATTTATAAAACTATTATGAGTTGTACCAAACAAACCCTTAGTCCACATGACACTTACCTGGCCTAATCGATTTGTGTGTCCATCGATCTTGATGGAACGTAGCATTAGTGCATTTCTATATACCTAATAATAAAGAGGAAAAATTTTTAGCTCTTTTTTCATCCATCCATTCCTTTTAGATCTGTCTCCCTCTAACTATCGGGTCATGAAGAGTTTCTTCCGCCCGTACTTATATATATAACACGTGCTCATATACGAGTTAGAATAGCTCTTATCTAGCATGAAATAGAGTTTCATTACAAATAGAGTTTCTTAATATAACGTTAAAAGCTAGGAGGTCTAATTGTAATCTAAATAGAACTCTAAATCATATATTCTGAAACACGAAAGGCTTCCAAGTAACATGAAAAGAAATTCTAATTGACATAGAAATAAGATAATAAACTTAAAAGCTAGGAGGTCTAATCGTAATCCAAATAGAACTCTAAATCATATATCCTATTACAAAACACGTAAGACTTCCAAGTAACATGAAAAGGAATTCTAATTGAAATAGAAATAGGATAATAAGAATAGAAATTAAGCAATGAAAAGAAATTCTAATCAAAATAGAAATAGTATAATAAGAATAGAAATTAAGCAATCATGTGTTGTAGGTACTAATAGAAAACAAAACAACACTAAATCAAAATTAAAAGGACACCACATTGTCAGCCATGACTAAGCACGTATATAATAAAACAAATAAGTAAGATATTCTCATATGTGAATCTTATCATGACTATGTATGAGTAAAGATGGCAGCCGGTGGGGTTCAGGACGGCTACCCGCGGATTTTGGGCCTGACGGGGGAGGGGGCAGGTCTACTTTTTCCCCACGGGTCTACGGGTTCGGGTACCCGAACTATGGCGAGCGGGGGCGGATTTGGTATTAGACCCACGGGGACCCGAAATATATAAGCTTATGAACAAAGTATTGCATCAACCTTATTGTGGCTAACTATTAAAATTAGTATAATGCCCGTGCTAACGCTACGGCTTTATTTTAGGGATGCACATAAAAACAACAAAACTACCGAACTATGATGATATTTTGTCACATAAATCGAGTACAAGAAGAAAATTAAGAGAGTATGTAATTCATTGCATCATTGTCATGTTCATATGTCAATACACCATTTCAAGAAAAAGAATTGTCATCCCTGTGCTAGTGAGCTTTACCACACCGTTGTCGATGTGTGTACTGGATTGCACAGGCATTGGGCTCCCAGCCAAGAATGATTTGATTAGTGTGAGCCTGTTTGGGTCGATGAAGAGGAACTTCATGACCTGCTCCCCTCACGGTCACAAAATCGAGTCCCTTATACCCTTGAGTCCATCCACCGACCTATTTAAACACATAATAACCAGAAATTAGGAATATATGATGGGTACTCCAAATAAGAACATGTTTTTGGAGGAAGAATCAAATAAACGATGGTAAGGAATTCTGCAGAGCAAAGACCAGTAAAATACAGTTGGTCCCAATTGAAAAGGAAAACATTACAAGTAGCACGTGGCCAACATTTGGGAATTTCCCATCTGACCTAGGTGGACAAAAAATCAAACCAGTTCTTTTCTTTAGAATATGCCAAATCAAACCAGACATAAAAAACTATGTTTGGATGGGGTAGCAACTTATCCTTCAAAACTCAGTATTAGGAATCACCTGAACACCCATATACTAAGGCCATACTGTATAAGTTTAGGATAGATATGCAACACAGATCTGTCGCAGTCCCCCCATTGAGTGTTAACAGCTTCACTGTAGAGATTGACAGTGCCAAAATATAATATAATATTAAAAAGAGTAGACAACAAAAGAAAAAAAGTTTCCAAATGACCAAATATGCTTGTCAGTGTTTTGTGTCATTGATATTCATTACAATTCAATTAGTATGAATTATGAAATAATCTTGAGAAATGAAAAACTCAATCCAAGTAATGTATATTCATATTGAAAAGCATAAACATGTTACAGTAGAATTGATTATATAATCACCCAGAACAAAAACTATTCTGGTGGCAGTAATAGATCAATAGCCATACTGCATGCAGTGGATTAGTGGAAAGTAAAGTAGATAGTCTTTTATTTTTTGCCAATATGAACAACGCGTTACAAATAAAAAAACAAGAACTTGTAAGCAAAGAAGCAAATTTATAAGATGAATCACTTGTTAGTTCATCATCAAGAATTCACGGTCCAACATGTCAGGGTAATGACAGCATCAGATGTCTAAAGTACAATCATAAGAGTTACCTGCAGGTCTCCCATTTTGATTTTCCAATGACTGGATTAACATGAAATGCCTTCTGAACCTCAGCTAGATTGAAGTATACAATTGAATGCTTCTCAGTGCATGGATCATACTGCTCTCCTATTTTCCCAGCGGACTATTAAAAAGAAATCATGTGGAACTGTCAGTTCACGAACGATAACAATTTAAATGTCAGATGTTTCAATTCCCATTATCACACACAGTTGACACAGAATAAACTGATGGCGCTTGTGTACTTTCTCTGACCCTTCACTGATGACACTTGTGTACTTTCTAATGTTTGTACATGCAACGGGAGAGAATCAGGGTCCTTGAACTGGAACTCACTTTGGCTAGTTTTTTCATCAGATGTTGTAACACCAATTGTAGGGCTCATTCCGCTTTCTATCCCTGCAGATGTATACTTTGAATCATTTGTGCTACACAACCCTGCTTCCTGTGTATCCCGTCACATGTGCTGCTCTCTTGGTTCCTTGATCCATCAGAAAAATAACTGTCATTAATTTTCAAATTCCTTGTTTTAGATATTTGCATAAGGCTAGGAACAAGCATTGCCAGCAAAGAACTGCCTCCCATGTTTCATGGATCTCTTACAGAAACATCATTGGTGGACTCAACAGGATCAACAAAAATGTAGATTTCCTCAATGTGCACTGATGTCTTTGACTGAAGTGATAGAAAACATATAGTAAGAGACACACATGGGTTAACATCCGTCATCTCGGCAGCCTGCAATACATATAATAACAAAATATAAGAAAGATGTTTTACTACATCCAAAGTTGCAACTTGTAAGTACGCCTACTCATCAATCCAACTTTTCTAAAAGTACCGCTAACAAAAAGGCTGTAGACACCCTTGAGAAGAACTCAATAAGAAACTCCTAACAAAGAAAAACCATCCTTATTTTATCGAACAAACTCACACAGAGTATTGAAAAAAACTCAACACAACAACTGATCTATCTCTGGTATTCAATATCTCTTATCTCCCAACACTTCATCATTTCATTTCAGAGGTAAACAGAAAATTTAATCTCTTTCGATTTGACAAATCTACAATGTGCATTCAAATCAATTTTTTCATGCTGTTGTGGATTGGATTAACTCTACAGGTTCAACAAATTTGAGGTGACCTATGTCAGGTGACAAATGAATATTAACCAACGTTTATTGTGCAGAACCCAAAAAAATGAATTACATACCAGAGTATTTTCTTGGCTCGTTCGAATAGCATTCCTTTGCTGAGATTCTATGAAGCTACTGCCATGGTTCGAATAGCATTCATTTGCCTGTTGCTCACATTTTCAGATAGATCTACTTTGCACACAACTCAAAGAACTCAAACCGAATTCGAGCAACCAGCAAATCTTTCAGATGGGATTATTCCATTATTTTAGTAGATCCGAATTGTGCAGATGTTCTGCCAGGTGACTTACAGGCAAGGTGCGACGTGGGTGACCTCAGAGCGCGATGGCGAGGGGTAGCCGTCAATCGAGGGTTGGGGGGGGGGGGGGGGGCAGTCGTGGCGCTTCGAGGTCGTCCTGTTGCAACCGGGCGGCGGCACTCGCGGCGGCGCTCGTTGACGTTTGCCACAACTCCTACGGAAGCGGTTCGGCGAGGGCGGGGACTCCACACGACGACAGCACGACTCCAGCGAGGCCGGCGGCTTAGCCCGCCCCGGCGCCCGCTCTCGCCTGCCCGCGAGGACAACAGCGGAGGCCGCGCCCGCGCCCGTATGCTCGCGAGGCCGGCGTCGGAGCCCGCCCCTGCGCCTGCCTGCCCGCGAGGCCGGCGGCGAAGCCCGCTCCCAATCCGCGCTCGCCTGCCTGCGAGCGGAGGCCGCACCCGCGCCCGCCTTCTCGCGATCCAGCGCTCGCCTTCGAGATCGCGCCCGTGCTCACTTGCCGGCTCCATGGGGCTCCCGCGCGGCTGACGGCAGAGCGGCGGCGCCCGCGCTCGCCTGCTTGAGACCGGCAAGCGGAGCAGCCCGCGCCCGCCTGCTCGAGACTGTTGGGCGCAACTACGGCGGCGACCTTTGAAGGTCGTGGAGAGGCACTCCTGCGTGCGTCTCGCCTCTCGGCAAGATGGGAAGGCGCGACGGCGTGGGCGAGTGGGGAGAGAGGAGATGCGGGCGTGGGTTGGGAGGGAGCGTGATTGAAGCTGGGTAAGATCCTTGCACGGAGATAGGAAGACTCGTCGGGCCTGGGAGTGGGTGAGAGTCTGGTCGTGGGGTTAAAAGGTGAGATCAGACTTCTCACTCTTTTTAGATGATTTTAATTATAGTAGAGATTAAATTATAGGTTATTGAAAATTAATCTTGTATTTAGGTTGCTATTTGAATGGTTGAATGTACTTATGCATTTAATATATTAATTTTATCATGTTATTGTGCTACTAACACTCGGGTTTTAGGTCCCCGTCGAGTTCGGGGGTGGATTTTCACGTGAATCAGGGTCGGGTGCGGGTACGGGTTTTTTGGCGGGTTTAGGGGGAGGGTCCGCAGATGAAAAAAAATTGTTGTGACCATTCAAGTGAATGAAAAAAACTAAATGGCAATTTGTACCTTGGATTAAGTGAATGAGCTAAAGAATGAAGTGGAGTCCACCTTGCAATCAATATGTCATGAATAACTGAGTAGAAGTCTGAGTCCTTATCTTCTTGCTTCCCTCATATCGATGTATGACTTTATTTACTTTCTCTATCATTGAATCCGACATCTCATAAACTAAGTGAAGACATGGTGTGTTCGTGTCTGTCATATATAAAAGTAGTAATCATAAGAATGTAATCCACCTTGTCCCACTATACAACATTAAGCATAAGTCTTATAATTTGGGTTGTTGGAGTTGGAGTTGGAGAATCATCTTTGACTTCTCTAGAGATGCTTCATTTATCAGTAATCACCATTTGTTGGAGGACTGTTTTTACCTCAACAAATTGCTTCAACATACAAACAAATGAGGCAAATCTTATTTTAGCAATAGAAATTAACTTCAAATGGTTGAACTCATTGAACATTGAAAGCCACATGCCATGATTCATTATGAATTTTTTTATCATAGGAGCCTCAGTTTAAACATCATGTATAGTTTCAAGTTGCCCCAAGCAAATATTTCTTCTTCAGTAGGATTGTTTCCTATTTTAGGTTCTGAAAGGTCTAGGTATGGCTAGAGGGGGGGTGAATAGTCTAATTAAATTTTCTACAACAACACTTAACAAACTTGTTAGAATAAAACACGACGATAAGCAAGTTTGCTCTAGCACTACAAGGGTCGGCAAGCCTGCTATATCAAGTCTAGTTACTAGCAAGATATATCCTATGTCACACAAGAGCTAGACAACTAGAGCTACTAAGCTAAGCTACACAAGTTAAGCTAGAATCTCTACTTTGCAAGAATGAAGGAAAGTAATACAAAGCTAGAGATAGAATGGTTATACCAACGTGAAGAGATAAACCAATAGATAACCAATCAATCACAAGAAGAATCCTCGGTAGAGAGACAATGAGACATAATATTTTTTACCGAGGTTCACTTGTTTGCCAACAAGCTAGTCCTCGTTGTAGTGATACACCCACTTGGAGGTTCACGCGCTAATTGGCAATCCAAGCCAAACTCGTTCAAGGGTGCCGCACAACCAACACAAGATGGAGATCCCCAAGCTACGCGGAATCCACTAGAGATACCTTTTGCGAATCTCCCGCGGGGTAGGTTCAAGAACCCCCCACAATCCACCGATCGGAGCCGGAGACAATCACCTTTCTCCGCTCAACGATCCTCGTCGCACCAAGCCGTCTAGGAGATGGCAATCTCCAAGAATAACAAGAGCTCCGCGATGACGACGATCACCAAGTGTCACTAGTATGCAATCAACAAAGCAATGCACTTGGATTCACTCTATCTCTCTAGAATATGTCAAATATGTTTAGAGGATGAGTGGTGGAAGCTTTTCAAGCAAGCACAAATGTGTGAGTGAAGTGAATGTGCAAGAGATGGCCCAAAGGGTCGGCCATATCACCTTATATAGCCCTCACTCACAACTAGCCGTTTTGCCCTCAAAACAGGCTCTCTGCGCCACCTCTGGACGCAAGAAACAGTGGGGGGGTCCGGACCATCAACAGCATCCGGACACCCCCCACACACAGAGAAACTCCACTGGTTCACCTCCGGACGCAGCCTTCGGTCGCGCGCAACGCGCCGTCCGGACCAACGGCTACGTGTCCGGTCACTTGCCGATTCAAACGGACAGTTTCCCGCTCGCACCGCGGCGCGCCACGTGCCTCCGGACGCACGCAACAGTGCGGGTCCGGTCCCTACAACAGTAGCGTCCGGACGCCAAGCAGAGAGCGTTCCAGAGAGCACTTTCCTCCGGACGCGCGTTTGGTTCCTCCATCCAGACAAACGTCTGCGTCCGGACCTTCAACACAGAGAACAACAGAGAGGGCAAGGACTCCAGACGCATGTCCGATGCCCTACGTCCGGACCGCAAACAGCGTCCGGATCCTCCTCCTCAGCCGAGCCAGCAATGGTTTGCCACCGGGCGCACACACGATGGTCCGGTCGGCCAGAACCCTTGTGTCCGGACTGCTTTCAGCTGCCCAAACAACTCCTCCAACTTCTCCAAGCTTCCAAGAGCCAACACTAAGTGATCCAACACTTGTGCACGTGTGTTAGCTTTTAGTTCACAATTATCTTGAATTAGTTGTTTGTTTCACTTGGTTCAATTGATTTTAATGCAATGCATATGAACCTAGTGGCACATGATAACCGTAATCATACTTAAGAGCTCCCTCCTTGATAGTACGACTATCTATCCTAAATGTGATCACATCCTCTATGATGTCTTGATCACCAAACCAAAAATGGTCCTAGCTATCACCTTTGCCTTCAACCATTTTCCTTTCCACCACCATGCTAGAGTTTGTGCCATCCACTTGATCCACCTTGCTCCATCACATGGCATGTACCAACCTATCTCATGATTCATACTTAGAGATCAAGGTTAGTACTTGAATGGGTTTCATCAATTACTCAAAACCAAAACACATGGGGACTCTCAGGTTCACATATATTTTTCAAGGCAAGATTGAGGGTATTCACAACACATGGTGTCCAAAATATGTTATCATACTCATATTCTATAATGAGACCAGCACTTGCGAGTGCGGGACTACGGGTATCAGATGCTAGGGCGCTGGGATAGAGGGATAATAGGTGGTATTCCTGAGATTCTTACTATGGTTCATTTCGGATGACACGAAAATAATAAAAAAAATCAGATACTCAGAGGATACGTATCCTAGGCGTATCAGACACATCCGTATCCGATACGTATCAGATACGCGATATGCGGCTTTAGGGATGTATCCGTGTTTGGCTTTGTGCTAAGATAATATTTTCACCTTAACCAAGTTTTTTAAAAATCTTATAAGGATATTTTCATTTCATTGATTAGTTATTGATAATTTGTACATTTCTACATATTTACTTATAGGCAAACATGCTTAGGGAATACCTATACAATGATATGTGCTCTTTCAAGTGATCAAGAAGGAATCATCCCAAGATGTTAGTACTCTTATTATATAGGTATCAATTGGTGAAATCTATCTGAAAGACTTATATGATCTATTTGCACCAAAATATTGTAAGGATCTTGAGGAAACAATGAAAAAAATGTGTGTTGTCTAAACATTTCTCATTCTAATCTATATGTTCTTTTACAATATAGTATACGTTCCACAAATATGAATAACAGTTCATAAAGAAGTCATTTTGTATTTGAGTTAAAGATTTCTGGCTCAAATGAGGTGTCATTGTGTATTTCAACTCCCAAACATCTAATTGCTATTTGCTACTTCCTTCCTTAAGCTGATAAATCGGTTTAAACAATGGTTTAGATGACTTTGGTTCAAGAGAGGGTGGGCTAACTAACTCGGTTGGGTTTTACTACGCATAGGGCTCTATGTAAACTGACCTTAAATACCCTTTAGTGTGTCTATCCAGTTTAGTTTAGTTTAGTTTTGGAGGGTGGCGGAGTTAGGTGGAGTGAGGTAACAAATGGTTTAGTGTAGAACATTAGCACCTTTATTCCTTCTCTACAAAAAACAATGACACTACTCTCCTTTGATCACTTGAGTTGCTCACCCCACTTTATAGGCCACTCTTGCCTTTCTAGACTATTCCTATCGTGGAAAAAATGTACCAGGGTACCTTGAGAGGCCCATTCTTAGATAGACCAAAGGCCCAAATAAACTTAGAAGTCAACACAGCCCATCACAAACAACTGGGCCAGGGGACCGACCTCCCCTCGTGCAGCACTTCTGCCACATGCGGACCGTCACAATGTCTGCCTCGCCTGACCCCCCGGGGTCGGAGGCGCGCACAGTAACTTTCACCCCACCAAGGGGTCGAGACTGCGGACCCACACGTAGCTCCCGCTTGCCCGACCCCCTGAAGGGTCGGGCCCACCGACTAGACACCCGGACGACCCACTCCGGCTCTCGAAGGTCGTGGGGAATCTCTCTGACCCATCTCCGCCTCGCCCGACCCCTTGAGGGTCGGAGAGATGCGCGCGCTCGACCCCGCTGCCTCTTGTCCGCATTGTCCCGCCCCCGCGGAAGGCTTCCACCCACCGGAAGGAACGTGGTACAAGGGAACAGGGGAAGCCGTCCACTCCCCCTCAACCACTATGACTTTTGCAAAAGGACCTACAGGGCTCCCGCACAGGGAGACCTCGCCGCCCCCATACTGGAACGGATACGCATGCGACATAGTGAGTGGAGCCCTCGTCGTTGTGTTGTGTACCCGTGATGCTTCCGTCACGTCCCCCACTGTTTCCCTCTCACAGGGGGTCAAAGGGATGGGACAGGTGAAAGGTCCTAATACAAGGCTAGAGGGGGGGGTGAATAACCTAATCTGAAATTCTAAAATGAAACTCAACAACAAGTTAGACAATAAGGTGGCGAAGCTTTGACTAGCTATAGCAAACTAAAAGATGCGAAGCCTCCTATCACAATTGCTATCCTAATAGATCTAGGATCAAACAATTCCTACTCAAGTCTAGAAGCCCTCTAGGCACAACCTAATATACTAAGCAAGAAAAAGAAAGGTAATGCAAAGATGAAAGGAGTGATTTTACCACCGAGTAGAGGATTGAACCAATCACAATGAGATCACCAAGATCACCAATCAATCACACAAGGATGACACTTGATTTTTCACCAAGGTTCACTAGCTTGCCCACTAGTTACGTCCTTGTTGTGTCAGCTCACTTACTTGGAGGTTCAAGAGCTAATTGGCATCACACGCCAAACCCGTCACCGGGTGCCTCACAACCAACAAAAGATAAGGGTTCTCCAAGACACGCGCAATCCACTAGAGTTACCTTTGCGATCTCCCGCGGGGAAGGCACAAGAACCCCTCACAATCTTCACTTGTGGTCGAAGAAGTACAATCACCAAGATTCTCGAATCTACACCGCTTGCTCCAAACAGTCTAGGTGAAGGCAATCACCAAGAGTAACAAGAAACTAGCAGCGGTATCAACTCCCAAGTGCCACTAAGATGAATCACTCATGCAATGCACTTGAACACTCAAATCTCAAATGGATGATCAAAATCAACTAAGAGATGAGTGGGAGTGTGTGTGGTTTGCTCAAAAGAGTATTCAATCAGCCAAATGTGCAAGAGTTGTTCCTAGAACCAGTCAAATACCCTTATATAGTCTCCTCAAAGAAACTAGCCGTTTTTCTCTTTTTGGAGCTGCAAACCGTGACCACCGGACCACTTTTGGTCACACCACTGGACTATAGCAGGTGGTCCGGTGCTATTCAAAATCTGACCGTTGGCACGCTGAAAGTCACCGTCGGACCACTCGTAATAGTCCGACGCCCCTGGTCCGACGCTTTGGCCTCAGCCAAACGTCTGAGTCCAGTAAGAACCTAGGCTCCGGACTCCTGGCCCGGAGCTCACCACGGACCATATCCTCTGGTCCGGAGCTTCTCCAGTCCTTTGACGATTTCATACAGTGAGTGCCAGTGCTCGGGACCACCAGTCTGGAGCTGACCACCGGACCATTACGCCTGGTCCGGAGCTTGTCTTGAACTCCTGCTGAGCCACCGGACTCTGAAAACTAGCCGACTGATGGTCCGATGCACCACCGGACCACTAGTCCGACGCCCTTCTGTCTGAGCCTTGCCTGAGTCTGAACCACCGGACCACTTCTAATAGTCCGATGTTCACATACAGACTGGTCCGGAGCTTCTGTCTTGATCAGAATCTTCTTCTCTTTTCTTCCCTTGATCTCATGTGCCACCACCAAGTGTTTCACTGACTTGTGCATGTGTGTTGGCATATTTTAACAAGTTTACAAGGGATGTTTCATTAGGATTAGATGCAATGCAATGCAATGAACTCCTAATGACACTTGATAGGTGTAACCACTAACTATTTTTCCCTCTTCATAGTACGGTTACCTATCCTAAATGTGATCACACCCACTGGGTGTCTTGATCACCAAAATAGAAAAGCCCTAGTATACCTTTGCCTTGAATAGCTTAGGGTTTCCTCCTCTTCTTTTCTTCTCCAAGTGTGGAACCTTTGCTAGCTCTCTCCTTAGCTTCCTTTGCTCCATCACTTGTCACCTTCTCTCTTCACATTGTGTACTTAACATATTCATCCACTTAGAGCTAGGTTAGTACTTAGGTTTCATCAATTACCCAAAACAATAGAGATCTTTCAACAGGCCTCGCCGTCGTCCGCCCGAGAACAGGGCAGAGGCCATACTCTACAGGGCAGGACACGTCGTCGACGACTACGGCGCACCTGCGACACCAGTGGAAGCACGATCCGCGAGGGAGGAGGGCGTACAATGCCATTAGCTTAGGATCAATCTCCTTTCTCTTTCTTTCTCTCTCTCTCCCTGGCCGGAGCCGATGATCTTTAACTTGGTTTCCCCTGAGCTATAATGGGAAGACCAGGCCCCAGGGAAAGGGTTCTGCCTCTGCCCACTTGTGTTGTACACGCTAGACATAACACCCTCACACACACACACACACTCACCAGAGATTCAAGCATTTTTCACAACCTTGGCTAGTGGAGGGAGTAGAGGTGTCTTTTGCATTAAAAGGTTGTGAGGTTCTCTCCAAAAGATGACTATAGGCCTTGTTTGGAACTACTTATATGAAAATTGATTATAATCTGATCATGATTTTTTGATAAGTTGCGGTATAAAAAATCTAAGCACAGAGAATCAATGGTGTTTGGCAATCTTGATTCTTGCGGCAATCTTTAGTGTGAAAAGACGACCATGCCCTTCTTGCTCCTCAGATCCCATCGGCTTTCTTCCTCAGAAAAGTTGCAGCAGCTTTCTTCCTCAGAAAAAATGCAGCTAGCTCGTGGCGTGTCCCCGGCCGGCAAGCTGCCTCAGCCACGCCCACACCACCCAGCGCACGGCGCACCATGTGGCCACGGCGAGGACAACGGACAACGGCAGCAACGCCTTCCTTGTGGAAGGATCCTCGCTGAGAAATCCCGCTAGCACACTCGTCGACTGCCGTCGCCTATGCCTCCTCACACCGTCGTCGCCTGCGCCTTGTCGAGATGGAACCCCTCACCACGCCGCCGTCGCGGCTGCCTCGCGTCCCACCACACCACTCGTGGGGCTGCCTCGCTGGGACGGAGATCCCTCACCTCGCTGACGTCCGCGACTGCTCGCACGGAGAAGGGAGTCGCACGGAGAAAGGAGGAGCGGGAAACAGAGAGGAAGAAGGGGAGGTCCGGCCGCCGCAGCGGGAGGAAGAGCAGCAGTCCGACCGGAGGGGAAGATGATGGAAATCAACTCGCGGTGGCCAGAACGTGAGGGATCCCTCGCTGTACAGAGGCAACTCAAGTCCCTTGTGTTTTTGAACTAAGACACAATACTTTTCATTGAGAACAATATTGGCCTGCCTTGGGAGAGCATGTTCTTCTTGCTCTTTGGTCAAGGCCTTGTGGTAGTGAAGACTAAAGTTCTATTATGCCGTGCGAACGAGCACAATATGTGTATGTCAAGTGTCATGCGAAAGCGGTGATCAATAGCTTGTATTGACGACACATCATCACTCACCAAATAAAAGGACTATATGCATGTCAAATGTCATGCAAAAGAGACGACTCTCTTTATATGACCGAAGGATTGTCATTTTTACTGCTGTCTTGAATTAAACTTTTATAGTTTTGACCAGGTTTATAAATAATATGTTAACATTGACAATATCAATCAAATAAAATATTAGAATGTATTTCATTGTATATCTAATGAATCCAGTTTCATGTTATATATGTTCGTGCATTTTTTATAATCTCGATCAAATCTAGAGAAGTTTGTTTAGCTAATTAATAAAAGATAAAAGTAAAATGACTTAGAAATTAGAATGAAGGGATTAGTTATATGTGAAATACACTGTCGGTAGCAGTGTCTGGTTCAATACATGCACATATGGATATCGGGCATCAGCTAGCACATAGATGGTGTGATCCATTTGCACTTTGTATATGTACGAAAAATACGTGGTAGAAGTAGAGCTGATTTTTTTTTGTCTTCCAGTAGACATGCACATGAGGTTAGTTTTTGTTTCTATTATTTTTTTTAAAAAAAATTATTTTGCATATAAACCATTTTCTCGTGAGTACAAATATGGGTGAACTACAAACGTGCAAAGTTTTAAAAGCCAAAGATGTGGTTTCGACCACACTCAATTATTTTCGAGGTGGCTACATTTTGACATGTCCATATGTGGTTTATTAATTCATGGTCTGAGTGATCGTATATAATAACTCAAGACTGGACTTGGGAGTGGAGCTAGCAAGAGGCAAACACACGACACGACTCGATCCGACAGACGTCGGTCTGTATCTGGTATGTTGGGCCGAACACCATCTACGTCTGTATCGGACCCGACGTGGCCCGGACGGCCCATCAGGTACAGACATGGCATTCCAAAAAAAAAAAAAAAAAATCCTGCTGGATTCAATATCATGGCACAGTACAACTCGTAAGTTCATTTTTGTGCTAGCTTAGCTAGTGCACCTGTGTCGATGAAAATCTATGCATGTTGCTATAATATCACATGATTACCATTAATTGCTGGTTTCATTTGTATTGTAGAAAAACAATTTTGATTAAAATGATGTCCTTTTTTTTGGGGGCTGGCCGGAGTCGAAGTCAACGTACGTGAGTTGAATGAATGATGCATGTACGGCGGGCCACCTTGCCATGCCCATGCCAGCAACCTCGAAAGCTACTCGTTCCGGCCGCGGAGGCCACATGTACGTAGGGCAGCTCCGGCGGCCGGTGTGACCCGTACGATCCTTTCCGGTGGACACGGGCCGGATCTCCGGCGATGTGATGATGTCCCCAAGAAAAGAAAGGCAATCCATGGTCGTCGCATCGCATCGTCGGCCGGAGATATATATGATAATAATGACGATGGTGACAGTACAGGCGCGCAGACACACGTCATGTGTCCGTCATCATGACCACCTCGCCTCTTCCGATCACCGACGACCTCGTACGGGCCCTGCGCGGCTGGCGTCGGGGTCGAAGGCGGATGACGAGCGCCATCCTGTTAATGCACGTAAGTACACATACAAATTCATTCATGGCCCGCGAGTGTGTAGTAATTGGGCTCGTGCCCTTGGGCCTTAACTTTCTTTTAGTATGGGCTAAATGGGCCATGCGACTCTTAACGGTCCGTTTGCGAGCTAGGTTGTAGGATTGTATGGGATTAGAGATTATATTCCTAAAAAAAATGAGATTGAAAATTGGGACCAACCCCATCAACGATGCTATTAGCACCACAATTCGATGGTCGTACATCATATATATGTAGAGAGAGAAACCAAAGTCAAATTAGATTGTTTTATTTATGCATTCGAGAAGAAGAGAATTGACGAAGAGAAGAGAGAAAAATATCGTAAGTTGCTTGCTTAGATTCTGTATGTACTGACAGCGTGTATTGGGATCGAGGAGCAAATTAAAAGAAAGCTAATTTTACCTATAGCTACTCTTGGCTGTTGCAAATGATCTAACTGCATGTGGTCCTGCATGCACCATCGACTAACACGATGTCAGCTACTAATAACAGTAGCAGCTCTCGGAAGCTATACAGAGCTAAGTATATGTAGCTAGGTGTCAGCTCGCTAGCTAGTGACACTAGTCTAAACACATGTACTAGTAATGCACAGAGCCAGGGTGTACATCACAGTAAAAGTCACTGCATGTTGTAATTGAGGTTTAAACATCTCTAACTTTAATTTAACCACCAATTTCAAAATTCAATATAGTTTCACAACATGTGAGGAATAAATTATGAAAGCATTCCTTGCTTATTAAATCTAAAAACACAAACTTTATGTTCTTAGTCTATAATTTGTTTTTTTTAAATGTTTAAAAATAAAGATATTTGACTTAAAATAAAACTATTATATATGACATAAAAATTATAAAGAGAGTAGTACTCCCCCATTGCAAATTATAAGTCATTTAAACTTCCTTACCGAGTCAAAACCCTCTCAAGTTTGATCAAAATTATAAAGAAAATTATAAAAAATTATGAAATCAAATAGTTGTACTATAAAAATATCATTAATGAAGAATCTAAAGGTATCATGACTATTATTATTTTATTATATAAATTTGGTCAAACTTGAGATATTTTAACACTCTAATAAAGTTGCAATGACATAATTTTGGAATTAATTGCTTTTGGGACGAAATCTACACATTGACTGTGTTTAGATCCTAGAAATGGGGTGAAAAAAATCCTGTAGCACTTGACGTCACACTGTAGCAATTTTGTTTTTATTTGGTAATAATTATCCAAATATTGATTAATTAGGCTTAAAATATTCGTCTCGCAAAGTACAATAAAACTGTGCAATTAGTTTTTTTATTTCATCTATATTTAGTACGCCATATATGTGCCGGTATTTTGATGTGACGGGGAATAGGAATTCGACGTGATGTGGATGTGATGGATGGAAAGTTGGGGAAAAAGATGGGATCTAAACACAGCCATTGTAAGGTTACTAGCAATGATTGCATAGTTCATCCCATAAAGAATATAATTCTAGCGCAATGTATATCATGTCTTAGTATATTATAAATTTTTATCTATTGTAGACAAAAAATATAATATTAAATAAATATTATTAGATTAACTATAAAATATATTTTATAATAAATTAATTTAGAAATATAAATAATATACTTAGAAACTCGATCAACCGTGAACCATTTAAACCGATACCCAATCTATAGCTGACAGAGGAAGTACCTTGTTGCGTGGGTTGCACTGTTGTCTTTTCATTTCTGATATGAACTGTGTCCGTGTGAATGTGTGATGCCAACAACAACAACATTATTTTCAGACATGACCACGATTTCTCGAAGCACATCCACAGTCATATCATATCATGATTCATGATTCATGATTCATTCAGGGTAGTACACGGTACAGACGGTACCTAGTACCCCTGTTCCCTAGGTTGCACACACACGTACTCCTCTGTCTCAAGAATACTATGGCAGCGACAGTTATTTGAAAAAAATAGTAGTTCATCTGCTTCTATTTTATTTGAAAAAAGTTATAAAAACATTCCTTTACTACAATGCTGTGCATGAAAGAGCCAAAAACGGACCTTAATGTTGCACGCCATCAGGGACAGTCCCTAAGGGTGTGCGGGGTGAGCGACCACACAGGGCCTCCAATTTTCATAGGCCTCTAAATATATAGTACATTACTTATAATAGATAAGTACTTGAGGATTAATTGTTAAAAAATTGATTATGAGCATACTATTGAAGACTTTAGTTCAGAGAACACTAAAAGAATGATTATATTCAAGTAAATAGTATGCAATATACTCCCTCTATCCTAAAATAAAAATCATTCTCGTTTCTCGAGAATTCAATATTTTTAAACTTTGATGAATTATATATAAAATAATAATGATATTTATAATACATAATTAGTATCATTAGATATATCGCCGAGTTTACTTTCATAATAAATTTATTTTGAGATATAAATATTACACATATTTTCTATAAGCTTAATCAAAGTTGAGAAAGTTTGATACGCACGCATCTCGTAGCATCATCGTAGACATACTATTCTTGATATATCTTATTCCATTGTACTGTATTATATCGTACATCTTATTTTACTCCTATTTTTCCTAGATTAGAGGCCTCATTTTTTTAGTGTCGTACAAGGCCTCGAATTTCTCAGGGACGGCCCTGACGCCATATATGTATATACTTCTTCCATATCCCCAAATACAAGTCGTTCTCACTTTCTGAGAAAAGTTAACATTATTTAACTTTAGCCAATTATATATAAAATGATATTAATATTTATAAGACATAATTAGTATTATTATTATTTAAATCATTAAATATATTTTTATAATAAATTTATTTGAAAATATAAATATTATAGTTATTTTTTATAAACCTAGTCGAAGTTGAGAAAAATTGATCCACAAAGCATCTCATAATGACTTCTATTGATATGATTTTCACATTTTCGAACTCAACAATTTAAAAATTATTCATGATTTATATGCTCAATGTTTGACTAAAAAATTATCCTAAACGATAAGTTTTTTTAGTATGAAGGGAGTATATATTGCAATGCCACGTAAAAGAGGCTGGCTGTACAAATGATTGGAGCTGAAATTCATATCAGTATCTTTGCTGGCGGCTCAGCAGCATGCAGATCGAGGACGTGCATGAACAATGCTTTCCCATGACCCGCACCAAAACTAGCAGGGCCAGATCCATGTACAGTGAAAATATATAAATGTATAGTACGTGGACCACTGAACTAGTGGTACAATGCATGATGCATGCATGTCACGCTTAATAACTTACTAACTACTACCACATGCATATCTAGCAGCTGCTTAGCAGTAACAGACTAAGGGGGTGTTTGGTTACTAAATTTAGTAGCTAAACTTATATGATTTTAGACTCTAAACTACCAAACATTCCCCCTAAAGTGTCCTCTAAACTTTAGGGGTAAACCAAACACCCCCTGACAGGTCAATCAATGTTAATACAAGGTCTTGTTCGTTTAGCTTGGATATATATATATATATATATATAGGCTAGAAACTTCTGGCTATCCAATCAATGTTAATACACCCTAGCTTCTAAGAGCACCTCCACTGTTCGCTGGAACCTGGAATCGAACCCGAGGGAAGAAAAAAATCGAACCAAGCACACTAGAGCATGCGGGCATTGGTTGTCAGAAATGAAATCGTATTCTGCAGACGGTCGCACCTCAGGCACGGAAAAATCAATTATTTAGTTCTATCTAGGTCCCACAAAACGACACACACGCTGAAGGGAGCGAATTATGCTCTTGTCCATCTTCAACGAATCACACGGTTCGACAATGACGTTGGAGGTGCCCTAACACGAGAAAATACCTTAGCTAGGTGACAACCGTATGTGCTAGAGTGGAGTAAATTGAAATCGAGTTTAATTTCTCTCTCAATCCACTCTAACACACGTACGTACACGTGGATTGATGAGGTGTATACGTCGGGTGCATCTAAACAACCCTAAGGGGTTTTGCTTTAGATGCTGCTTAATTATTTCAGTTCTATTGCTTCTTATTCCTGTTCCCAACACAATGTGCCAAGGTTGCACTCCTGTAAGCATTGTTTGATCGACACACAGAGATATGCTGATCTGCAAAATATTTATAAACATCACTATTAGTTCAGATGTTGTTGTGTCACCCTAGCTAACTGCATATATATTCTGTACTTATATATATTTGTACTCTGCTACCTTAAACCTTTTCCTGTATGTATAAAGTAAAGCGCGTGTGTCATCGATCCAAGAAAAAGAAAGAGTGAATGACACACATGCATGCTCTATTTGAGTAGTAGATCGTATACACAGAGCAATATGCTTGCATTAATTTGCGTTTCCCCTCTCATGCATACAGTGTATATAGTACACAACTGAACTAACTGCAGCACAGGCATCTTAATTAGCATCTCTCCGTCATGGTTCCTAGTTAATGCTGGAGCCGCCCAGGTTTGCGCCCACGGCGCCGGAAACAGACAGACGACGAGCTACTTGTTTGCATGGTGTTTGGCTAGCTGCACCAGAGATCGCGGATCGATCGGAGGAGCCAATGTTCAGGCCGGCGTTGGATTCAGAAACGTTGTCGATCGGTTGCTTGGTCGGTCGCTTTGGAAGGAGAGGAACGGCAGACTGTTCGATCAGGAACACGGCCAAGACCCCGACCGGGTTCAGCCAAGAGCATTGTCGACGAGCTTGGAAGAATGGTTGCAGGCCGGGCTCTCGAACCTTAATTTCAGTTCTGCTAGCGCAGTGGTCGCAAAATATAGTTTGGAGTTTGGACGTATATAGTCTCTGTTCGCTTGAGCTACTTTCCGCTTGTTTCAACTTAATCTTTCTCACATAACACTATTGAATCAGCTGGCTTTTCTACCAGTCTCTTGAGTTTTCTTGCGGCGCGCGTGCTTGTTTGTCCCTGCTCATGCATATCTCGCTAGCAGGGCTTCCTGCACTTTGTGCATGTAAAACTCAAAATTGCTTTCTGTTTAGTAAGATACAAGCACAATGCCTGATTGAGAAAAAAAAATCTCTGCCAATTTGTGCATTCATCAGAGGCTTAATTACTCCCCGCAATATATGCAGAAGGTATATTAATAGGTTATTATTAAGTTTCTCCAACCAAATGCATGCAAGATTTGTGTGTGATAAATGGATGTCATCTTCTGAAAGTGTTCATCTATCATGCAGACATGCAGTTATGGTACTCACCTAGCTAGCTAGCCATGATATGGGGGAAGGAATACCAGCAGCAGCAAGCAAAGGCAGAATATGATGCAGAGCAGCATATCATGTCAAGCAGCAGTGGAAGTCAGTGCTCGAGATCGAGTAGATGGTTCAACTTGAAGTGGACCACGAATACTACAGACATATAGAGATCGATCGATCGACGATGCAGAACTTGGAGTGAGCCGGAGATGGCATCAACGTAGTACATTGCTATTATTGTGCCAAAGGAAAGGAAGGGGACCAATATTTAATATAAAGCACACGACACAAGAACTGAGGGCAAACTGTGGTGGTACCATGTACTACGCACTACTGCTGTTGCAAGATTAAAAAAAAAGGTGAAAATTTTTCAGCTCACTTTTGCCTTTTTGCATGCTGCAAACTGCAGGTCTCTATGATCTTTAGGTCTTTATTTGTTACTCAGTTTCAGTTCAGACTGCATCTAGCAGTACGCTGTAGTATACAATATATACATGTGTATCTATAAAAGCCTGCAAATTAGATCGCTACAAAGATCCACAGTGGGTGATGGGTCAGCCACCACCTGATCAAATATAATATGTATATTTGCATGCCTAATGTGCCTTACTATTAAGTATTAACAGGCAAGCAAATGCAATTTTATTAGGCCAATTGTTCTAATGACAGTGTGATGTACCACGAACTTTCTCTTTCTTTTAGATGATGATGGAACAAATAAACTCATTCTACATTTTTTTCTCGATCAAGGTTTATGCGTGTGTATCAATATAGAAAAAAGTTTTGATACACCACACCTTAGCGACGCACTATAGGGGGGCAAAAGATTTACATGAAAGCTTCATTGTTGTTAGAAAGTTTCAGCATGCACAGTGCTAAAATACTACATACACTACAGGAAATAACGACTTTGTCGAGTGCCAAATATCGATCACTCGGTAAAGAGCTCTTTACCGAGTGCTGGTCAACGTGGACACTCGGCAAAGTATTTCACTTGGCAAATCAGGTTTTGCCGAGTGTCAGGCACTCGGCACAGATCTGCTCTCGGCATAGCAGACTCTTTGCCGAGTGTCTAGCACTCGGCAAAAGAAGCACTCGGCAAAAAATCCCGGCCTTAACGACATCCATGGTCGTCACCTTTGTCGAGTGCCCACCGTTTGGTACTCGGCAAAGATCGGCACTCGGCAAAGAACCAATCTTTGCCGAGTGCCAGGGCCGGCACTAGCACTCGGCAAAGATTTTTTATTTATTTTCGCAACCATTTTTTTGTAGCTTTCACATATCACCATGGTACACATGTTCAAATTTGACACTTTTCTAAAACTTTTTGTTATATTTTTTTACTTTATTTCATTTCCTTGATTTTTCGCGAAAGACACAAGTTTGAACTGCGGGTGTATCGAATAATGAATTTCAATGATTAAAAAAATGTTATTCTTGTTCTTGAGTGTATGTTTAGGCCAAATCCATAAATTGACCCGAAGTTTCGATCAACATGCTCTTGGGTTAACGCCTCCAAGTTACGTGCGGATGGTTTTTTAATTCTAAAAAATGCAAACGAAATCCGAAAATCACGAAACTTAGCAAGGTGTCGTTACATCATATGCGTATGCCATGAAAAAATTTTGAGAAAGTTTCGAGCACGTTGTAACGTACGATGCTCAGAAACATAATGTGATGGATGAATTTGCTATATCATGTGTATTCTGTGATGATATCCATGTGATATATACTGTATTTGTGTGATGGATGGACGCATATGTGATTTATATGACGTTTATTATGATGAAAAGAGAAAAAAATCGAAATTTTCCAGCTTTACCGAGTACCACACTCGGCAAAGCTGGGAATTTTTTTTCCAGCTCGGCCTCTTTGCCGAGTGCCGACCAGGTGGCACTCGGCAAAGAATTTTCCAAAAGGCAAAGAATTTTTCCAAAAAAAAGCTTAATTTCTTTGCCGAGTGCTGTCCAGGTGGCACTCGGCAAAGAATTTTCCCAAAAAAAATAATTTCTTTGCCGAGTGTCTGTCACGTCAGCACTCGACAAACAAGCCGTCAACTTGACGGTCGCTGTTTTCTTTGTCGAGTGCTGACCTGTCACTCGGCAAAGCCTTTGCCGAGTACCCGATATTTGGTACTCGGCAAAGAATGCTTTACCGACGGATTCTTTGCCGAGTGGGAAAGAGCCTTTGCCAGTACCCAATATTTGGCACTCGACAAAAAATGCTTTGCCGACGGATTCTTTACCTAGTGGGAAAGAGCCTTTGCTCGGAAAAACAGCTGTATCATGTAGTGATACTTCATTCCCGTATATAATAAAAGTCTTAGTTACAAACTGCAAATCTTTTGAAAGGCCGTAAGTCTAGTGGTTGTGTGCTGTCTAGACACTACCCCGCAGAGTTGTTGCATCTTTTTTTTTCTATAATTTTTTTCCACAAACAGTAGGTTGCACGTACACATGCACTTGCTTTGTGTGTATCGACGTACGCTAATGTGAAACGTTAAGTTATCTGCGTCCAGTTGTACCCTCTCAAACAAATAGAAACTGCATGCAAAGCTTCTTTTCAAGCAACAACTCCAAAATGTGACGATGGAATAAAGGATAACTCTAGATGAATTAAGTAAATCCTAGATGTAGCATTTGAATGAACAGTATCTGTGTTGGTCACAATGCTGGCACCTCTTAGGGCACTTATAATGCAGACTCTATTATAGAGTCTAAATAAATTTATTATCTCGAATCTTGTGGATTTAGAGTCTAAATAAGACTTGAAGTCTTGTTTTTTCATCCCCTCTCTTCAATAAATATACTGCCACATCAGCAAAATAACATAAATAAATGATAATAAATAGTCTTGGACTCTATGATGGAGTCTTGCATTGTGAGTGTCTAAGAGCTGCCAACTCTTATGAGTAGTAGTTTCACTTTCCTTTCAGGGTATTTACATGAATTCAATTGCAGCTAGCTAGCTAGATGCAACGACATGCATATATGCTTGGGGGAGTTCGGAGCTTCAGAGAAGTAGTAGTTGGCATATCTTAGCCTACTATGAATTGTTTTTACCTAGCAATCTTATTATTACTAATTAGTGGCTTCCAAGATATACCAGAAAAAAGATAAATAAATCTTATAATTCACACAATAATTATCAGCGTCATTTGACCTTTAATTTGATAGACTCTAACCATCATCATCAATAATAACTATTAGGTATATTTTGTTTTGTTAACAATTTAACTATATCTACCATTATGAAAAACACATAACCTATATATTATTTTTTGTCAACATTACCCACCTATGTCATTATAACAAACAATACAAAATAACCCCATATATATATATATATATATATATATATATATTACCCACATTTGTTACTATAAAAAATAATTCAAAATAACACTTCAATTTGCATCTAAATTATCCATATATACCATAGGAGGCACGCCACTGAAAATAGCTTCCATTTTTGTAGATAGATTTTAGGATTGATCGATTTTGCCTACCTCTGTAAATCCATTTTAGGAGGCGGACAATTTTCGATCCCTTGTGTAAATAAAATGTATGCCTCCCTAAATCAATTTTGTGAGATGGTTAATTATAAATGCCTCCGTAAATAAAATGACCGCATCCGTTAATTGTCATGTATGTTAGGAGGCGGTTACACTGTCTGCGTTAATGTTTGGTTTGTGGCTCGCAAAATCATTTTTAGTAGTTTCTTGGCCTTGTCAGGGGAGCACACGAGGGTGGGGGGAGGGGTTGGGTGATCCCTCGGTACCAACGAAGAAGGTGAGGACCACTCGATCTCATCAAAGAGCGTGTGGGGAGCCATCGTTAAACTAGCCCCAATGCCGATGCAGACATTGGGACACTCTTGGTCTATGTGTGGGGGCTATTGCTAGGCCAAGACCTAGTGCCAACAATAACAGACTAGGTGCACAACAACACAAAATCATATTCTTTTCTAAATAAAATAGGATGAAGACGGGCTTTATATCAAAGTTGTAGAGATCGCAAGATTTACAACTTTGTAGTTGATGATTTTTCATTAAAATTATTTAGAGTCCAATATATATATATATATATATATATATATATAGTTCTTATATTTTGAAATTCATTTTTTAAAAATCTGCATACGACCTTAGATGACGATACGCTCTACAAAAGTTTTAATGATCGACCAAATATAAGCTATGTACTTTAAATTTTACTCATTTGGAGGCCAAAACCTTAATAAATATAAGAATTGTAAAAGTTAAGATAAAAGCATATTAGGGTGAGTGTCATTTATGGTGGTATGTCGTACAGGGCTCGCGCAAGCCAACATGTCATGGGATTTGCTTTTAGAACCGCCCACACACACGTATTTCTTCTCGTAACAAACCACATGATATTCGCCTAGTTGGTTCTTGTTATAATCTTTTTCTAAAAAAGTTACTATTTTGTATGGAGGTTTTTATTTTGAAAGAATGATTTTTTTAGAGGCAAGCCACTTCACCACCACTCATGTCAAGGATGGCACGCTCAACAGGAGTGTACTACATGAGTTTGCAGGGTATCCAATTCATAGATGGATGGACAAGGTTGGCAGACTTAGGAGTGTCCTCCCTCTGTTCCAAAATTAAGTGTAGATCTCATACTTATGAGAAGTCAATATATCTTAAGTTTGACTAAATATATAAAAATATTTATTTTTATAATAGTAAATAAACATTATTAGATTAATTATGCTAATATATATTTTTATAGTGGAACCAATATAGAGGTCCAAATGTTAATATTATTTTAATATTTTTTAGAATCTAGTCAAACTTGATGTTGGTTATGCAAAATGCTACATGAGTTTGTGGGAGACACGAACATGCAAGCATAGTCCATAGCCCAATCACCCTTCACATCATCAAAGCGTCTCTAAATTACCTGTCATCGGTGGTACTTCTGCCCCCTCTGTTTCCAACGATTCTCTCCATTTTAGTTTAAAGTCTATAGAAAATAGTATCAGCTATATTTTCAAAAAATAACTATATAGGAGTATCAAATAGTCGTAGATGATTATATATGCATACACATGCTGTCCTGAAACTTTCATTGTGTTAAAAAAAAAAGGAGCGTTAGGTAGTGAGGAGAAATTGGCACAAAAAAAAAGAGAAAAGAAACAATGTTGTTTTCAGACATGACTGGAAAAGTGGGGCCGGGGTATATGGTGGGCCCACAGTAGTACTACTATGGCCAGTAGGAGAGAGGCAGACAGAGAGAGCGCGATTGGCTGCACGCTTTGGTGCAGGGGCCCACGATGACGCTGCAGCGAAAACGATGGTGGGTGACGCGTGAAAGTTTGGGCTGCTAGGCCCCGCCTGCATTGGGCTCAATGGGGGCGGTACGAAGTTGTTGCCCACATCACAGGCACCGCGGTCCCGCCACCATGCTATCATCATCACCTTTTTTTTTTTCTTCTTGTTCTTCTCTTCCCTTTCCCGATGATGAAACGGTTTTTTTCTTCTCTGATGGCCCTTTTTCTCCTGTGGCTTCATTAAAAAAACCCACTGTTTTCTTCCTCACGGCTAGAAACTCAAAAATATATACTCTATATAAGTACCGCTCACTATCTATCGAGAGACGTCTTAGAGTCTATCACTATCCCTGGCCTTCTCAAATAAAATGACGTCTATCTATGACATATGTCTGATTCATCCACAAGGTCTTGGCAATAGCCACACCACGTCTTTCTCTTTGACAAAAGAAAGGAAAATTACCTAACGCATGTACCGATGGACCTTAAAAAAAACATGACACGACAACCGCATCTGCTAAACCACGTGCGCCAACAGTCCAGCTAGCAGAGCATCTCACCGTACCTGATTGTTGTTTCAACAGTTAGCCCACATAATTAAGCTGGTCAATGTTGCAGATAGCCACCCCGTGAGCAATTGCAGAATCGATGATGGTATCATGTATGACTACTAGATCCAGAACTCTAGTCCTTTGTTTTTTTTGCTCTACCATGCATTAATTGTACCTGATATTGACAAATCCATTCATTCTATTATGCTATATATACTACCTTATAGTACTGCTTCAAAATAGACGATGTATTTTTTTAACATTTCCAAATAAAATCTTGTCTTTGGTCACTTAACCACTCATCAAATGGGGGGAACCATATTTAGCTAGTCCTATGTTGAAACCCTGTCCTAGTTTTTACCTTTTGTGGGTAGAGAGGCTAGCTCGAGCTAGAGAGGAGTGAAAATGCAAAGCAATAATCATGGATGACGATGCACCTTCTCCTCGTACTGCCCTTTGTTTTGTTGCAATAAACAAAACACACTAAACGGCCGGAGTGTATGTAGCTGGTGATTCCAGTGCGTGAGTGGATGGGCGTCGTGACCGATGTTTTCTTTAATTTCTTAATTTATTATTAGGGCTAGATAACCTCTCCATACTATGTAGTACTAGAATCCAGGGTCCTTGATTAGGGTTTGCAGCTTCTAAGGTTTTTTTCTTCTCCATCATCGCCGCCGCACTGACATGACCCACTACTAGTGCATGCAAAACTACTATAGCTTGTAACTATTTTATATTGTTGCTTTTTCCTGCAACTAACCCTATATATGCATATATATGCATGCATTGTTCCTAATAATAACTTTATTTGCTACTCCTGTTTAGTTTTGGAACGAACAAATGAAGCACGGCCAACTCCTTTTGCATTGCCTAGCTAGCTAGGAACATGCCAGCTTTCTTGCATTGCATGCTTCCATTCGATCGGCTAAAGCTAACAGATGATGAGCGAGTAGTACAAGCCCCTTTATTCCTCTGTCTACGTGTCTAGCCAATTGACTAGTATATGCTTGTTTTGCTCAGCTCAGAAGAAGAAGAATCTCTGCATTTTAGAACGCAAAGCATCTTACAGGTGGCTGTGTCCCAGCAAGCCCACCTTTCTTCCTTATCCCTTCTTTCAAAAGGATAAGATATATATATATATAATGTTGGAAGAATAATAGACCACATTATATATGCAGCTAATAAGCTAGCAGGACCTAGTTTCTTCTTAATGAAAAACACGCTAAGACGAGTATATGGAAATGTTTTTGCATATCCTATTCAAAGGACATGTTGGCTCTGGTTTTAGATACTGTCATAGTAATTAACATGAGAAATAAAAGAAGCTGCTAGTTTTCCTTGCTGCAATTTGTGGAGCTAACATATATAGCAATAATACAATTTGTCGTCTTCCATGGTGGCCTTTCTCTAAATTTGGACAATAATGTCAGACTTATATCCTTATGTGACACTCTCTCCTCTTTTTTTTTTTGCTGCACTACACATGATTCAGGCCGTGGTATGGTTACACCTTTATAATAACAACAACAATAATAATTTTGGGTTGAGATGCCTCTTATAGCGAAGAGGCCGGTTGAGGCCAGGAACTCATCTGTCATATCTCTGTTAGAAAACATATATTATGTATATTTCTGTGTTGTTTATTATATATTCAGATATGTTATTACCACAACATTAAAAATATAATTTGGAGAGGAGACTCAGGTGATGGTGAGAACATGGGCTACTGACATCCAGTTTATTAATTAGAGGGAGTGCATTATGATTCAGAAATATTAATAGGATAAGCGTACTTTATTTATTTATTTATTTATTATCTCATCATACCCATATTAGTTGTCGTTTTAGACAAGGTTTGAGTTAAACATTGAGAATATAAACCATGAATAACTTTTAAGTTGTTGAGTTTGAAAAAATAAAAATCATATCAATAGATTTGTCTTGAAAAAGACTTTTATAAAAATATACATGTATTAAATATTTTTCAAAAAATAAGTCATTAAACTTATGTTTCGAAGACCGTGTTGCTGTTTAAAACGACAACTAATATGAATATGGAGGAAGTACAAATGAAACAATTAATGACATGCGCGCGCACACACACACACACACACACACACACACACATATATATATATATATATATATATATATATATATATATATATATATATATATATATATATACACACACACACACGTACGTCATGCATACGTATCCATTGTTTAAGCGTTTAACCCTTCCATTGCAAGGAAGAGTCGTCGTCGTCAGTGTCTGATTGAATAATAACAATAATGTAGTTAAAACATATACTTCATCCATTCCAAATTATAAACCACTTCGATTTTTTAGCTACACATCTATATATTTTACTATGCATCTAAATATAATAATACATAATAAAATGGATACACCGAAACATTCAAAACGATTTATAATTTAAAATAGATGAATTATAATATACCTGTGGCGAACTAAATCAGTGGGCCATATATATAATAATAATACTGGTTGTTACTGGTCCTAAATTAACTAGCAACACTACTACCGTGATCGTTCTAAAAACATTATTAAATCGTTATTATTCAGATGGCACCTGTCTGAGATCGAGACGAGGAATCTTTCGGGTTAGAAGATGCCTATACTGGCTGGTGAGATGCCTACACCTACACCTACACCTACACGTATGCAATTAATTAATTAAATCGTTTTCCATCGGATCGTTAAACTAATTAATAAACAATGATGGAACCTAATGATCAGATCGAGAGTACCATAGTCGATGGTGAGGAGTACTAGATTATTAAGAACAGTCCATACTACATTCGCAGTACCCTTTAATTTGTATTGTGTTTATCTTAATTATGTATATATCATGACACATTATTTGTCGCCTTACACGCGATGACACCGATCACTCTAAGATTCGTGCGGTGCACCAAAAATCAAATTAGAGTACAGAGCTTTTAATTTTGCCCTTTAATTGGAGAGGGGATAACACAACAGTGGTAGCATTTGCATTATTGATTATATTGACTATCTTGCAGAACAAGAGATTTTAATTAGTTGTAATATCTACAAAGTTATTCACATCTTTAACTACAGACCATCTTCTTTCCTAAATTAAAATCCCTAGATAGCTAGTAAGTGCTCTTTTTTTTACCTGCTGCTTGATAAGAGGGCCGGTACTCACATGCATGACAGCACCTACATTTGTCAGTGATGAAGGTCTGAGTAATAATAATGAAGTAGTACTCCCTAGTTGTTGATGTTGGAGTATTATCTATATTATTCGCAATTAATCTGGATGATTAGCACACAACTCTCTCTCTCTCTCTATATATATATTCAGTAGCTAGCGCTACAACATACATTATTCTATAGCCACATTTATTTACAATAATTTTATATTAATTTACGATAAAGTGATCAAATCAAATACATATTAGTTGTGTTACTATAACACATGAGAATATTTACCGTGATGTTATATTAATTAAATCACATAGTAGCATGGATTATATAGTAACTCTTTACTATGTGATTACTATAACATGAGAATATTTATCGTGACATTATATTAAATCACACAGCAGCATGGATTATAGTAATTCTTTACTATGTGATTACTATAACATTATCATAAATATTCTCAAATTTTATACTAACACAAACTATCTATTCACTTTATCGTAAATTAATATATAAAATTATCATAAATAAGTATAGTATATTACCAACCACTATATGCGCATGGAATAACTGGTGGATCTGATGATGAATCTCAAGTGTACTAGTAGGACTAATACTAACTAAATAAACACACTTAAGTAGCTATTCAGTCAACTAATAAGCGATCGATCTCCCCATCGTCCATGCTAGCTGTATATCTACCGTTGTAATAAGCGCGGGCCTGGACGCGGCCTCGCCCTGGCCACGTCGCCCTCTCGTTCCGGCCGTCCGATCTCTTCAGTGGACGGCTAGGATCGCCCCCATGCCGCCGACACTTTTGCATAAAAGACCTCCAGTTTAGTTGAAATCAACCCGCGTTACAGCTAGATTTTCATGAACAGTAAATGCGTTCTGTTTTCTTCCATATAGGCCCCTGTATTCCAGAAATACTTCGCGCGAAGAAGACGAAATTCCGGTTTGATGGATTTTTTGTGGTTAGACGCCCGCCTGCCTCTTTTGCGAACAACACCCCGTCCTAGGCGCCGTACCCGGGCCACCGGTCCTCGTTGCCTCATCTCTCACTCCGTCTGGCTCCTCCCTCTCTCTCCCTCGCTCCCCACCCTAGACGACGCGGCTGCTCGCACCACCCACGCAGCGAGGCGGCGCCCCCACCCCGCTCGGCGGCACGACGCGCTGCCCACCGCGGCTTGCCCCCCCTCTCGCTCTCCCCCTCCCCCACGCGACTTCCTGCAGGCGCTCCGCGGGGACGCAAGGCGATGGCGCGGCGCCGCCAGGCCCGCCGGTGGCAGCCCCGCCGTGCTCGCCCTCCGCCGTGTCGGCGGCCGCTTCCCTGCCGGCGCGCGCCTCCCTCTCTCAGTAGGCGTCGCATGCTTCTTACCCCCTCCCTCTCTCGTTCTGTTCCGATGTGGCCGTGGCGCCGTAACCCTAGGTCAGCGTCAAGGTCCTGCGATGGCCGCACTCCTGGGGCGATGGCGCGCCGGCACGTCCGGGCCCTCGAGGCTGCTGGCCCCTCCCTCGCCCTCTCTTTTCCGGTGCGCGGCTCTTTTCCTCTCTTCCTCTCCCTCTCCCTCTCCCCCTCCTCTCTCTCGATGTGGTGCTGCAGCATTCGACGAACCATGGTCACCCTCCGGCGTGGCGGCGCACCGGCGCCTAGGCTCCGGCAGTGGCTACAGCCGCTACCGGGCCCAGCGTGGGCGCCTCCTCCTCGGCGACGCTGCTGCTCGGTATGCCATGATAGTGCCTTCCCTCACCCTCAGTCTCAACTGTGGTTGTTCACTACCGCGTGCAGTACCCCAGCCCGCCTCCTCGGTGACGCTGGTGCCTGGCAGGCCACTCCGGTGGCTGTCCTCAGCCTCAAGCCACGCCCGTGCACTGGGCGTGCAGTGCCACAACCAAGCCTGCGTTCTTCCTTCTCTACCTCCATACCTCCATCCAGCTACATCGGATTTTGGGGTTTTCCTGCTGAAAAATCAACGGGTGATGACCTTCACCTGACTACATCGGGTTTTCATGTTTTCCTACTAAAAAATGAGCCGGTGGCCTCCTGGTTGCCATGGTCAAATTTGGGAGACGGACAAGAGCCTGGACAACATGCCTGCTTGCCATGGTTTACACTTTTCTTCCTCAGTTTCTACCTGGTGAATGGTGCTTTGTAGCTTCTGGAGATGGTTCACTGTGTCCTCTTTTGATGAATGGTTCCCCTAATTATTGCAGAGATACATGTTCTATATATATATATATATATATATATATATATATATATATATATATATATATATTATATATATGACAGAATTGATGTCATCACAGGCCCCATCGTATGGTCGATCAAGACCCAATTTTGAGGCTGACCTCACCTTACATGCTGCACCAAATGGCCCTACAATAGTCCTCGGCTACCATAAGTGGCCAGAAGGTGATTTGTTCACTCTACGTTCTTAACTTAGTACAACTCCATTCTTTAGGTCATAGAATTAATTACTTATGTCGGTGATTGGTTTTGTCAGATAGAGTTTGCCTCCCATCTGCTGATGCCTCATAGATTACTACAAAGGTAAAATAGACGACTTCAGTTACAATATCACCTATGTTGGTGATTGGTTCTTTTATATTAATTAGTATAAATTACTCTTGTGGCATATTGTGGATCCGTATCCTATAATGTAGTTCATGCCTTTATTTTTATTAAGTAAAAACTATGGCTACAGGTTGGAAAATCTGTGTTCTAACAACCTTTACCATGTCCTCTCCAAATCAATGTCCTATCAATTTTTGCCCGTCCCACCAAAGCCATTTGTAATCAGTGGGAAACATTTTTGAGGCTCCTTTAGCTATATATGTTTGTTGTCACTCCTTTTTGTATGTGCTAACTGTATGGTTTTGTTCCCTTTGGTATTAGGATCTGTAGGAATCAGGACATTGAAGCAAATAGACTACAGGTTACTGGTTCTTTTGGGTATGTGCTGAGTGCTGACACCTTGAGTTCTTGCAGTGTATGACATTTCTCAACTACATGTTGACCTTACCCCACTGCAAGAGCTCAAATTATGCCATCCCATTTAGTTGTGAGGCTATCTCTTCCTTCCCTTCTTTTATAAATTATTTTTTTATTGTCCTAACTCTTAGTTGATAGTGAAAAACAAAGAACATCCTCTCATGTTCCTTTCTGCTTCCCACATATTTACATGAATTATTCATGGTTCAGATAACTACCTTAAAGTTGATAATGATTTACAAAAGAAAAAAACTCTCAGTTTTTTCCTACTTCCCACATATATTTATATGATTTATTAATGATTGAGACAACAACTCTCAGCTCCCAATTGTTCATAGTGATGCTTTATGTAACCCGACTATAATTTGTGCCAGCTACAATGCACTTTGAGCCTTAGAATGAAAAAAATATGACATGACCTTTGGTAAGTAAGTGCCACAAATGTGCCTCAATTATGTGCTCTTTAACTGAGATAGACATAAATAGGGTATTCTTTATTGCAATTAGAGGACACTATACTCCACTTCTACACAAAGGAGATGACAATGTATATGACATCCGTAGGTCTGTTCGGGAACCCCTTCTCTATTGCCATCTTATCTCTTAGAGGTCCAGATCACCCAAGTTAGCCTTGCAAACATAAACATACCCAGCTGTTTAGAGCACTAAGTTTTGTTCCCACCCAGTTGTCAGCAAGATCAGCCAAAGAAGATGGGAACCCCACCCATCCAAAGGCATATCTAATAATGCACCATGCAAGATGAGCAACTGGACAATGAAAGAAAATATGTTCGATGGTTTCTGGTTTATCACATAGAATACGATTATCATTTCTTTTCCACCCTCTTTTTCTTTAAGAACCTAGGCAGCTTGTAATTTACCATTGAAGAGCTGCCAAAGGAAGAATTTGATTTCGAGTGGAACCCTGCACTTCCAGATCAGCTTTGCTATCCAACTCTTGATCCCTCCATTTGACATGAAATAGAACGACGACTTTGTTGTGAACTTTCAATATTTATTTAAAGCCCAAAACACCTCATCTTCCCCAGATTCACATTTTTTAGTTCTTCCTGTACCTGCTGTCATTCCTGGAGTCACCGTCCATGTAGCGATCTTCTCAAGCTCTGACACCATTCTCCCTTGTTACAGGTATCAGCCACAGTGTTATAACTATTATCACAGATGTTGTGCAGCTTTGAATATTTAATTTTCAGTGGAACCCTGTATAGCCACGCATTCTCTCATAACACAGTTTTCTTACCATTTTTTACTATATATCACCCCATTTAAACATATGTTTGATTTTGGGTAAACCCTGTCAAAACTGTGAGGACTCTCTTGTTTTAGAGTTGAAAAAATTACCGCCTGACATGTATTTTACCATTTTTAGATTTTATAGCAGGTTTCAGTGCTCCTCTGAAGTGCACAACATCGCCTTACTTGACCTTTTATTTGAATGAGTTTTACAGGATATTAGTTGTGTAAAATTAGAGGACTTGCGGCCACTTAGTGTGGTTTCTCTATTTTCCCCATTTACATGTGTGGTCTTTTACAGTAAAAAATGGGACCTTTGTTTCATGTTTCCATTATGCACCATCGTTAGAATCAGGTGCTGGATCTTTGCTCTACCTCCAGTCTACTGGATTGAGCTTCCTTGTGGTTTTGTGCCTCCAATTCTTCGTGTATTGCTTTGATGAGTCTCTCTTTTTTATTGCCCTTCAACGTTTCTAATCTACAAACAAATTTCCTGTCTCATTGGTGTGCCCATCTCTTCATTTCTGTCTTCTAATCTATGGATAAAAGCAGATTGATAGCAGTACTTATTTTGTTTGCTTTTTTTGTGTTTGCATTGGCTGCCACTCTCTACACTTCTTTTATTAGATGAAGAGATGGGCATCGACAGTGAAATGCTTGAAGAAGCTTATGAGCAGCTGCGTATAGGTAAAATTTTTGTCAGGCAACGCGTTTGCTGGGTAGATATTATGCTCGTGTAAAATTTGTGAATAAGCTTATGCTAACTGTGCCCAAAACTGACATGCAACTGATGAGCAAGAGCTTGCTCTTGCACCAAGCTGCAATTATGGCTTCAGTACCGTCTCCTCCTATGGCACTTCTTCTAAAGAGCCTTTTTATCTGATGTCAGGTATAATAACAGCTGCAGCTATGGCTTCTAGCAGTATGTTTGAACTACTATGACAGACTAACATTTGTAGTTGCACTTCACAGATTACTCCCTCGACCGGAGCTTTGAATCGGATCGAAGCTGGAAGCTCTATTAGCGGTGTGAAGATCATTGACATCTCAGAGCGTGCCACCAAACTCCTTCGGTTGCTATAACTTTTGTCATTTGCAGTTCGATGTGTTATACTATGATACTATCTACATCGTTCGTGCAGAATCTCTAGCTCTTTCATATATAATTATGTAAAGCTTAAGCTTTGTTCGAACGTCTATCGCTCCACCTGAACCTTATTGTATTTTAAGACCGGTCTTCGTGCCGGATAATTTATCTTATTAGTATGGTTGATTGCACGCAAGAACATGACTTTGTGATCTAGCTTTACCATCATTATTGTTGTCTTCACACTGGATATATATTTGTTTGGACGTTAGTACATATTAACTTTCATGCATTTTACTGTTGGTTTTAATTCTTTCCCCACATATAAACAACATCTGTCGTGTGAAGACAATGTAGGCTTCAGTTTTTTTTTTTGCCTCAAATGCTTCTCCACTTTTATCTGTTGCATTTGGTTTTCTTATTTATTTTTATATTATAAATATAGTATTTGTGGTTTCAACCCACGCGCAGGAGCGCACCATTATCACTAGTACATATAAATATCGAAGAACCAACACAAGTACGATGCAATGATGCAAGCCCACCACATCTTTTCATGAAAAACCAGCAGCGTGCTTACCACAGTTTACTTAGTATATATTGCATTGTTCCGCCCATCAGCCGATCCATCAGTAGTACTTAACCCTAATTAACAATAGTACACTTTTGCAGGTACTCCGTACCGGTAGCTAGGCACTTATTACCGATTTGACAGTTAAAGGGTATCTCTTATTACCCTGTTTTATAGTTAAAGATTAAAAATCAAACTTCAGTATGAGTTGGAGGTTGAAAGGTGTATTTTACCTTAATAATAATGTGACAGCCATCTTGGCCGTGTGCCTTGATATTAATTCGAGTCCGATAGTGTATATGATCGACCGACCTAACAATTAGATTGCATTGATCAATCAAAGAGTATATATAGCCATATTTCATAGCGACGCAGTTATAAAATGCTCTCTTCTTTTAATTTTCTCATGGCAAATCTAGTCGAACCACTGTTAAAACCCTTTGATATATATCCACCTCAAACCTAGTGAGTCTGGCCGGGTGAATTGGGGCACTCCAATAATCCACCTGAACACACACTAGATTGAGGTGGATACGAGTGTAGCCAATCACTACCTGATATGGTGGGTTTCAAGTTTGTCGTAGGTCATGTAGATTGCACTTCATGCCAAATGGTGGAGAGATTATCGAGTAATTCTTTCAGAACCATGCATGATTGGATACAAGTGGTTTGGATGAACTAATAGGAGTTATCTAGTAGCTAGTGGTTTATATGAGAGGCATCCAATGGTGTAGAGGGATGACTGGATGAGGAGTTCAGCTAGCTTGGCAAACATGTGTTCTCAGGGGACCATGCATTGGATGGTGGCCATATGGCTGCGTCCAGCACCAGCACCAGCAGTACACAGTGCCACCGAACAAACAGCTCAGAGCCTCAGGCTGCTGCAGCGACGCACCAATGCCGGTTGCTGCATGTTTACTGCCCCGTGTGTGCCCAGGGAAGAAGTCCTTTCGTCCTTATTTTCTTCTGGCCGATCGATGATGCTCCACTTACCTTTGTTTTTCTCACTTTTTTTTTCATTATTTCTTTCATCTGCATATCCACTGCCTGTATATATATAAAGGGTAGTTCTAACAATATGAAAATATCTACTCGAATATTTTTATATATTTAATAAAAAGAAGAGAGAATGGTAAGTTAGCTCTTAGTAAAGAGCTAAGAGATCTCACTCTTTCTTTTTTTTTTGCTATGTTCACATGTTTTTCTATACGTACTACTATAATTTAATCTTTATTTTTTTAGTTATATGAGCTAGCTAGTAACTTGACTATTATTGAGGGTGTACTAACTGTGTAAGATTCTGTTTAGCGTGACTCTAAACAACTGTTCGGTTTCTTACTGTAGTGCACAAGGAGGAGCTGGAGTCGGCTCTGTTCGTCTAGTAAAAAAAAAACCGTCGTTCTGTGAGAGAATAAGCTGAAATAAAATGAAAGCAGTTCAAACGAACAAAGCCGGCCTAAAGTCCGACTGGAGCTTCACCAAAAAGGGTCTATCCCTGTCTAAGATTTTGATGTGGATATTGTGGGATTTTCAACAACAAAATAATATATATATACCTGCTTCTGCTTGTGTTAGGTCCCAGTCTCACCTCACCTGCGTTGTTCTTATATATACGCACCAATGCAATGCTTGTTGAGTACGCAGCTAGCTGGCAGTAATATGGCTAGGCAACAAGCCTGCCGGCCAGTAGTCTCTTGCAAATGGTTGCCCGGCCGGCTACCGGCCGCCTCCTGCACTGACTCATACACATTCATTCCAGCTGTCTAGCTTATTTCTCCGGCGAGGGTGAGCTGCATATGCGTGCGCGTGGGGGGCCGCGGTTGGGCGGCGCCGCGCGCACATGCATCTGACGGAGAGGCAGCGGCCGGACCGGCGAGCGTGCGCTGGCCGGCCGGTTACTTCGGCGAGGGCGGCGCCGACGTTCAGCATGCAGCCCACGGACGGGCCTGTGTTCTCCGGGGTGCGTGGCCGCGGTGTTGGTGGGCCACATGGAGACCACTATCGCCCCCAGCTAGCGCATTCTTGCTGGTCTCTCTCTGTGAGCGTGTCTCTCTGCTGTCTCTATTTCTCATTGACCAATGCTTGCTAGAGAGAGAGAGTAGAGAGTAGAGAGTAGAGAGTAGAGAGAGAGAGACGCGTCCACCACCCTTTCGGTGCGTCTAAATCTTATCATTTCTCTTTATTTATTTATTTATTTATTATACCCCTCTTCTTCACATTAGTCAGCCTGTCCGTCCGTCTTCACCTCGCCCTCCTCCTCCCCTCCTCATCCTCCTCCATGGACGACGGAGCTTCATCAGCTTCCTTTCCTGCCAACTAGCAGATATAGCTGGCTACACTACAGCACAAAGATAGATCTCCACTCCTATCATCATCCGGTCCTTCCTACTACGCGTCGCCTAGGGTTTTGCTTAGCTGCTTTCGTTCTTCGTTCATATTCCCCAGTCGATCTGCTGTGCCGTGGATCTGCTCATATATATATATATATACCTAGATGCTAGCTAGCTATCTTGCTTTGCCTAGATCGATCCATGTATTAGCCACCTAGCTAGCTAGCTAGTCGATCAGCCAGCCCCCTCATCAGCTTTTGCTCTCGCTCTGATCCTCCCTTCGATTCACCAAGGAGACCAGTAGTGGTGGCAATCTTCGCCTGTTAGCTGCTATCTTTCGATAAGATCCACTGATCGATGTGATGCACATGCACATGCACATCTACATATATACATACACACATCAACAATTCTACTCTCTCCATCATATATGGATCCCCTTTTCTTCTTCCGGGCGGCTGCGGCGGCGGCGGCGGCGAGCTGAGGTGGAAAGGTATATAGTGTGACAATCCAGTTCTTGGGTTCCTTGCATCTATCTCCTCTCCGTTCCTCCCTTATTATTGCTCTTTTGCATCATATATACCTATATATATGCCCGGTCCGGCTCATCTGTTTATCCAGCTAGCTCATCCAGATCCATATATGCTTGCATCTAGCTGCTTTAATTTGATGCATGCATGATGCTTCAATCTATCCGGCCCTCTTCTTCTTCTTGATTCGTAGGCTTGTTTATGTCTGACACACACACACACACGTGTGTGTGTGTGTGTGTGTGAGAAGCACATGATAGATAGATAATCCCTCTCTTCTCTCATTTTCATTTCTATTGATGGATACATGGGGTTCAAATAGTAGCTGTGCTCGCTCTGTCGATCTGTGACATACACAACACGTACACTACCTTAATTAGTTTCCTCGTCTAGCTTTGCCTGAAGAACTTATTGGAGAATTGAAGTTATCTGCTACAGATTATGAAGCAAACAGTCGGTGCTTGCAGGTGCAGCACCATCAAGATTCACATCCAACTCATCCTCACTGATGATATGTATATGCATATGTGATGAGATGAGAATCTTGATGATGCTGCATCAGCAAACACTCACTTATCAATCTCACCTAGCACTACTGGCCGGAGACAATGGATATATTTTAGTTTCCACTTTCCAGTGTGGCGTGGAGAGACTGAGAGACGACGAATTCGGCCGGTGCAGTTGAGTACTACTCTTCTCCTTTCATATTGCCTTCAGTTACCTTAATTAGTTATCATGTTAATGTGTTTTCACTTAATTCAGTTAATTACGGCTCTCTCTCCCTTTCTCTCTCTCTCACATGGTTTTCATCTTGCAAAACTGCAGAAATTTGATAGATCCTCGCATGTTTGAGGTTGGATTAACCCAAACATGAAGTGCCGCACGCATCCGCATATATATGATAGCTAGTTAGCTAACTGATGAAGTGTGTGCAAGGTGAGTAATAGGTATAATGATACCTTGCTTTGTTTTGAGTAGTTCATTCGTTTCCATTTGGGAAGCATATATATATGCACGTCATTATTATTAAGGCCGGTGCGCCATGATTTTTATGGTATACTATTCTTATCAGTTTAATTTCAGGTTTTTCTTCGATTTTACATCACCTTCAGTTCTTTTATATTAACATCATTTCCACATCTGCTGATTTTGAGGATGATTTTCAATTCACTTTGCAAGAACCGAAGTGACTGCACTACTGCGCCCTGCCCGGCCTACTTAGAGATATTGGGTTTAATTATATATGTATTATTACGCATGCATATATTAGCTTATTACCAGGTTTATTAAGTTATTATTAGTTTTGTGCTTCTATATATAATAATCCATCTTATCAATGCGCCACTTCCATTTTAAATTTGGTTTATTTGCTGGCTTTTCCTATTGTACAAGTTCCCCACCACTCCCTTTTCGATCCCAGCTAGATCGAGAGGGACAAATTAAATAAAGCAAAACACAGTCATATATAGTATATATAGGACACTTTTAATTAATCTATACATATACATATATAGGTAATTAAGAGAACAGAGGTCGCATGTTCCCTTAATCATGCATTGGCATCTATATGTACTTTTATTTCTTCTTGTTCAGATCCAAACCCAGCATTAGTTGAAGCTAACTGCACGTAAGTACTCCCATCGGCATCATCGTCATCCTCTGATTGAGGTACAGTAGTACAGATATGCTCATCTACAAAATATTCCCAATCTCATCATTTAGTTGAGTCGTTGTGTCATCAATGTCTAGCTAACTGCAATACTGCATATTCTGTAGCTATATATCTGTACTCTCTGCTACTACCTCAGAATATAGAGCTAGCTGTCGCCTCCCTGCAGGCAGCAGGCAACTCATCAAGCTATACATTCACATGGAGCAGCTATTCATCATCAGTTAACGCGGCTACGTACGCCGTATTTATCTCCGCTGTCAACACGGACGAGGCGCGAATTATATTGAAGCTCCAGCGTGTCTGCATGCAGTCAGGAAAAAACATGAAGGTTCGTTCACCAGAACCCAAATATAATGCATGCCTATAATAGTTCTTCTGTAATTTGATTTCTAATGTATGTCTAGTTTGGACTTTGACATAAAGGTCAGCAATTTGATTTCTCTTGTAAAAGTCTTGTGACACTCAATCTAGGCCTAGGCTGGTTTTAGAATCGGCCCATGTAATTTTATCCCATATAAGAAAAACTCTTTAAAATGACTTGAAAATAGTACCACATTGGTTTTCAACGGGATAAGTCATAAGACTACCCCTAATAATCCTTATAAAATATGGGGTACATGGACGATTGAGGTATCTAACTACACAATCGATCAGTCCTTTATCAATCTATCAAATATATCAAATTTTTACTCCTTATCTCTTCCATCCCTCTTGTTGTCCTACATGTCCCTCAACAGGATTTGTGGGTGTTCTAGGTGGCCTTGCCAATCCTAGAACATCCCCGTCTTGCATCTCCCCAACTCGACTTCTTCATGAAAGGTGTCGTGGGTTTATCTAGCGAAGAACGAACATCTAATCAGCCTTATCTACCTACTGGCCAGCCTCGTTGTTGTGTGTTTTGCTCATGTGTGGCTCGGGCGTTGTAGCCCATATCAATGTGGTGACCAAATAAGCGCCAACACACTTTTTTGGCGACTTAGCTGAGGATGAAGCAAAACAGATCTACTAAGATGGGCAACAGAAAGCCTTCTACCGATCAACTACTTGAGGAGATTTTGCAATATGCTAGAAGAGAGGTGAAGGCCCAAGCTGCTTCCGATCTAGGGTATGCTCTAACATGTTTCGAGATGGATGTGTAGGGAACTCTAAAGAAGATCAAAGATGTCAACTTTGATCCTTCCTACTACATCTACATATGAGGTAAACACCAGATCAATCTCCACCTACATCTGGTGTTACACGCGGTGAGTTTGCTCAGATGATTCATGAGTTTTTTTTAGATCCCCATATTTGACAAATTTAACCAACTCATGGATAGCTATAGAAACAGGAAGGAAAAGAAGTACCAATTTGCTGTTTTTTTTTGCTCATGATGCTTCTATTAGCAAATCGGCCCCAATTGCTGGCCAACCTTGATATGGAATGTCGATCGACTTTAAAATCGCCATCAAGCCTTCTGGGCTGGGGGGGGGGGGGGGGTTCATGCTATAGAGAAAAAAAGGAGATGAAATTGTTGATGTCCAAGGTTAATGTTTAGTGGAAGCTAAATGGCTTTGCTAGGGGGATATTGATTTAAAAGATAATATTTTAGTGTACGGATAATTATCTTTCAAATCAAAATTTCAATGTTTGGTAGTATCAATAATCGTATTCTGATAGATATGGTTTATGCAATGTAAACCCTAATAAAACATAAAAGTAGTCACTACACACAACTGTGCCGAATACATTAATTACTCTATAAATGGAACCATAACGTAATTAATCGAGCAGCAACACAAGTTAGTCTTATGGAGTACTCTCTCCGTACTAAAAAAGGTTGTCGTTTAGGACAAAGTTTTAGTCAAACATTGGGAATATAAATCATGAATAACTTTTAAGTTGTTGAGTTTGAAAATGTAAAAAACATATCAATAGATTTGTCTTGAAAATACTTTCATAAAAGTATACATATACTATATTTCAATAAATATTTTTCAAAAAATAAGTGGTCAAAATTACACTTTGGAGACCGTGTTGTTTTCTAAAACGAAAAGCTTTTTGAGTATGGAGGGAGTATTTCTTTACTAAAAAAAGTCAAAACTGTATCATCACGCATGTAAGTGATTAGCTCATATAATGTGACTGGTTTATTGTTCTTCCCAGTTTAGCTGGTTTATCATCACACATATAATGTAACTAGATCAAAGACAATAGGTCTACAATGTAACTGGTTTATATTGTTCGTCCTAGTTTAGCTTGTATACCAAAGAGCCAGGCCGATGCCACACCGAGCGAGCTATGATTAATTGCTTGTTTTAAAATTTTAATCGAGGCTGGTTATTCAAAGAATTGAAGTTGCTTAGTCAGACGTATGAAGAGCATTCGGCTATAGTTTGGCATCTGTGTGCCACAACCACTTTTTCCCACAGGGGTCAAGCCCGTCTACTCGACGAGCCGAGGCACCCGACCGGCTATATATAGGATTGTTGCATACCAGTGATACCACTGTCTTTTTTTCTCTCAAATACACAAAAGATTTATGCATCTTTGTATTAAGATCGAGAAATATTGAAAACACTACTAGAGAGAAATTTGTTATGTCCTCCCTAACAGTCACACTGTGTTATACAATCCTGCTGGTTTTGTTAGTCTAGCTGTATTTAACCTACCAAATCACTCATAATATATCTATATACTTCTCACATTTTCTCCTATAATAGTAATTATTTCTCATAAAAGTTCCTTCTGCATATTATTAATATACTATATATATCCTAGGGAGTTGTGTCCAATTAATTTATTTTATCTAGAAATTATTCGTGCAACAAAAATTGACTTATAAATTATGTTTCAAATCGATATAACTGCTAGGAGGAATAATTATTTCTCGAGACAACTAGTAGTGTTTCCTTTACGGTATTATTTCCCTTTAAGCGGAAATTATTATTTCCTTTTGTCAAAGTACGTAAGTTATCTAAGAGTAGTTATTTGTTTATTGTCTTAATTTTACTTGTTACTATACATATAAAATTAGTCGTTGAGAGGCTCAAGTTTTAGTTTTTCCACCTTTTTTGCATATCCAACTAACTATATATCCAACCACCGGCCTGTTAGTATATGTAGGTTGATCCAACAGTACAGCCCTGCTAATGTATCATTAGGTATATAGCTACTATACTATGTTTACTCTTATATATATAATCCTATCCATCTATACTATCATCAGCACCAATAATGGGGCTGGTGATTTACTACTGAAGTTGCAAATACATATACTCCCTCCGTCCCTAGTTTATGAAGCGTCGTTCTGGGTTTTCGTGTCATAACTTTGACTATATTTATATAAAATACGTGTAATATTTATGTCTCCAAATAAATTTATTAAAAAACTAGATCAAAAGATCTATCTAATGATACCAATTAATTAAATGTCATAAATATCAATACTTGTTTATATAAAATTAATTTAAGTTATTTCTGGGGAAGTGAGATTGACAATTATTTAGGATGAAGAGAGTAAGAGATAACATCATCATGTATATAGTAGCTAGTACTGATGACGTATGCATGCATGGACCGCGTTACGTACGTACGTGTACGTGCATTATGTGGCCGGTATGCATGTTTAAATAGCTTGCATATATTATTGGTCCCGTGCCGGGGCCGCCGGCCGTTCCTGCATGCATGCATGCATGTGTACCGTCGTAGTACGTGATTTCTCCCGTGCGTGTACGTACGTGGGATGACGTGGCTGTAAGCTAGCCGGTCGACCGGCGGACTGTAGTGTAACCGATCGATCGATGATATCCATCTCCTGTGACTGCTGCCAATTGCTTTGATCTGATCGATCTGCAGCATGCAGTGCAGTGCAGTGGTCAGCTAGCTAGCTAGGGCTAGTGGCGGCCACACACACAGACACAGCACAGAGGTCGTGTGTCATGTTGCCGCTTGTCATGTGCATCTTCATCCCACTTGTTCCTTGTTCCTTCCTGCTGCATATATGCTACCGGCCCCTAGCCTAGCCTGCTGTCTCTCTGCCTCTATCTGCATGCGCGCAACGGGAAAAGTCAGCGTACGCGCGCCCCTAAAGTATCCTAGCTAGCTAGGGTACGTACTAGGGTAGGGTACGGTGCTTATCTCAACCTAGCTACCCAATACTCTTTTAATGACCCTCCTCACAACACGTAGTAATGTGGTTTTCTCCCCCATAATGGCATGCCAGACGCCTTGCTTGTTTGGGGTACTTTTTTTTTTGTCAAGGTCGAACGATTGCTTTGTTTGGCTACTCCGGACGATTGAAGCCTTGGAATAATTCTCGAGTGGAATAATGGTTCACTAATCTGTATAGTGTTAATTAATGAAGTGGAATAGTTCCTGGTCCAAAATATTTAGTTGTCTCTACATAACACCTAATAATGTTGCATTGTTCCACACACACGTGATGCTGCATTGTTCCACCTGATGTTGTTGTACGGCTGGCTAGCTTGCCACTGCACTTTAGCAACACGTGCAGTGGCGGAGGACAGATAACAACCAAGGTGTGGCAGAGAGTTAACATAGTTTGATATATAGCACAAACATTAAGAAAAAAACACATGATATAGCTAAAATAAAGAATAGTGAAACAAATTTGAGGTAGGGCAGGTGCCACACCTTAGCCCTACTGAGCCCTCCGCCACTGCATGCCAACGTGTTAGTCGACAATGACTGATTGATGGGTAATGATTAATTAGGTGGACATCTCTATTCTCCATCTTGCAAAAGCCTCTATATATTATCAACGTGGGCCAAGTCCCATCTCCAATAATATAAAAAAAAACTTTTTTGTTAAAAATGTGAGCTATCGCATGAGAATTTCTTTCAGCATATGACACAGACACACATCTATATACAAAAATGATAACGTGACATAATAATTATGAGAGTGAAGATATGAGTTCATCGATTTGGATGAATTAATCCCGCGCACACTGTTTCCATTCAAAGCATTTAATTTGTATCATCCAAGCATTGGAACCTAAGTAAAACTCCACCAATAGTATTTCCTTTCATATATAATACCGCACAACATTCAAATACGTAGGCCTATGATGGCACTGTGAAATGAATTTGTATATTTGTATCTTATTGCATTTTATTACCCAGATATGACTCTTAAAAAAACTACAATAAAATCTAGCACTGAGATAGGATATATACAAACCCATGCAAGTAGATGTGTTGCATCATCAGAACATATGCTAAGATTGACTTGTAGTATGATGGGCGTGTTTGGTTTCAGCCCTCATATAGTCACATATGCTAAGATTGACACTTGTAGTATGGCCGGTGTGTTTGGTTTGATCCCTCATATAGTCCGTGCTTGGCCAGATATATAGGCGTCTAAAATCGGACATCTAGAAGTGCTACTTAATCTAAACAACTCTGACCCAATGATTTTTCTTAATTATATGAATATGCATCCAATGCCCATGGGATGTTTCCCTATGATTATTCTCCAATAATGCATTAATGCCCTACCTTTGTGAGTTTGAACATGGTGTTTTAGTTTGTACTAAGTTAAACACATTGGCATGTACGTCATCAAATTAATTTTATTAAATCTATTATAAAATACATATTAGTAATGTATTTATTTGGTGTTAAAAATATACCTGGACGTATATTGTACTTATTTTGGAATGGAGGGATGAGTAGCACTGGCTAGGCTGGAATTGATCACGGCTGGAGCGGCTTGTGAGCTGAAATGAGATTAAGATTAGCATGTGTGTGATACTGTGACGAGGAGCTACGTCACGTTTAAACTTTGCCCAGATGAAATATATACATACATGCTGACTGCGTATACCGAAGGCAATGGAAGTATATATTCTGTGCTATACCAATACTGCTATCAGCAAGCCCAACAGGCCTAAACGAACGAACGTCCGAGGCCCAAAATCGGCCTGTCCAACCAACCCAGCAAGTGCACGGCTAAAAAAGAAGAAGCCCACAAGGGCCCATTTGTCCCTTTGTTGCTGTTTCGCTTTCCGTGGGCCGCCATCTTCGGCTTTGCTGCGGCCGAGGCTGCATGCTTTTGCACACTACATTCCTCGTCATCACACACCAAAAAAAAAAAAAAAAAAAAAAAAACTGAGCTTGGCTGGGTCACTCACTCACACGGTCACAGTCTCACACAACCACCACCTGGTAGTAATTGCTCTTCTGTGATGCTAACATAAATATGCCAACAAACGACTGATCTGTATACTGCGAGGTGACGGGCGTGGTTGTGTATGGCCATTCAGCACACTGCAGCGGCTGTCTCTCCCCTCCCTCCAACGTGCCGGCAACGGCCCTACGTGGCCCCGTCCCGATCCAGATCTCCGGCGCTGTCAAAGGCAATCCATGATGGGATCGAGAGGGGGGGGGAGCCTGGATTGCATTGCAGGTTGCAGCAGGCAAGCCATGTGTCTGGCCATCATCACGATCAGGAGTCAGGACCAGGGTAGGGCCAACCCTCACCTGTGGCTGTGTCCTGATCATCGACATGTACATGTACTTATGTAAGAGCAGCATGCAATTGCAGTGACCATAAGCACAAGCTCGCATAACTCAACAGCAATTGCATCGCAATTTGCAAAAGTATCCATCGCAGAGAAGAAGAACAACACAAACAAGACGCTTCCTTTTGGTTTGAGGCAACTCTCCACTCATCAGTCCAGCAGCACCCTTGTCCATGCTAGGCTGCTACTGTAGTAATTAGCTAGCTAGCAGCTCTTGGGCACCATGGCGACGCGCTGCCTGTCGCCGTCGAAAACGACGCGGAACCCCTGCTGCTGGATGTTACCCACGATGGAGACGCCGCTGCCTCCGTCGGTGCTGGCAAGCGCCAGGCAGAACGTGCCCCGAGTGTCCACAGGGATCAGGTAGTTTTCGGGCGGCAGCGCCACCTCAACACCGCCCGCCAGGTGCACCGACACCGTCGGCACCTTGACCACCCGCCGCCCGCGCAGGTCGTAGCAAGTGTCGAACAGCGAGAACCCACCAGGAACCATCCGGACCCCTCCACCCGACGCCGACGCCGCCTTCCGGAACGCGTCCCGCACGGCGACGTACACGGGCCGGGCCAGCCGCGACACCGACGTGCCCGAGTCGAGGATCACGCCGCCGCGGCCCGTGGTCGGGTCCAGACGGAGGCTCCGCTCGCGCACGCCGCGGACGCGCGCGCCGCCCACGCTGAACCCCACCACGCGCACGTAGTAGAACGTCGCCATCCTGGGGTTGCTCACCATCGCCGTGAACGTCGCCGCGCGGCCGGGGACGGCGCCCGCGCCGAACGTCAGCGTGGACGACGACGTGGCTGTCGGCGGGCGGCTCAGCGACGCCGACGACGTGCGGTCCACCAGGCAGTACGAGAAGCGGCGCGCCGTCTGCGTCGGCAGCGAAAGCCGGCCACGGCCGAGACCCAGTAGCCCCGCCGCGGCCACGAATAGGCCCTCGTTGTCGTGCCCGCACCCGACGGCGACGCGCGGCACGCGGGCGCCCCGCGCGAACGAGAGCGTCTCCGTGACCAGGTCCCCCGCCGTGACCGACCCGTCCCCGTACGCCACCTGGTACTCGCACGTCCCGCGCCGCCGGTCGCATCCGCCGCTGCCGCCGGCGTCGAGGCTGCGACAGGAAGACGCGCCGCAGGGCACGGCGGCGTACGACCGCGACCGCCGCGGGTCGAACACCTTCCCTGTCTGCGCGTAGCACCGCTTGCACGGCGCGCACTGTAGCCACACCACGTCGCTGCCGGTGTCCAGCACCAGTAGCGACGGCGTCGGTGGCGTGCCTACGCCCACCGACGCGAAGTACTCGCCGCTTCCCTGCGCCAGGCCGGACACCACGGGCGCCGCGAACCTGCCGCTGGCGCCGGAGCGGGTCACGTTCCTCCCGGCGGCCCCCGCGGACGCGGAGATCGCCTCGGCGCGCGCGGCGTCGCGCTCCAGGCGGTGTGATAGGAGCTGGGACGCCGTGGTGTTGGGCGCCGCGAACGCCTCGCGGTGCGCGAGGATCAGACGGACGGTGGAGGCGTTGCTGCCGGTGCCGTGCCGCTCCAGCTCCAAGATGGATGCTTCGCCGCCGGCGGTGGCGAAGAGAGGTTGCGCGGCGTCGTCTCGGGCGATGGGGTCGGGAGAGAGCGGGGTGGCGCGGAGCGTTTGGTACTTGAACTGGTGCCGCGCGGGGGGCTTGGATTTCGAGTGAGCAGCGGTGGAATGAGGCAGTAGCAGGAGGAGGAAGAGAAGGGAGCAGATGGGTGCCATGGCGTGCCGGCGCCGAGGTGTGAAAGGAAAGGAAGGACTGGACGGAGAACAGAGCAGCAACGGCAGAAGAAGAAGGTGGCGAGGAGTAACGGGCGCGGCGCGGTGGTCAGGTCAGGTCAGGTTCAGGTTCATGTGCAGGAGGTGAGCATGGCGTGATGGGTGCTCCTCCACCCCCACCTGGCCATCTCCCCGTGGCAGTGGCGGTGGCCGGTGGGTGGGTGAGAGGCGTGGTCGCTCCCGGGAATAAATGTTGGCAGCCAGAGGAGAGCTGGCCCAACGGCCGGCTGCCCGGCGGCACCGGCAATCGCCAGAGAGCTCCCCTCCACCGAGGGGAGACACGCAGGCACCGCCGCTGTAGATCAGCGTCCGCGTAGGCGGAACACCGACGCTCCCAATCACACCACTACACAGCACATCAGATCAAAATTGCCGCGCTCTCTAGTGCTACCTCCGCGAAATACATACGGAGAAGTTTTACTTTTATACTCACTCCGTCAAAAAAAAAATTGCACTTTTCGTTTTTAAAAATCAAATGCTTTAAATTAAATTGACTAGAAAAATACGAACATTTTAATACAAATAGAATTATTACTGAATCTTTAGCCCAGGGAAAGTGGCAACGCACATTTTTTTTTTGAAATCGCGCTTAGCGCAAGTGGCAACGCACAGTCGGACCTGAAGAATTTAGGAGAGTAGAAGGGCGTCTTTGCACCAGGGCAAAGGGTTGGGATTGGGGAAAGCCATACAATCTCAAAATGACAGTTTTTTTCTTATTGTTTTTTTTAAGAATTCTGACCATATTCCTTATTACAGCATTGCAGATGAGAATATCATCGAAAGAACAGTTTAGCCTAGTGTTTAGACTTCCACCATTACCCCAAAATAACGAAGACTATGTATTGCTTCTAGGTTGTTGTACGAATATTCGCAGACAAATCATAAAAGTATCATCATAGCGCTTTATTATATAGCGAATGAATATTCAATACAAAGTCTTATAAACAAATAAAACTTTAACTAAGACGACAACTTCTGCGGAAGCTTCAAAATAGGGACAGGTTGACCTCAAGTCTAATGTATAAAATATAGTCAACGTGTTATGCTAGTTTTTAGGGTGAGTTAACCATATTTGGACAAAGATAACATCGCTGTCAGCCTAAACTAGTTTAGGGATATTCGGTGATCATTTTGAAAATTCAGAGAGGGACCTGGATAACCTCCTTTGGCAAGTGTAGGAACATACAAATATCAACACACCTTAAGCCAAGTTGAGAAAATCCACGGTAAATTTTGATCTCTGAGATATTAATTATTACTACTTTCTTCTAGGTAAAAAAGGGCCGGTACCTTAACACATTGCTCATAATTATTATTATATCTTCTCTGCTTTTTTTTTTTGGAAGGGTTACGCGTGATAATATGAATATATAACCGTATGATATATATTCCAAACTTAACACACGTACATTCTCTCAAATCACTTTGGCGCTCCGGCCGGTGATAGCTCGTGGAGACGGCGGTCCATGATCTCCGAGACTGCCAGCAAGAAGGCAGTCTCGTCGTCGTCCTCGTCGCATCCTCCTCCTCCCCGTCGGAGCGCGAGCGCCCCCTCACGGACGATCTCTTCGATGGCGGACTCCATGGTGAGCGTCTCCCTGCACAGGATGCTCCCGATGTGGAAGGCGGTGAGTCCCTTGTCGACGCCCTTCTTGAGCAGCATGGTGGCGACGCGCAGGGTTCGCGCGCACACGCGCGGCACCTCCCACCCGTGGAGCCTGAGCATGGCGATGTTCTCCTCCGCGTCCAGGGACCTCACGTACTCCACCGTCTCGTCGCCGAATGGCTCCCGGCACTGAGGCCAGTACAGCCACTCGAACGTGCAGTCCTCGAACTGCATCGTCGGTCGTCTCACACGTACAGAATGAAACGATCGAAACCAGACAGAATGTCGTAGCTAGCTAGAGATGGATGATGGAATGGAAGAACTGACGTATGCTCTCGGGGAGGCAGTATCCATGGTCGATGGGGACCAGCGACACGCCGCCGTCGTCGTGGTCGTGTTTGCAGACGAGTATGTTGCCGGCATGGCGATCGGCGTTGGCGAGGCGGATGTCGAGCACGCAGATCTTGTGGACCTCCTGCACCGGGAACGCGCGGGGTCCCATGTCCTCGCAGCTCCCGCAGTTGCTGACGAAGGCCTGCATGGATCCCAGCTTGGGCACCAGCAGCGGCGGCGGTGCCAGGCTCTGCCTGAACGCCTTGTGCGTGCACCTGACGAGCGCGGTCGGCGGGACGCCGGCGAACCCTGGCGCTCCAGCGTCGGCGGTCGACGACAACAAATGCCGGCGACTGGCGGGTGGGTGGTCGAGGATGTAGGCCGCCACCTCCCTGAGCGCGCCCTCTCCGACGCGCGTCCCTTTCTTGAGCCCTTCGCCGGTGGACGACACGGGCAGGCCGCGCGGGTTGTTGGCGGCCAAGGGCTCCTCGTCCGCCGGCTTGAACACGGCCACGTGGCGGTTTCCCGTCGCGTCCTGCATGAAGTAGGCTCCCCCCGTGCCTTCCGACGACATGATGGGCGCGTTCCCCTTCTCCATCCCGGCCACCTTGGCGTCGATCATGTCACGGACCACCTCGTCGGGGGGGCTCCTGCTGCCGACGACGACGGGCTCGATCCCGGCGACGTCACGTCGTGGCAATGGCTGACCGGCGTCGCGGGCGACGATGGAGACCTCGAAGCCCTCATTGTCCTCACTGAGGACCTTGTACGACGACGACGAGCGCTGCACCAGGAGGTGGATGACGGCGCCATCAGCCCTACAGACGTCATGGATGAGGTGACGATCATCGAGATCCTCGCCCTCAAGCACGAGCCGCTGCTCATCAGGGTCCGGCGGTCGCGTCGCCGGGTGAAGCTGAAGCCGACGGTCCTTGGCGATCTGCTGCTTGACGTATCCCACGGTTCGCCCGGGCTCGACGCGGAACCTGAACTTGCCGCCCTGCACGGTCTCGACGGTGATGAGGCGCAGGTCGGGGATACGGATGACGAGGTGCACCACGTTGCCGTCGCCCACGCCGTAGTCCCGGATGCGGCCGTCGTCGCGCGCCAGCTCCTGGCCGTCGAACACGAGCTTCTGCTTCCGCGCCGTCACGCCCCGGGACGTCTGCACCCGGAGCTTCACCGACGCGATCGAGTCCGACGCCATCACCCGCATCGGCATCACGGCGAGCCCCGGCGCCGTGAGGTAGATCATGATGGCGTTTTTGGCGGAGGGCGGCGGGCGTAGCGGGAGGAGGCCGAGCTCACCGCCGCCGTCCCTCGCCGCGTAGACGACCGTGGCGGACCCTGTCGCCGCCGACGACATCGTTGCCGGATCCTTCCTGTGTTTTGTATAGCGCAAGGAAGGAAGGAAGCCAGCCGGTCGCGACGATCCGCGTGGCGATGGGATGGATTTGGAATTGGTGGAACCGTACCGTACCCCCAACGTACGTACAGGCGCCTTCTCCTTTGTAATGCCGCCAGTACCGACGGCGCGCTCCGCTCTGAAGAAGTAACGTACTTACTTGGAATGTCGTGGAGCTTGTTCCATGGCTACGACGACGTTTGTTTTCCCTCCTTTCTAACTTTCTGCCCCGGCCGGCGATCCCCCTTTGTGCTCGGTTGGGATGGAATGGATCGGCACGTACTACGGCACAGCAGTAGCAGGGATGAGGAAGAAGAGGGCAGAGGCTACGGGGACGGGAATGAAGAGGGGCACAGGCAGCACACAAAATGTTTGTAAAATAGGACTCAATATTTTTCTGCTAGGGTCTTGCTGTCTCTAGTCTTTGTATCCCTTTATATAAAATAGGAGCTCAACAGAGCTATCGTTGGATACAGGTTGGCTCCAAGAACATTTTCCTAGTGCAGTACAAGTAAAGCTAGTCTAAAGCAAAAGCAAACTGTCTACTGCTACAGATGTCCAAAAACTGGAAAAGACTGAAAAGACTAATAACTAAAGTGTAACAAACTAAAGTACACTAGAAGTCAAGGTTTATCTATCAATTCTCCCCCTAAGCCTTGCTTCAGCCACTCTTGGTGATTTTTTTGAGCCCGATCTTGCTTCTTATGGTTTCAAACTTGGTTCTTCCAAGTGACTTGGTGAGGATATCGGCAAGTTGCTCATTTGTGCCAATGTGATCGGCCTTGATGCTTCTTTCTTCCACGCAATCTCTGATGAAGTGAAACTTGGTCCTTATGTGCTTGCTCCTGTCATGAAACACTGGGTTCTTGGCAAGTGCAAGTGCTGATTTGTTGTCCACCTTCAACTCCATAGTTTCCACCTTCCTTCCTAGCAGATCGGCAAGCAACTTTGATAGCCATAGCGCCTGAGTTGCTGCTGTAGTCATGGCCACGTACTCAGCCTCACAGCTAGAGAGTGTCACTACCTTCTGCTTTACCGATTGCCAGCTGACCAAGCTGCTGCCTAGGAAGAAAAGACAACTAGTTGTGCTCTTGCTGGAATCGATGTCTCCAGTCAGGTCCGAGTCACAATAGCCCAAGAACCTTGCCGATGGGAACCTTGCCGATGAGGGACTTGCCGATGAGGGTGCCTTGGTGAAGTGGAGGCCATAGTCAAGGGTACCAGCCAAGTACCTGAGAATTCTCTTAACTTCCATTTGATGTTCAGTGGTCGGTCTCTCCAAGAACCTGCTCACAAATCCCACTGAAAAAGCTAGGTCTGGTCTAGTGTGGACCAAGTACCTCAAGCTTCCAACCAATCTCCTGTATTGTGTTGGATCCACTTCTTCTGCTGTGCTCTCCTTGCTCAGCCTCAACCTTTCCTCCATCGGTGTGGCAGTAGGGTTGCAATCGGCCATGCTCCCCAACTCCACAATCCTCTTGGCATAGTGGCTCTGCCTCAGAGTGATCCCACTACTCCCTTGCTGCACTTCTATTCCAAGATAGAAGCTGAGTAACCCAAGGTCACTCATTTCGAAGATGGACTGCATCTCCATCTTGAAAGCCTTCACTTCCTCTTCCTTGACTCCAGTGATGATCAAGTCATCCACATAGACTCCAACTAGTAGAACAGAGTCATCTGAGCCTCTTCTGTAGATGGCAGCTTCATGCTTGCTCTGAACGACCCCCATCTTCTTCAGAGTTGAGTTCAGCTTTGCATTCCATGCCTTGGGTGCCTGCCTCAGCCCATACAATGCCTTGTGGAGCCGATAGACCTTGTCTTCTTCTCCTTGGACAACAAACCCAGGTGGCTGCCGCACATAGACCTCCTCCTTGAGCTCTCCATTGAGGAATACCGATTTGACATCCATGTGATGGACCATCCATCCTTCTTGAGCAGGCAAGGCCAGCAGCAGCCTGACTGACTCCATCCTTGCCACAGGGGCAAAAGCATCCTCATAGTCGATCCCTTCTTGCTGCACAAACCCCCGAGCCACAAGCCTCACCTTGTGCTTGATCACATCCCCATCGGCACTCTTCTTCAGCTTGAACACCCACTTCAGGGTGATCGGGCGATGATCGGCTCGAGGTGGCACCAGCTCCCAGGTGCCGTTGCGCTCAATAGCGCCCAGCTCTTCCTTCATCGCAGCTTGCCAAGCTGGATCATCGGCAACTTCATCGTAGGTAGTCGGCTCGCCCGAGCAGGAGAGGTTCAGCTCGGCGAACAACCTCTGAACCAGCGGCGGAGTGGCCTCATCCCCGATGAGATCAGTGATGCGTCGGTAGCACGGTGGCTCACTGAAATGGTAGGTGTCCACCCTTTCTTCATCGTCCTCCGGGAGAGTCACGTACTCGACCCGAGGACTGGATCCGCTTGTTGCCGATGGCATCACTGCCGATGGCGTGGCTGTCGATGGAGTCGTTGCCGATGTAGCCGCTGCCGATGGCGCGGCTGCCGATGGAACCGCTGCCGATGAGAGCGTTGCCGATGGTGCGGTACCTTGTGACGGCTCTGGTGTAGTGAATCACGGTGCCGATGACGATGGTGATGCCGATCCAGACACCTCCCAGGGGTACTCGACGGTGAAGTCGCTGCTCCCTTCTGCCGATGTGCTTGCCGATGCCGATGTCCAGTCCCAGCCGCGGCCCTCGTCGAACACGACGTCGCGGCTGATGTGCACGCGCTGGGACACTGGATCATAGACCTTGTATGCCTTCGCGCCCTCCGCATAGCCGATGACACGCCGGCCTCGCCGCGGTCATCCAGCTTGCGAAGCTGAGTCAGGCGCCTGGTGTAAGCGACGCAGCCAAACACCTTGAGATGGCCCAGCGTCGGTGATCGGCCATGCCATGCCTCGTAGGGAGTGATGCCCTCTAGTGCACGCGTCGGGGCACGGTTCAGGAGGTGCACCGCTATCATCACTGTCTCCCCCCAAAATCTTGCCGGTAGACCGCGCTGCTTGAGTAGAGCTCGCGCCATGGCCACCACCATCTGATTCCTGCGCTCAACAACTCCGTTCTGCTGAGGGGAGTGAGGGGCACAGAAGTCCCTTTTGATACCTTGATCGGCACAGTAGCGGCTGAACTCGGCGACGGTGAACTCGCCGCCGTTATCGGTACGCAGAACCTTGAGCTGGCAGCCACTCTCCACCTCTGCTGCAGCTTTGATGCGCTTGATTGCCTCCCTAGTAGCATCCTTGGTCGGCAGTAGTGTCGCCCACATGAATCGGGTGGCGTCGTCCACCAGTAGGAGGATGTATCGGTTGCCTGCCGATGTCGGTGGTGTCACAGGCCCGCAGAGGTCGCCGTGCACCAACTCCAAGTGCTCCTGGGCATGGTATGGCGATGCCGATGGGAAAGATCGCCGCTTCTGCTTGGTGGTGACGCAGACGTCGCAGACCTGTTCTGCATGGTCGATCTTGGGGATCCCACGGGCCATCTCTCCTCTGCTCAGGCGTCATAGTGCATCAAAGTGCAGATGGCCGAGCCTCTCGTGCCACTGCCACGCCTTGTCGTCCTTGCGCATGGCGAGACAGCAAGGCTGCACAGCTTCCAAGTGAAGGATGTAGAGGCGGTTAGGTTGCCGATGTACCTTGGCTAGCAGGCGGCGACTGCGATCCCAGATGCGCAGCACACCATCGGTAACTCCACCTTAGAACCGCCTTCGTCCAACTGCCCGAGGCTCATGATCGAATTCTTGAGGGCAGGGATGAAGTACACGCCTTGCAACATCTGTTGCTTGCCGGTCTTGGCTTGGAACACGATGGTGCCGATGCCGCAGATGTCCACCTTGGACGCATCCCCGAAACGCACAGTACCGCGGACATCGGTATTCAGATCGGCAAAGAGCTCTCGGCGCCCCGTCATGTGGTGCGTTGCTCCGCTGTCGAGGTACCAGCCTCCCATCTTCTCTTCTTCTTCATCGGTATCGGTACCGAGGAGAGATCGAGCCCTTGGCTCCTCCAGAGAGACTTCTTGCGCAGCCAGAGAGGCTGCCGATGGGGCGGTTGCCGATGGAGCGGTTGCCGATGCCGATGCACCCTTGTCCAACTCAACGAACGCGTGCGCCATGAACAACCCGCCGTCTTCTTCGCACTCGGTGTACTGGGCACGCCCAGCGTATCCACCAGCACCGCCACCGCGGCCTCCAGCACCGCCTCCGCGAACACCGTCGCCGTCTCCGCGAACACCGTCGCAGGTGTTCGGGCCACAGTTGTCACCCGGACCGCGAACACCGTCGCCGTCTCCGCGGCCAGCGCCGCGCTCTCGGCCATGCGCGCCGCCACGGCCTCGATGATTCCTTCCTCCACGACCTCGCTGCTGCCTGGGAGTCGATCCATCGGTATCGGCAGAGCCATCGGCATCGGCAGCGCCCTTCTTTTCCTTTCTCCAGCGCTCTCTCCACTGCTCTTCAGTGTACATCAGCTTCCCTCCGACGGCCATCGGCCCGATCGGTGCTTGCGCCTCGAGGTCATCCACCGCCTTGAGCCTCCCGGTCACCTCCACGAGTGTGAGCGCCTCAAAGTCGAGAAATTGCTCGATGGCGACGACGATCTGCGCGTACTTCGCTGGTACCGATCGAAGGTACTTCTCCACCATGCGCTGCTCGGTGATGTCCCGATCACCGTGTATGACGAGTTGCTGATGCAGAGTCGACAGCCGGATGGCAAAGTCATCGACTTGCTCATCGGGCTGGATGTCGATGTTCTCCCAGTCTCGGCGAAGTCGCTGCAGCGTCGCCCGTCGGACCCTGTCCACGTCGATCCTTGCTGCAGCGATAGTGTCCCACGCCTCCTTTGTCGATGCCTTGTCCATGAGGGGGATGTCATCTCCTTGGGTACAGCAGCCACGATCACCTCGAGCGCCGGTTGATCGTCGCGGTACTGGACCGGACCTCCCTCGACGGCCTCCCACATGTCACACGCCTGCATCCGCAGCTTCATGAGATGCGACCACTCATGGTAGTTGGTCTTGTCCAGCATCGGCCACTCCGTGCTGCTGCCGGAGTCACGGTAGACCACCCTGTCCCGCGACTCATGGCGCCCGCCGCCGCGGCCTCGCCTGCGGTCGCGCGGGGACAGAGAGCGGCGTCGATCCCTCCGACCGCGCGGGCTCTCAAAGCGTCTGGCATCCTGCTCCACCTGCTCCTCCTCCTCCTCCTCCGCAGCGATCTCCACTCGCAGCGCCTGCGCGGTCCTCGCCGCCTGCTCTGCTGCTGCCGCCGCCTGTACCACCGCCGCTGCTGCTGCCTCTCCAGCCAGCAGACGCGCGGCCCGGGTGTTGGAGCCGCCCTGCGCCCCCTCACCGGTGACAGATGCACCATCCTCGATGGTCACGGCCTTGGCCTTGCCGGCGGCCGCTGCAACGCGCTCTGCTGAGGAAGACATGGCTGGGGAAGTGGAGAGGTGATGTTCTTGACTCTCTAGCAACCAGAGCTCCGATATCAATTGTTAGTAAAATAGGACTCAAGATTGTTTCTGCTAGGGCCTTGCTGCCTCTAGTCTTTGTATCCCTTTATATAGAACAGGAGCTCAACAGAGCTATCGTTGGATATAGGTTGGCTCCAAGAGCATCTTCCTAATGCAGTACAAGTAAAGCTAGTCTAAAGCAAAAGAAAACTGTCTACTGCTACAAATGTCCAAAAACTGGAAAAGACTGAAAAGACTAACAGCTAAAGTGTAACAAACTAAAGTACACTAGAAGCCAAGGCTTATCTATCACAAAACACGTACGGTTGATCCAATCCACGACGACGACGTACGGATCGATTGAGTTGACGATCGCGAGCGAGGCGGGGGATGGGTCCTTCCTTACCACCAACAAGGGGATGGGATGGGAAGAACCGAGGAGGGAGGGAGGCGCCACAGCCGCTTATATGGATCGCGCGCCGGCCACGCATGGCTGGCAGCGCGAAGCTTAGCAGGTCGACGCAGACCATCACCATCAGCCTGTCCCCCGGCTGGAGGATTCCCTATCGATCGCTACCTATCTAGTAAGGGGCTAAACGGACTGCCGGCCAAAATTAGGGCCTTGACCTGCTGCCTGTCTGTCTGACTGTGGTGCAGCTAGTGCTACTGACTACTGAGCTGCTGCCTCTGGATTGGATTGGTTTGGACGTTTCACTACTACACAAATCTTTACCGCAGCGGACGAAACTGATTTACCGCAGCGGGCAGCAACGTCCGCTTGCGCTGCCATGCTGCGGTAAAGAAAGGATTAACCGCAGCGGACGAAACTGATTTACCGCAGCGGGCAGCAGCGTCCGCTTGCGCTGCCATGCTGCGGTAAAGAAATGATTAACCGCAGCGGGCGAAAGGGGCCACTGCGGTAATTCTCGTTTACCGCAGCGGGCAGATTAGGATGCCTGCTGCGGTAAAGATTTGAAAAAAAAACCTAGATAGGTCCGCCGAGCCCATCCACAGGCCCGACGAGCCCATCTAGGGTTGCAGCCGCCGCCGTCGCCGGATCCACCGCGTGCTCGGGCGCGACGACGCCGGCGGCCTCGGCTTCTCCAGCTTCTCCGGGTCCGGGACCACGTCCCTCGCCGCCTCGGGCTCCTCCACCACCGCTGTGGCCGGCCTCGATGTGGACTCGCGTGGACGCGAGCCGCTCCTCCTCCGAGTCCGGGGCCACGTCCCTCGCCGCCTCGGCCTGGGCCTCAGCCTCCTCCACCACCGTCGTGGCCGGCCTCGACGTGGGCTCGCGCAGCCGCCTCGACATGGACTCGCGTCGCCGCCGCGCGGCCTCGCGCTCGCGCGCCGGGGTAGGGGAGGAGGAGGGATGGGGGGCGCGCCGGGGTAGGGGAGGTGGAGGGGAGCGCCACGCGCTCGTGCGCCTCTTGCCTGCGACGGCTGAGAGGGAGGGAGAGAAGTGGGAGAGAAGGTACCAAAACCCTAACTTGCGTATATATAGTAGAGTGTGTTAATGGGCCGGATTGGGTCTTGCCTGACCTATTTGGGCTGCGGCATTTTTCGTGGCGGGCTACTTAAAATACCCGCTGCGATTAATTGATTTACCGCAGCGGGCATCTTAAATTGCCGCTGCGGTAAATAGAATATTTACCCTAGTGGACATCTTAGAATGTCCACTGCGGTTAATTGATTTACCGCAGCGGATACCTTAAGATACCCGTTGCCGTAAATCGTGGCGATTTACCGCAGCGAACGCTTAAGATGTCCGCTTCCAAGCTCCAAATGTCAACGCTACGATAAATGAATCATGCAGTAGTGTTTGCAATGCACGCCGCACCATGGCCGGTTGCCTCTCCTCTCACTTTTAATGTCCGGCGAGCCACACAGCCGAGTGCGGACGGGCGGCCGGGCGGGCAGGGCAGAGGATGCATGCATGGCGACACGTCAAAAGCGACGCTGCCGTGGAACAAGACAGCGGTGGCAATGGCCCCGGTCACCGTGGTTGCTGGAGTTTGGGCTGGATCGATCGTACCTGGGCCACGTATACGGATGCGCTGATGTTTGTGGCCCAGGACTAGCTCCACTGAAACGAACGAAAAGATGACTCTCGTCTCATAAAATCTTTCCCAGTCCCACTCCACTGTGCACAAAAATATATCAATAATAATCGCTAACAAGGTTGATAATACCTAATTTCCATAATTAGCCTTTTATTTTTTTAATAAGTAGTAAAATAAAATTAAAGAGCCGGCCTCAAACTTGATGAACTTGAAACTCCTGTCACTGTCTGCCGAACTCTACCGATAAAGACATGTTTAGCTACTACTCCCATTTATCTGCTCCCTTTTATCAAATTTCCAAAATGAACTATTCAAATTCTTAACTCCCGTATGGGAAATTGCTTATGGAATGACATAGAAAATGCACATAAATATCATTTAGCCAAATGGAACTCTGTTGCAATGAGCAAGGACTTGGGTCCGGGTGTTAAATCTGTCTTTTCTCTTCCTGGCTTAGAATATATTACAAATATAAAAACAAGCCTTGGAAAGAGATTTTAGATTAGAGTAAAATACATGGCCAGTCCCTAAACTATCGTTGAGTTTTCATCCTGGACTCCAAACTATGAAAATGGCCATTTAGGTCCTTAAACTATTGCTTAGGTTCCATTCTAGTCCTCAAACTTTCAAAACGGTCATTTGAGTCCCTAAACTAATATTTAGGTTTCATCCCGGTCCCAAACTACAGTAACAGCGGTAACAATTGCTTGTTTTTATTTATTTATTTGGGCTAAATCTTTGAAAGATCATAATAAATCATAGAAAAATCATAAAATGGAAAATTTAATTTTTTTGGACTCCACATGAGTAGATGTACCCACTGAAAAAATAATATGGTATGTTGTAGTGTAAAATTTTTTCTATGAAGGTTTTGTCCTTTTTCAAAAAATTTATTTGGGCAGAATTTTTTAAAAATCATAGTAAATCATAGAAAATCATAAAATGAAAATTCCAATTTTGTTTTACTCCACGTGAGTATATATACAATGAACTAATATATGGTATGCTTTAGTCAAACAAAATACTTATAGAAACTATATCTATGAATTATTTCAATTAATTACATAAACCCATAGATCAAAGCTAAAACAAAAACTTGGTACTAAAGCATACCATATTATATGTTCACTATGTAGATATACTCATGAGGAGTCCAACAAAATTAGATTTTCCATTTTTGATATGTTGTGATTTACTATGATTTTTCAAAGATTTAACTTAAATAAATCAAAAAGAAAAATATAAAACCTTCATAGGAAAAAAATTGTTCTAAATAATATCATGTTATTTATTCACTAGGTAGATCTACTCATGTGTTGTGCAACAAAATTGAATTTTTCATTTTATGATTTTTCTGTGATTTATTATGATGTTTCAAAGATTCGGCCCAAATAAATAAATATAAACAAAGCAATTGTTATCGTTGTCACTGTAGCTTGGGACCGGGATGAAACCTAAACAATAGTTTACGGGCCCAAATGATCGTTTTGAAAGTTTAGGGACCAGGATGAAACCTAAGCAATAGTTTAGGGACCTAAATAGCTATTTTTATAGTTTGGGGACCGAGATGAAAACTCACCGATAGTTTAGGGACCAACCATATAATTTACTCTTTAGATTATAAGTACAATACAAAGGATCCCAACATCATTCAGTCTGAAATTGTAGGAGCTTCCTCTTTTTTAAAGGGTTTTATGTGGGCTGTCCAAGCAGCTAGAATGGGCTATAGATGGGTTCTTGAGAATGGTGAGAAAATTAGATTTTGGAAAGACAATTGGTTAGGCATTTCAAGTTTAGCTATTCAATACTGGAATTTATATAGATGGGTTAATGAGAAAAATATGATTATAGCTAGTTTTTGGGATTGTGTAAATCTCAAATGTACATTTAGTAGGGTGAGAGATGAGAACATGTTGGAGCTTTGGGATGAAATATGTCAAATTGCATCAACCAATAGTTTTAGTGTAGAACAAGACTCCATGGTATGACAATTTTCTACTGGTGGTAAATATAATGTCTAGACCTTATATAAGATAGTTCATTTCAGAGGCATCCAATCGGTTTACCACTCTGCTATTGACAAAATCAAAATTTTCCAAGAGTACAATACTTTGTATGACTACTTAGTAAAAATAAACTTTAAACTAGGGATAATTTGAGCAAAAGAAGACAAGTGGATGACTCCACGTAAAGTGGTAAATGAATATAGAGATTTGGGACCTCAGAGTAAAGAAAGCTACACACAGGTTAGATAATCATTTCTTATTATTAAGTGGTACTCAATTCCCCACTGTTCATTCTATCATGGCTTCCAAACAGTATTGACCAAAATAACAAGTATTGTACTGAAATTCACTAGAATCCAAATCATCCCATGGAGTTTGTTGTCGAATAAATAGGTGATGATACCACAGTCAAGGTCAACTATTTAGCCTCATCCCATCTCTAGATTCCCTCGTCTCTTTTTACCCTTGTATGTTATGTTGCTTTTCTCCATTCAGATATGGGATTTACGCGACACTTATCGTCCATTATCTAAATTTGGACTTAACAAAGGTAATTTCACAATGTTGTGCTCCTGCCTTATATGTTATGCTCCTCCACCATTAATTATTACTGATGTGGGACTAAATCTAATAATCTCCTCCGTCACACATTGGACTCAAATCTTTCATCAACTTGTTATTTAGTTGAAGCCTTAACTTGCTAGCATGGTTGAACGTGTCTGCTTTTTACATGTGAACATTAAACTAAAAAATTAAATAGTGTTTGAACAGTAGGCAAGTGTAGAAAAGTAACTGAAAAATGTTGGTTAGTATAGAAAAGTGCTTGCTACAGTGATCAGAAGTCTGAAGAGAGACATGTATTCTTTGTCGGCTGAAGATTAGTATATAACAACAGTGGACACGAGGTGAGCATTGATTGGAAATTTGTTAATAGTGTTTGATGCAGTAGGGAAGTGGGTACACAAGTAACTGAAAAAGGCAGAGCTTCTTTCCCGGCTAAATATTAGTATGATATTGTATTATGCATCCCCAGTTTCATTTTTATGTGATCTATATTTTAGCTTTTAATTTATGTATATATCATATAAGTTGTTGAAATTTCTTTGTTCCCATGTTTGTCAAGTTAAAACTCTAGTGCTTACCCTTATTGTGTATGAAGGTTTCCAATTAAATATATTGAGATGTGTTGATTTATGGTAATGTTCAGGAGTGACCTCTCTTTCCTGTTGTCATAATCCAAATTTGATGGGTACCACAACTGTGGATGGAAGGGTTGACTGCTGGAAACTAAATGTGGTTTGGGTAATATTGTAACATTTGCATTAACTATACTTCTCTTTTGTGAAACAGTTTCGCTATACTTCTTTTTTAAAATAAGGTGCATAAACATATCCCATGCCTTGTCTTTTAGGGTCCAGATCCATCTCGGACGGTATACTTGCCCCCCCTGAACGTAGATCTTTACCTTTGGATGACAAGGAAGAGACAACCTGGTTGGCTAACAACGTGATCGCGGTATCTTCTCCGCTCAACATTGAATTGTACAAGCTGAAGTACCCATGGTGATGAGTTTGTTCCGGATGAAAGTAGCCGAAAATGATTCTCTACTTAACTTGAGTTGTTGTTTTGTCCGATTAACGTTGCCTGAATCGGAATCCTCGTGGGTAAGGATACGAAGGTACTTGATAACTAGAGTTGTTGCTTCCTTTGATTAACGTTCCTGAATCAGAATCAGCTGCTGCTTCCTCCGATTAACGTTGCTGAATAGGAATCCATGTGGGTGTGGGGGAAGGAGATGTTTGTTTTGCGTTAGGCCAATCTCAATGGGAGTTTCATAGAGTTTCATTATGATTAAATAGGCTGATGTGACACCTTATTTATGAAGAGAGAGATGATAAGGTCAATCTCAATGGGGTGTCAATTGAATTTCATTCACATTAAATATGTTGCTACATAGTCACTTTTGATGACATGGCAGTGTATCTAAGAAGAGAGAAGAAATGATGAGTGTCATGGGGATGACACTCTCTTGGCACGAATATCAACTCTCTATGAGTCATGGAATTAAATGTCTATGAAACTATAGAATGAAACTCTCTACTGAGAATGGGCGTTTCATCCGAGTTTCATTCATTTTGTATGACATGACATTTTTGGAAACAACGTCATGAAACTCTCCATTGAGACTGGCCTAAGAGTTTTATAGGAGTAGAGAGTTTAATCCTATGAAACTATCTAGCAATATTTCCAACATATTAGAGTATTGTAAACTGGGATATAAAACTCCCATTGGGGATGACGTTAGTCAACTGTTACTCACTCCATTCTAAATTACAGACGCTTTAGCTTTTTCTTTAAAAAAAAACTTTTTAGATTCAGTGTTTGCTACCCACCTAGATATATATTATATCTGGCTTCATAGTAAAAGGTTATAATTTGATCCATCTCCGGTGACGAAGTCCACAACCATTACGAGGCGGGCCAGAGCAGAGGGTAGATACCGGAAGCCCGACAATACATGATATTATTTAATCTCTGAGCAAAACGATTCAATCACGAGCACACCAGTACATCAGAAATGTTGGATACATAATCCTACCAATAAACAGAAACAACTAACCCCTACAACACAACACTGCATTTGGCACAACACGTCAGCACACACATAGATACACCACACGGCCATAAACATGACGGGAGCGACATAGCAAGGCAACAATAATAGGATTGAGACTGACACAGAGAGGAGAGAACTCAACAAACAGTGACATGATCTTGAGCCAACTCAGGAGTAAACCGAGCTGTGCTTAGGCCAGGCAGGGAACTGAGCCTGGTCTTCAATGGCTGGAGCAACAGCTGGTCCCCGATAACCATCGTTGTAACCATCACGGAACCCCCCACGCTCACCACGACCCCCTACCGCGGCCACGGCCACGGCTACTGGGGTTATAGTACCTCTCACCTTCAGCCGGTTTCAAGAATTCGTTGATGCTCAGGGAGGCAGGAACAAGGGAAACGGGAAACAAACATAGCAATTAGCAAAACAACAGCAACTCTGATTATCAGACTGAAGTGTAACAAGGTGAAAATATCAGATACCTTCTTGTCTCGTTATTCTCTTTCAGCATTCTCTTTCTTTTTCAAGTCCTTGTCAGAGCCCTAGAATTGTTTGGATAGACGTTTGGGTATCAATCAAAACTGATTGTGACCAACAGGAAGAGGAAAGAACAGTAGGCACACAACGTAACGCACCAGCTTGATAAACACTTCATCAGCATCTTTTTTAACTGACAATTGTTGCATGGACTGCAGGTCCTTATCAATTTCAACTTTTCTCTCGTCAGCCTTAAGGGCAAGTAAAGCTTTTCGTTTTTCCTCCAGTACTTTTTCATACTCCTCCAAAATCATCTCCTGCATCATGGTTGGAGCAAACATTATTTCAGAAACTACTATTAGAAAAAATGAAATCCATATTTACCGAGATACTATAGAAAAAATGACATCCGTATTTTTATATTTGTTTATTGTAATATATGCAATTATATACTTACTAGCAAATAATGCCCGTGAGAGAATTATTGTATTGTATTTCGGTCGGAGTCACAAGAGAAAACAAAAGGATTAATGTATTGTATTTCGGTCCAAGTCCTAATACTTTCTGAATTAGTTAAAAGTAACATGTTATACTTTTGTTGGAGTTCTATTACATTTCGGATTAGTTAAAAGTGGATTGGTAACAATATGATTTTTTTAAAAAACTTATATTGCTATAATAATATGCGATAATATATAAGACATAAGATGAGCTCAGCTTGATTCGAGGATTCACAAACAAATTGGTGTCCTAGACACGTTTCCTAGTATAATAGGGCTATTTGGATTTATTATTATTATTTATAAATATCATTTATTTAATAGAATATGTATCAGAGTTGTATTCATGCTAGAGTTAATAGTTTAAATACACTTTGTTCAATAGATACATATCTGATTCGTATTCATGCTGAGTTATAAATTGAAATATTCTTTGTTTAATAGAACACGAATTTGAGTTGTATTCATGTCATGGATTCATTGCTTAGCTCTTGCCGTAGCGAGACTTTATGTATATTACCTAAATAAACTATCCAATATGTATTGGAACCGGACTCCATATCGTGCTAGACAAGGGTTATTCTAACCCGTATGAGCACAGGTTATATATATAAGTCCCTCCATTATTCGGTAGTTAGAGGGAGTGTAACCTAAAAAAAATGGATGAACCGAAAAAAGAGGCTAAAATTTTGTCTCTTTATTATTAGGTATAGATATAGATTTGGCAACCTTAGACTTTGAGAGTGTTTCGTGTGAAAAGCTTGAAGTTGTTAGAAATGATAAATTAACAAAAGTATTTTAATTGTCACGAAAGCTTTAATAGTGTGTTGGTAGGCTCTGCTTATTTGGAAGCTGAAGACCCGGGTTTGATTCTTGGACCTAACAAAGAATGGGCCGCCAAACTACACTGGAGAGATAGTGACGTTGATAGTTAGACTAGATTAGAATCACTGGCGGAGTTAGAGTAAAATCAAGGGGGACGGAGTTAGAGTAAAATCAAGGGGGCGCGCTTATCTTGTGGGTACGAGGATATATAATTTATGGGTGTGGATATAGTAAAAATTTAGGATATATCATTGTTTTTTAATTTTTTCGTGGGTGCGGCTGCACCCAGCGCCATTCAAGTAGCTCCGCCCATGATTAGAATGAGCTGGACGAAAAAAAAATCTGAATTTTTTTACCTCTTTATTATTAAGTATAGATATAGATATACATGTTTACAAGTTGCAACCACGTCATCATCCACATGGTAAGTATAGATATAGATATACATGTTTACAAGTTGCAACCACGTCATCATCCACGTGGCAACACCGTACATGTCGCCAAAAGCCATCTTCAAGTTGAACGAGAGGGGTAAAATACAAGGAATTGATAGTTTGAATTCCCTAAAAAAAAGGAATTGATAGTTTGGAGGGACTTTGTATCTGATTTTGCGGTTGAGAAATGAATTTCAGAATTCGACGATAAGTGAGGGAGGTAAAAAAAAAGACATTTTGCTTGTTTGGTTGACTGAGATGGCCTCATGTCACAGCGCATCCGTCAGGCTGGCTAGCAAAGCCCAAACTCCATGTTAGAGACGCGGGCAGGAGAAGACGGCAGCAGTCTACCAAGCGCCTCTCAGTCTAGAAGCCATATCATTTAATTCCTCAGTGAGCAAAACCATTTAGTCACGAGCACACCAGTACATCACAAATGTTGGATACATAATCCTACCAAAAAACACAAGCAGCTAGCCCCTACAACACAACAGAGCATTTGGCACAACTCGTCAGCACACAGATACACCACACACCACACGGTGATAAACACGCTGGGAGCGACATAGCAGCAGCAGCACCAGCAACGATAGGACTGAGAATGACGCAGCAGCAACAACAGTGACATGATCTCGAGAGAACTCAAGAGTAAACTGAGCTGTGTTTAGGCCAGGGCAGGGAACTGAGCCTGGTCTTCGATGGCTGGAGCAGCAGCTGGTCCTCGATAACCATCGTTGTAACCACCACGGAACCCCCCACGCTCACCACGACCCCTACCGCGGCCATGGCCACGGCTACTGGGGTTATAGTACCTCTCGCCTTCAGCCGGCTTCAAGAATTCGTTGATGCTCAGGGACTTCAGGGAGGCAAGAACAAGGGAAAGAGGGAAATAGACATAGCAGTTAGCAAAACAACAACTCTGATTATCAGACTGAAGTGTAACGAGGTGAAATTAGCAGATACCTTCTTGGCTCGTTCTTCTCTTTCAGCATTTTCTTTCTTTTTCAAGTCCTTGTCAGAGCCCTAGAATTATTTGGATAGAGGTTTGGGTAAAAATCAAAAGTGATTGCGACGAACAGGAAGAGGAAAGAACAGTAGGCACACAACGTAACGCACCAGCTTGATAAACACTTCATCAGCATCTTTTTTAACTGACAATTGTTGCATGTACTGCAGGTCCTTATCAATTTCAACTTTTCTCTCGTCAGCCTTAAGGACAAGTAAAGCTTTTCGTTTTTCCTCCAGTACTTTTTCATACTCCTCCAAAGTCATCTCCTGCATCATGGTTGGAGCAAACATTATTTCAGAAACTACTCTGTTTTGATGGAGAAAAAATGACATCCTAACTTAATTCCAGTAAGTTTGCAGGGATGCCATATCAGGAACAGAAAGATGGCAAAAATATAGGAGTATCCATACAAAAGCACCTGAAAGGCCTAGAAAAGTTGAATTACAGAAACAAACCACCCAAGGGGGGACAGGAGAATGAGGGACTGAAATAACCAAATATCCCAAATGAAATCTTAGAGCCGAAACTTGCAAGCACTTAGCCTATTCTGGACTGAAATTTTGCAAAACTGAAAACTGACAGTGACAGGCAGACAAAGAATAGTGACAACATACATTCTAATAGAGGTCCATTACATTTGCCAGAAATGAGCAAAACTAATTGATTGAAAAGTAGAAGAGCCTCTAAAAAACAAAAATAATGCAGCCATCACTGATCAAGAAGGCAATGCCAGTCCCTTGTTGGCACAGCAACACTGATTTTCAAGCAAGAATTTCCCAAAACAAATAACTACAAGTACTGGACTATTGAGCGAGGTTTGATGTGAACAAAACTAAATGAATCACAAAATATTTCCACCAATCTAGTTCACATCATTTTCGAGATATATACACAAATGCTCTGAACATTGTGATTGTCATAATACCCAAAATCACAGGTGGTGCTAGGAATGTTAAAGAGTGCTACCATCACCCTGTACAAAATGTGCTATCCACACTACAACCAGACACAATGCAAAGCGGTATGTGGTAGCAAGAGCGTCATTGTACAAATCAGAAATATACCTTATCTTCAAGTTCCTTTTCTTCCTCTTCATTCTCCGCACCCTCCTTGTCCTTCTCAACCTCAGACTGTGGTGCATCTTCAGGTTTCTTCTCATCCTCCACCACAGCAGCAGTCGCCTCAGGATTAACAGCGTCTGCAGTCTCCCTATAATCCACACACAAAAAGGTCAAAACTCTACACATGCATCCTAGTGACTTAATAGTGGTTCATGAAACCATATATTGAAGACTGAATACCAACAATCTTAACTGTGCAAATTCTTCATCAGTCGTAGTTCCCCAGTTTCCTCGCCCAGCCCCTTCACGCTTCATCTCGTAACCACGGCCTGTGCCGCTGTGGCGCTCATATGCCCGACGAGGGCGTCCAAACTCATCCCCAGCCTGCCCATCGGTATACCCACCACGGCGCCCACCTCCACGGTAAGGCTGGCGCGGCCCACGGCCTCTCTCACCATTTTCACCGCGAGCAACTGTACTATCTCCAAAGGAACCACCACCATACCCTCCCTCAAAGCTGCTGGCATTAGCATCACCAAAATCTCGCCTTGGGCCGGTCCTGCCGCCGCGGCCACCTCTTCCACGTCCAGGACCATCGCGTGGTGGAGCACCATAGTTCCTTTCCTCCCTCACTGTAATAATAATAATAAGCACATATAAGGGCGTGATACGACCATCAGCGAACACTAATATGGGGAACAAAAGAGTAAAATTTCACATGATTAATCAAAACTCCGAACTTGAGACAGCACCCGTGGATCTCAACCAAACGGATGATTTCTACAAACACCAACCACAACATCATCGGAATCGTATAGGTATAGCTATGGACTCACCAGTTTGCGCCGGCGGCGGAGGCTTGGTGGGCAGCTTGGCCGGCGCGGGCGCGGGCGCTGGCGCAGGCGCAGGCTTAGGCGCCGCGGCAGCTTTCTTCTCGGCGGCTGCGAGGAGGTGGGCGGGGTCATCGTTGTCGACGTCTCCAAGGAGATCGAATTGGTTCCTCGACGCCATTTCCGCTCGGCGCTTGCTCTAGTCCCAACCCGGCGGTACGGCACCAATCCCCACAAGCCTCGATCGAAGCCTAGCACGCCATGGAATGGGCGCTGGATTTGGACTTGGACACTGCCGGAGGCCGCAAAAACCCTAGCCGCCAACGAGCTTCGCTTCGCTTGGTGAGGCTGAGGCAATCTGCCCTCTCCGCAGTGGAATGGGTGGCACTACTGTACGGCAACCGAGTTGCCTTCCGCTTTCATCTCAGCTTCTCGGATTCATTAGTTTATCATTTCCATTTACTAAAAGACGGAAACAGATATAGGGGGTGGAGGTTATTACTGCTGTATCAGGCTGAGGCTTAGTGTTGTGTAGGGGGGCATTTTTGTCATTTGAGTTAGTACTAGACTCGCTGCCCGAGAAGCGGCGGGTCGGGGTCGGGGTCGGGATTTGTGGGCCTAGGCGATACGTGGACCTTTGTGGTGTTCTTCGGGTGCTGGCTTATTGGGCCTTTCGTACTGAACAAGTAGAAATGAGCCCAATAAATGAGAGAGAACTGTGCTGGTGCGGCTTTTTTTTTCTCCCAAAAAGAACATGCGTTTTATTAATTAATTATTAATATAGGAAGAGAGTTCTTTTATTAATTGTGATGATATTGTTTGTTCACCTCAGAAAAATTGGGTTGTTTTTTTACCAATATAATTTTAATAAGAAATTTATAATTCCACATATTCTACAAGAAAAAAGAGAAGGATAAATATGACCAAAATGATTATTATAAGTCTTTTTTTTACACGCTGAGCATTATTGGATTAGACAAAAGCTAGGGGCCTTTGGAGATCTTGAATCTTGCAGGCATCTGCCACCTGTCGCGCCGTCGCCGTCGTCGTCGTCGTTGTCGTTGGGCTTACTTCTGTCCATCGACGACTGCTCGGCCGACCTCTCCGACGACGTTGCGGGAGAGGAAGAAAGGCGTCCCGTGGAGCACCGGCTGTTCCTGGTGGGGCTGGAGAAGCTAGGCAGGGGCGACTGGCGCGGCATCTCCAGAGGATTCGTCACCACCAGGACGCCCACGCAGGTGGCCAGCCACGCGCAGAAGTTCTTCCTCAGGCAGCAGACATGGTAAAAAACAAACTAAAAACTATCTCTGGAATTGAAATCTTCCTGCCGGTTTTTTTAGTTCCTGGAAGAACAAAAATTCAGTAAGTAATTAATGAATTATTATGCATGCGTGGCAGGTTCAGGATTGTGAGAGCGGAAGAAGCAGAGATGTGGAAGCAGGTTCAGGTTGCAAGGCCGCTAGCTTCAGAGATGGATGAGCAACAAGCTCACGAACGATACCGGTACCACTGCTGATCCCGGCTAAACCTGGAGCTTGGTATGTCGTCGTCGTTGATGCCGTCTATTGGAACCTAGCACGCGTAGGTGCCTAGCTCCTACGCCGGCCACCGTCGATCCATGAATTCCCAAGACTGAAAATGGCAATGAGTATGCCGACGACGAAGATGAAGCAAATTTGACAACAGACATGCATTCATGAAGAGCTTGCATATATGTAATGTAAATCTCGCCTTGATTGATTGATTATCTGGATATATACTTAGGTCCTGTTTGGATTAGAGGGACTAGTGACTAGTGTGACTAAAATATAGACTAAATAGTAGTTACTTGAGCTGTTTGGTTGAAGAGCTAGACTACAAGGGACTAAACAACATTAAATACAGCTAACAAAGACTATATTGCCCCTACTTAATGCAGCAACGATTGGGTCGGGAGCAATTATTGAGGGGTATGGGGTGTCCAAAGGTTCCATTAGTCCCAAATAGCAGCCCTCTTGATACTTCTATGTAGTAGTCATTGGTCTCTCTACTAGTCCAAACGTTTAGTAAAATTGGAACTAATTGAGATTAATTAGTAGTCACTAATCACTAATCCCTCCAATCCAAACAGAGTCTTACCCTTACACACAAGAAGAATCAAAATTCTGTTTACCTGAAAAATAGCTGCAGTGGTTGTTAAAGTAAATGAAGCAATGCGAATAACTGCCGCGTCTCCCATTTTGAGGATTGAAGCCAATTTATTTATTTATTTTAAAAAAAAAGTGAATGCAGCAAGCAAATCATATCTGACGTGTGCACTGCATCGACGACGACCCAAGTGGCTGTAGTAGTGCCATGGACAATTGGCAAGCACTCATCTAGATTCATATATATTCTAGTTTCTACATAGTGGCGGCGCGCGCGCTTGTGCTAGCTCCTTAATCTGGCCAGCATTTGGGGATAGGTTCAAGTCCATATTATAAATATGCATGTATGCAACCGGATTCAGGCAGCCATTCATCATGTCATATGCCAACCTGAAAGTGGACGCCTTTCTGAATTCAGAGAAGAGGTCTCAGATCCGCATGACTGGTGTTGCTGCATCTGAAATTCTGGATGATTCTGATCATGCAGCCTATCCAGAGATAATCAGGAGAGTACAAGGAGTAGGACTAGAGAGAAACTAACAAAGAGATATAAGACTAAGAAGATGCACATAATCAGATGACTACTGCTCACCGGCAGGCAGGCAGGCAGGCAGGCATGCATGTCGTCAGATGAGATGCAGGCGGCTCCTGGCCATACAATATATATATATATATATATCGAGGTACCCAGTCCAACCCGGATTGAGGCCGGCGGTTAGCTGGAGTACGTACTTAACTGGTTATCATACGCAATTACGCAGACGGATGGATCTGCTGCATCCTGACGACCTCACGTACATCACAATTTTTTTTCTTTTCTTTTCTTTCTGGCGTTTTGGACGCACTTGTTCTTGCAATCAGACAGTGACGGGCGAGCTACCTCTGCTCTGCTCTGCGTGACAAGCTTCCGTCCGTAGCCACATGATGCCGATAGTAGCACACGCGAAGCCAGCCACCGGTGACACACTGCCACATCGGTCGGTCGTCACCGGCGACGAGCGGCCAGCCAGCAGCGGCGGAGCCAATAGACCGACACAACACAATAACTGCCAACAACCGCTGTGCATGCAGCGGAGTCAGAGATCTCCAAGAGATATGTATTCTTGTTCTGTATTGTATATTTATATTTTTACAGAGAAAATTGAACTCCAACAGATTTTCTATTTGGTTTTGTATAATAGCAAATATGTTATCCCTAAAATCTCGTTGGACATAAATAGCAAGCGAACCTGGCTTGCCATCTTGTGAAATAGACAAGATGAGAAATAGCAAGTCTATTGAAAAACTCTTTTTTTAGGACTTCTATATTTTATAAAAAAACTAAACTCTATAATTTAGCTATTTATTTTACCACATCTGTTGGAGATGCTCACCAGGGATGGACACCTCTACCGCATTCCTCTCGCATGCTTGGGCCCATCATGGGCCTCACCGATGGGAAGCCGAGTGGTAAGGCATTGTGCCTGGGTATAAGCGGTCTTTTTCTTTTTTTTATTTATTTCGGTTGAATCTTTAAAATAACATAGTAAATCACAAAAAAAATATAAAATGAAAAAATCTATTTTTTTACTCCACATGAGTAGATCTATATCGTTAACATATAATATGATATAGTTTAGTATAAAGTTTTTGTAATAAATTTAGATCTATTCTTTTCTGTAATTAAATGGAATAATTTGTAACTACACTTTCTATATGGTCTAATTGTACTGAAAATTTTATGGTAACCTAAATATTATATGATTAAAATGGGGTTTTGCTGTAGGACACTAAACTTATCTAAAATTAGTTGTGGGACACTGAAATATTTATCCTTTGTTGTGGGGCACTTTTTCCTGTGTTGTGGAAAACTTTTTTCTTTGTTGTAGGACATGCGGCGGTGTCCCACAGCAATTTTGGAAAATTTTAATATCCTGACGCAAAAATCCCCAATAAAAATGTAGTAAAAAATTCATACTCATTGGATCATGCATAAATTAATTGTAGATTTATTTATATTCAACCAACACAAATCCTAACTATGATTTTTTAAATATTCAACCAAAATAAATAAAAAGGGTAAAAACAAAAACAACCTACAAAACCGCTTATAACCTGATCAAGAAGATAAAACACACATTTTCAAAAGTTTCGGGAGGTGTTTTATTTGGTTTTATAGTTCAAGGAGGAAAAACGAACTTTCGCATACGTTGGGAGACAAAAAGTGAACTTTTTCCGAGAAAAGATACATTAGGATTGGAACAAACGAAGTCAACAGATTGTGTGACAACACAATGGGTCTCGATTACACACCAGGACATTCAAAGAAATGATTCCAGAAAACTGAGCAGCTCCCACAGTGACTTCACACCAGAAAGATCATACTGTACTTCTGAAGAAACTCTACATATTCTAGCCACCCATAACAGAGGATGTTTTATTCATGCACACTCGATGGAAACAGGGGACCTGAAATTTCATATAGTTTGTTATTAGGACCATGATTAGAAGTGAATTGTAAAATCCATGGCTGTGTAAATGTTGGCATTATTACCTAGTGCCAAAAAAAAGGAAAAATAGTATCCTGATATCATTATGAAACTACAACATTTTTTAAAATATAAATAGAGAGCATCTGCATGCCCAGTGCTCATTTGTTCATACCTCTTGTGCAGTATTGTTGAGCCTACTACAGTATTCCATCCAGCTTGTTAACAATGTGTTCTATAGGGGGTCTCTTCTTCCGTTCTATTTCAACACACTCTAGCCCAATTTCAATGCACACTTTCAGTTGTTGGAGGGAGTTGGCATCTAGGGAAGAGTACTTGGATACAATGTGCTCGATTGTCCAATTTTGACGTACCTACAAAATTGAAATTATAAATAGATTGATATTATGAAAGATTTTTTTGTTTTTTTTAATCTGAAATCTGCAATTTTCGGTACCATGTTCTCATCAAGTAATATATTATCAGGCTTAAGATCCATATGGAGCATAGGCTGATCCATTCCCTTGTGTAGGAAATGTAAACCTTGGCAGATCCCCTTAATTATTTTGAAGCGTGTTGCCCAATCCAGTGTTGATGGAGCTAAAGAAAAGCAGAGTTATGTCAGTAGTATGTGATATTAGCCTCTAAACTTATAAGTTATGCAGCATATATAACAACGAAATAAGCGATATTTCATGAACGTTGATCTGAACTTCTTGCGTAACAAAAATTGCTGTTTTTTCTATTTGTCAGTGCACAAGTTGAGGGGCAGCTATATATAACAAGTGAACCCCAAGCAGGCTCCAAGTAGTGGAAGGAACATAGAAATAGACAAGAAGAGTATGAAAATGCAGTATCATACCAAAAATATGGTTCTCAAGGCTTCCCATCCTCATATATTCGTAGCAGAGTAAGCTCTCCACTGTGTCGGCGTGGATATATCTCCCGTTGTGCTCCACCACGGTCTCTTGGTCTCGTAGCAAAAGCCAACCAGCTTCACGATGTTGTCATGCCGGACCGCCATAAGGTTCCCAACCTCATTCTGAAACTGCTTGTCAGCCGTCACCGGTGAGCCGCTGCCGATCCTCTTCACAGCAATCTCTGCCCCATCTTTCAGAGTCCCCTGCGTAATAAGCTCTCATAATTCACTCACAAATACTACTAGTGCGTACTACTGAATCTGTGCAAAGTTTTCATCAGTTTGTGGAAACACAGAAACAACCACTGAATTACTGTAAACAAATCACTCATACCCTATAAACTGTTCCGAATACGCCTTTGCCAAGTTGTCGCTTAGGGGAGAACCCATCTGTAATTTCTTTTAGAAACTCCGCTGGTAGATCCTTGGGCAGCGAATCCAGAAGAAGACTCGTCTCCGGCTTGCTAGAACTAGCAGCGTCCATTTCTGATGATTTATTATGTTGTATCAGGCGCTATGACACAGAAATCCTTTACCATAACTTCTGCTACTACGAGTACTTCCCAAAACAAAACATTTTATGCATGATCGCATTGAAATGAGTGAAGGCAACAGCCCAGCCGGCTTCGAGAAAGAACAAAGAACTGACCTGGAGAAGAAGGATGAGAAATCCTCTCGCGGAAGGGGAAAAGATGACTGGACGAGAAGAGATCCTGCCTGCAGATCTTTGTGTTTTCACAAGGTTTCTGAAGCAAACTCTCAGTCCCAGCGAGATGCGAGATGGGGTTGACTTGACTTCACTGGCCTAGACTGACGTGATAACCAACTACACCACGACACCATAGCTTGATTTTCAGTGTCATTATATTCATCATACATGGATCAGAAATTTCTTTTTTCTTTTGTGAAAGAGATGATCACAAATTTCTATTCGTACCATGTATACCTGTATAGTCTGTGTATATATATATATATATTGTACATGGTACACGTGGTCCCTTCATTCAGTGATTTCAGGCTGGCTAAGCTACAATAGCATTGCATGCATGTGTTGTGCACACACACAAACACCGAGACAGGATCCGACTGCTACCTTGACAAGATGCAAACATAGAATCCGGAAATCACAGTCAATCTAAAAAATAACCCAAACCATATGAAGTAATTGATACACATGCATCCAGGTAATACAATGCCATTGTCATGACTATTGTTCCTAAGCAACTGCGGAAAGGGTTCAATTCTTTCGTCTTCCTCATTGCCTGGATGTTGTGGAAAGAAAGAAATGCCAGCCCCTTCGATGGTCAGACTACCACAACTCAGCAGCTCCTGTCGTCCATTAGGGAGGAGGCGATGGCTTGGTATGCTGCTGGCTTCAAACATTTGCGGGTGCTTCTTCTTTCACGCCTTTCTTGAAGGGCTGCTCCCTGTAATACTTTTGTGCTCTCCCGCGCTCTTCTGCCTGCTTAATGCATTACACGTCTAGGTGTGTTCTATAAAAAAAAAGTCATGACTATTGTTCCTAGAAACATCTATAACTTATTGATAGAAAGATTGACATGCAGATATCAGATCACACACTACAGGACCAGGCACAGGCTGAAGATTACTGCTTCTCAGGTCACAACAACAAGCCTTTTATTTATTTATAGCGAAATGCTCCGGTACTCCTCTTTCTAAAAATTGCACACATCTCAAAGCAGTTAAATGAATAAATTAATATTTTTATTATTTAGCTACTAGGTCCCACGAGGGCCCAGCCCGTCCAAGCCAAGCACGAGACCAGCCCTGATCCAGAGCTAAAGTCACGTTTTCCAGTTCTTCTTATTCGTCTGCTCCCTCCTCCGATCACTACAGAAGAAGCCGGAGCTCCCTCCTCGGGTCCCTTGCGGTAGCCATTCCCGTCGATAGACCAATCCAGTGGGGTACCTCTTCCCCCTCCTTCCCTGATCCCGTTTGCTGGCAGCCGGCAAGGAGCTGAGGTTAGGTGGCGCCAAGTCGTTGCCGGGAAGAAGCCCCCTCGCACCAATGAGCCGCCGGCGCCCGTGTCGACCGGGAATCACCAGATCCAGCACCAAGCAGTGAATATTTGGGCCTTGACACTAAAGGAGGAGACCGCACTTGGCTCGGTCCACCGACCGCCGCAAAGGACCAGAGGACCGAGCTCCTAGGCTTCTTCTGCAAGGATTGGCGGAAGGAGTAGACGTCTGAGTTCTGACGCGAGGGAGACGACGGCATGAAGACTGACATGGACAAACGTGACTTCACCTCTGGATCAGGGCTGGCCCGGGCTAGGCCCACGCGGGACCCAGTTGCCAAATAATAAATTTATTAATTTATTAAATTAACTGCTTTAAGATGCGTGCAGGTTTTAGAAAAAAGGAGTACCGAAGCGGTTCCCATTTATATACCTGCAGCTGAGCAGCAAAAATAAACGCTGCCACTAGTAAGCATTCATATCTTGAATGAAGGCTCTTCTTATTGCAGTATCCAGTCTTCACGATGACAAGGTTTTCAGCAGGCAAATATTGTGTCACTTTTGCTGAATACCATCTCAGCATGTCCAAAAACACTGTACATATGTCTATAGATTCAGATTTTCTTCCTTCTATAGGTTGGATGCTCTGTTTAGCTGAGCATTGAGAACACCCTCCGCATATATGGAAATTAACTGATACTCTCTCCATCCCAAATTGTAAGTCATTCCAAGAATCTTGGAGAGTCAAAGTTTCTCAAGTTTGATCAAATTTATATAACAATATAATAATATTTATGATGTCAAATAAATATCATTAGATTCGTTGTCAATTATATTTTCATAGTATACCTATTTGATGTTAAAAATCTTTATAGTTTTGTCTATAATTCTTGGTCAAACTTGAGATGTTTTGACTCTCTAAGATTCTTGGAATGACTTACAATTTATGATGGAGGGAGTACAAACCATGCCATCGCTGAACCCATCACTGAATAATTTCCTGAACCAGTCACTGAATGATCTGTCTACCTGACCTGAGGACAACCTGTCCTGTAGCAATGTAGTACTACTTTTCTACTTTTCAAAAAATATTTGTGCTATTTTGTTCCCTGGGGATCCAGTTTGCAAAAAAAACAAAAAACAAAAAAAAAGGATGCAAAACAAAGTGATTTTTTATCAAACATTACTATTGATAAATCCCAGAACATGATATATTGATAAATGGCTCAATTAATTTACGGCCGCAGCCACAGAAGACATATATTGATTGTAACCATCACAAGGATCACAGATTTCATTCTACCCCGTATGTATTGTATACCTGTATGTATATATAGTTCGTGTGTATAGTATAGTAGTAGTTGTCACTAAAATCTCAATCAGAAGCGGCAGACGAAGTCATGGAGATCACGACGCACATCATCGTCATCCCTAAGCTTAGCCATGGCGGACTTCTCGATCTTCCTGATCCACTCCTTAGAAACTCGATACAAGCCACCGATCTCCTCAAGCGACCTACACCGACCATCCTCAAGCCCATGTCGTAGCCTAAGCACGTGGCCCTCCCGCGCGGGGAGCCTGCCAAGCACCAGCAGCAGACGGTCCCTGAGCTGTCTCCGGAACAGCGCCGCCTCGTCGGGCGGCTCGCACGACGCCGCCGCCTCGTCCGTGATCACCTCCGCGAACCTGGCGTGCTGCCCGACCCCGATCTCCGAGTAGAGCGACACCGGCCTCCGTGAGCACTTGCGTGCTAGCCTCACGTTCGCCACCGACACGCCGATGGCTTCGGCGATCTCGGCGTCCGATGGGTTTCTGCTCTCCCTGTACCGGATCCCCCGACGTGCCTCCTTCACCTTCCGCATTATGCTCTCCATTCTTGCCTGCACTTGCATTGCACGTATGCATTGTGAATCTTTACGTGATCAGTTCAGTTAGTGGCATTACAGAGACAGAGAATTTTTCTGCATTTTTGAATCTGTGATCCATTCGATTTGAGGCGTACGTACAGGCAGCAGGGTGACTCCTGAATTCTCAGCGAGGAGAGCGAGCATCCCTTTCCTGATCCAGTACTTGACGTACGTGGAGAACCTGCACCCTTTCCGGCTGTCGAACTTCTCGGCGCCGTCAAGAACACCCATCTTCCCAGCCTGAAAATAATCAGAATGGTGACTGATGAAAATGCAGAAGGCAGTAGTGATGTGCATGTTTGTTTGAATGAACCAATTAACCAACCTGAAGAAGATCGTCTAAGGCCGTCCCCATGCCGGTGTACGATCTTGCGATGCACCTGACGAGCCACTCGGTGGTCACCAGCAGCCTCTCCCGGCAGCAGTAGCCTGCCTGCAGCCTGCTCATCAGCTCTGCCTCCTCCACTCCAGCTGCCTCTGCCCACCTGTGGTAGCTCACCTCCTCCTGCTGCCCTTCCTTCACCATCTTCTCCCTTATCTTCTCAAGGCCTGCACATTCCTGAATATAATGCATGCATGCAGGTCAACAAACATATGTACAATCAGTTCTCTGTCAAATAAACCAAACCAACAGCCTGAATGGAGAATTTAATTTGACATTCAGTTAAGAATGCAGTAGTAGTACCTTGATGGTGGCTAGCAGTGCTGATTGCTCACGCACAATGATCCTTCTTCGGCCAGGGTGACTTTTCCACTCGGATATAAACTGGCTGCTACTCGCCTTCCGTGATTTCTTGGGCGTTCGTGATGGATTCACCTTCACAGACATCCTGGATCCTTTCTCTGACGCTTTCATTCTCCTCAGCTTCCTCTCCTGACTCTTGCCACTCCGGACGACGACGACGAACACCTCGCTACCTTCTTCTTGCTCTTGCTCCTCCTCATCATCATCCAGAGTCGTCGTCGTCTCTGGATCAAACTTGATGATTTGGTGGTCAAGCAACACAGAGCTGTCTGATTGATGAGGTGGAGAGGAGACATGTGTTGTTAGGGTGTCTAGTATCAGGGGATTCATAGACGCGTTAAATGATCTCAGAACTCCAAGCTGCTCAAGGATATTGTTTTCCAGCGTTTTCAGGTCTTTACCAGCCAAACTCGTCTCCAACTCCTGAAGGTTCTGCATTAGTAAGTGATACTGAAAACCGCTATTCGGCGTGTGATCCCTGTCCATCCAGAACGATGTCTCTTCATCCATCCAGCTCTCATACTGTACGCTACTAGTTCGGTCAAGAGCGTCATCAAGGAGCTTCCTCTCTGCACTCACCTGCAATTCTCACTGTAAAAATACTTTCTTTTTTTGGTGGCAGTACCGAGAACAAACAGAAAAGGAAACAAAGCCCCTTTTTTTTTTTCTGATCGTAGAGTGATGAAGATCGAGTACCTTGTGTTTTGTCAAGTTGACAGATGATTTGTTGTTGTTCTCTGTGATCTGAAGCACGCCGGATGAAGACGACGCGAGAGCTGTGGCGATGTCCTCTCTGCGACGACGCTTTAGCAAGAGATGCATGGCAAGTGCTGCAAGGGATGCAGAGGAAATTGGCTTCCCTCCTCCGTTCACTGTAAACAACGCAGGAATGGCAAAGAACAAGCAAGCTATTCAGTCGAATGTCGATCATGTCCTTCGGTTTGGAATGGGGGAAAAATGGAGAGTCAATCACGAGTTCATGCATGCATGTCGATACTTCGTTAGTTCGTTTTGGGAACAAAAGCAAGCAAAGGAAGGTGTTACTGTTACATTACCTATCTACCTACCGTCAGTCTATGGCAACAGTAATCTTCTATGTCAATCAATCAATCAATTGAGAATTGCAGTACATTACATGCAGCACAGGATGACAGCAGGAAATGCAGGTGTACTTATGTAATTGGAGTTGAGGAGCAGATGAGCACTGACATGGATGGTGAGACTGCTTTGGTGGCTGAGCCTGCATCATCCACGAGGAAGAGGACGACGACGCAGGGCAGCAACAGGTAGCAGTACAGCCTCTTTATTTTCCCTCCTGTGCTGTAGTGTGCTGTGCTGTGGTGTACGTGTTGCAGACTTGCAGCAATGGCAGCTAGCTGGGAGTCTGGGAGTGAAGAAGGAACGGACAGGGAGAGGGGAGGGATAGAAAAGCCGGGGGGAGCCCTATCCAAGCCTCGTCGCGTTTGGTTGGACCTTGGCCGCAGGGGAAAAGACGATCTTGGAATGAAAGCGAGTTGGGATCTTTTCTACGTACGAGTATATTTCTCGTCTCATCTTCAGATATTTATTGTCGTCCTCTTTCAGCACTCATCACTCAGATTCCTCTTCGTCTCTCTCCGCAGAAAGAAAGGGAATCGGAGAACGAGCAGTACGCGACCGCAATTAGCATTTTCTTATCGGCATTTTAGTTGTGCCTACCATATATTATTATGTATAGAAATAAAATTATCCAAATAAATGTACATCTAAGTTGCTGTGGTGTAGTGGTTATCACGTCAGTCTTACACACTGAAGGTCTCCAGTTCGATCCTGGGCAGCAACATATTATTTTTATAGTTGTTATTTTTTTTTGGGTGCGTCATGGTCCTTAAAGGCTGTAATTTTCTGCAAAACTCGGCAAACACACTAGGATTAAGCTACACAAACACGCCCTTAGATGTTAAAGAAACAGTGAACAGAACAACAGAGGCTGGAACTGCAAACCACGCAACACATGTACTTGTGCAGGCAGGGTCGTTCGTGAGCACGACCTGCTGCATTGTCAGGTATCTGCATCAGTTTATGGGCCACGGCCCAGTCACTCACAGCAAGCCCCAGCAGAAGCTACAAGAGGAAGAAAGGAAAGATTTTAAGTTCAGTCATCGTGCAAATTACTCCTTGCATTGCATTAGTGAAACGGTCTGAAACGGCGAGAGATTTTTGTTTTTGGCACAAACTGCGCATGACCGCAACTGTGCCCAAACGGGAGCTAACGCTCGTCCGCAACAAGGCAAATCCCGCAGACTGCGGGTTGATCTAAATCCAAATGACCATAGAACGTCACGGCATAACACATTAGACATTACAGATTGCGGGTTGAACCAAGGAGATTCCCCAATAACCTCTGCACAAACATAATACCCCGTAGAAGCAAATCTGTGCGCACCACGAAGGCATTGGTGTCGAACATATAATACTGCCAGTGGATTGTGACTAAAAAGCATGGAACATAGTTACGTTAGCCCACGGATTGCAATTCAGGCATTGTTAGTCATCCTGCATCCTCAGTTTACAGGCATACCGCATACAGCAAACTTCTTGGTACCATAAGGCCCTCCAGAATTCTGGGATATCAGTCATCCCGCAATGGTTATATTATACAGTGCACCGCTGCAGCATTACATAAGAACGCGGCGGCTGTGCTATGTTTCTGTGTAGCCATCTTAAACCACCCGGGCAGCTCAACGGTTCAGCAGCAGATACATGATTTCATTTTTTTTTTACCCGCCTGTCTCTCTACCTGAACCACCACCTTTGGATCGCAGAAATGGGAGTCTGGAGGAACGGGGCGTAGCGGTGGATGTATGGATTCACAATCCTGCCGATTTTCGCCCAGGTGCTCTGGTGATAGCTGGATGTCACAGGAGCATGGTACATCAGCTTCAATACCTGCACGATACACAAGCATGCGAAGGGTTACTGGTAAGCAATGCAGCGTGTCTGCTGACGGTGAATACGAGTTACTTGGGGAAGAACAGTAAAGCACCTAACAGATGATAGCTATAGCTAATAATAACCTAGTTGCTATTGTCGACTAAATTCTAGCTGGTTGTTGATGGACCAAAGGCAAGGCAGAAGATAAATTGGATCTCTTGGAATTGAAACAATACTGCAAACAAGCTAAATCGGTACATATGGCCAGAGATACAGAGGTTAGGAATTACATGCAGCAAAACAGCATGCAAGAGATGAAATACAAAAAGGGAAGCCTGAACTTTGGGGGGATAACTCACCTGCCAGTACATGAATGTCTGAATTATGCTACGGCGCCACCTGCAACACAAAAAGGATAAAGGTCAAAGATGTACTGTAGTTACTAAGATAAAATTAAAACTTCAGAATAGTATGGGATCTGAATATACATACGAGAGCAGTGATATGATCAGAAGAAAACCCAAGGCAATTTCAGCATTTGAACTAAGGAGGCTCAGTGTAGTATTATTTGTCTCTACCCAAAGACAAGGCTCTGCCAGGTATTGCCTGAAAAAGACATCGACACAGTATTGAGAAATGGGCACTGGATACTGATTGTGCCAAGGATACAGAAATGAACCCACATACAGTGGAGCATAGAGTTACCTATAGAAAGAGGATCGAGCAAAGTTACGCCTCAGGAATCTGGCAACATGATCAAGTGCCCAGCAAAGCACAGGTAGTGCAGCAACTGTGACAGAGATAAGATTATGATGAGGCAGGCATGTCCAAAAGCAACAAAAAGCAGACAATAGAGACATAAATTTGCAGGAGAAAGGGTGTGTCTTACTCTTCAAGTGCAATTGGGATGTGAAGAGCATAGAAGAGAACATTAAATGGAGAAAATCCTTGGTTGCAAGTACAGACTGCAACCAAGCTTGAATTGCTGGCATGTTCCATGCTCTTGGTTTCTGTAGACATAAAACAAAATTCAATCAAAGTCCCATCATGCAAAAAGAATCTGGTGAACTATATGTGAATTATTCATTCTTCAGATAGGCAGGTAATTACCCCATAAGTACTGTATAGAGAATAGCCTGACGACAGCATTGTTCCCAGTAGTGAAAGTTTGCAAGCTCTGTCAGCAAGGTGTTTTGGCAAAATAGGAAGCATTCCCAGACCAGCAACCACAAGTATCTGAAAATAATATTTCGGTCATTTCCACAAGTAATGAAGTAAAAAACCACAATCAAGAATACTGTTTGTAGCAGTAACATGATAGGCTGATGGATCACCGGTCAAGAACAAAGAGAGTTTCCCAATGGCATGCCCACAGGGATTGACATAGAAATAAGCAGAACAATAGAACTTGAAGAAACAGGTTAACTATTCAATAAACCAAAGAAAAGAGTGGTTTATCCCTTACCCAAGCGTTAATGGAGAAATGTATAGTCCGTGCATCGAACCGTAAAGGATTGGCAGCACTGTCTGTTTGTGTTGGTGGCGGCGGTGGAGGCGCTGACCTTGCAGCAGATTCTACACAAGAAATCGATTCAGCTAACAGATACATGTGATACAGAAAACGATGGATATTATGGCCAGTGAAGCCCAAAACGTACATGGCTTTACCTGAATTACGTGCCCTGAGGTTCTCGCTGGATGACGAAGGCGAAGACCTTACATCTGGCCTGCTCGGCTGAGTGGAACCGGTGAATGACCTCGGCTCAACCATCAGATCATGGTCCTGTGAAACAGAAGGTTGGGAAAATCAAAACGCACGAACTACCGTACCGCTTCACTCTTCAGTGTTCGGTGGCACACAAGCAATGATATTAACTCAACATGTGGTGTGCAAACACAAATGGCTAGACAAACTTGTTATGTGGCCCTACCTGCACAACTGCATAACAGTATCCTGACTCAACTTACTAACTAAGAGCGAGCATGTTGCATTCCCCATAAGGGAACCACAAGCTTGAAGGAGTAGCACAAGCACCCAGGGTTGGAAACGATCGAGCATGCAGTGTTCAAGTACATTCTACAGTAAGCAAGCAGACCGTCAGCAGCGAAGCAAAGCAGCGCACCCAGACTGGATCTCTGCTCAGCCACTCGCTGCAACCAGCAGTCCAGCATATAAACCCGACGCTACAAGGCACGCTCCTGCAATCTGGACCTGGACACGACAAGCTTAAGCAAACCCCAGCACATGAATCTAGCAGGACCGCGCTTCCGTACGGAAAGCGCGTCATCAGATCCTAAATTAGTACTGCTACCCAGCTGCGGCGGCGGCGGCAGAGGGAGGGAATCGCGGACTCCAGGGCAATTGGGTGGAGGGCGGCGGCAGCGGTGGAAGTGGAACTCACGATGTAGCGCTGGTAGAACTTGCGCTTGAAGTGGTCGACGACGTCGGGGCGGGAGGCGAGGTTCGGCGGGACGAGGACGTTGGACCAGTAGTCGGCCCAGCGCGCGTCGCCCTCGTAGTCGTACGCCGCCGCCGCAGCCCGCTTCTGCTCCTGCTCCGCGTCGGCCGCGGACCCCGCCATCGCTCGCCTGGCTGGGGTTGGTTCGGTTTGGGTGTGGGGTTTTGGGCCGGGCGACGAGGACGGCACACTGGCGACGCTACGCGAGTGGGGGACTTGGGGAATTTTAGCTGGCACTGGCACACCGATGCCGATCGATGCGACCCAATGGTGGTGCCGTGGTGGGGGAGACGACAGGCGAGCGGGTACACGAGACACGAGCGAGAGCGACGACTCGGCAGGCTCTCCTCGGCTGTCCTCCTGTGGCTTCTCCTTCCCGGCTGTGAGGTTGTGGACCACGGCCCACAGTGACTTTGGGCCCGTGTGGTAGCAAAGCGGATCGTGTCGGGAACTATGGCCCAGACTATAAGCAAAGTGGATCGACTCTCGTGGTTGTTGCCTTGTTTGTTGCATGGGCTGTGGCATTCATTCCCTTTTGTTTTTATTGTTACTTTTAGAGCACCAGGTTACAAGAAGAAAAGGAGGAGTAGAATCCAAGGGTTCATAAAAAGCAGTCTCCTCTTGGAAACAAAGCTCATGGGAACAAATGAGATCGTTGATCTATATCTATCTGTGGCTCTGCCTCTATCTCTATCATCTCTATCTCTAAGTAGGGACCATTATGCTATGAAAACCAACAAGTTATGCAAACTCCCGATGAACTTAGATAGAACAATTAACCCCTCCCACCAATCCAATTTTATTAATTTTTTTTAACTCAACCGTGCCGCGGGAGCAGGACGACGACGCTGGTTGCGGCTAACGACAAGAGAAGGTGCGAAGACGACGGCGGCGGACGTGGTGAGGGAGTTCTACGACGGCGTGAACCGGCGGGACCTGGCGGCGGTGGAGCCGCTCATCGTGGAGAGCTGCGTGTACGAGGACCTGGTGTTCCCGCGCCCCTTCGTGGGGGCGGGACCGCATCATCATATCGGCTTCTTCCGCGAGTTCATCAGCCCCGACCTCCAGTTCGTGATCGACGACATCTCCGCCGCCGTCGGGGTCACCTGGCACCTGGGTACGTACGTCAACAACCGCTGCAGATTGTGTACGAACAACAGCCTCAGCTATCTGCTCTCCTCTCATTTTTGCCGTACTGAATTATTCACTCACCCAACGTCTAGATTCAAAATTTCAAATCCATATTGTGGTATTGACATGATCGATCTTTCGATCAGGTATGGTCGAGACTGCGTGGAGCCTGCCGCCAAGCCCGGAGATTTGGCACTGGTACAAAAAAAACCCGGTCATTGAATTGCAATTCTGCAATTGTTTGACAGTTTGCGGCTGCAATTCTGCAATTGCATCGCTCAGCTTGTGTATTGGATCGGTAGTATAGGAGTACGTCGTATCATGGTGGCGCTAGGCATGAAAGTTTTCACTGCAGGTAATCATCAGGGGAGTGACATGGATCCTTGAACGATTTCCAAGCCTTGCAAGCAAGCTTTGATGACCTCACCAACACAACCGCCAAGACGCCGACCAAGGCAATAGCTAGAGGCTAAGAAGTAAGAAGCTACGCAACTTGATCAAGAGTCCAGCGAGAGCAAGCGTGTATAATGTTGAGCAGTACTCACCGCATTCCACGTCCAGACTCGCGGAGACGTACAATGGATGTTAAAAAATGAATAAGATGAATAAGATTGGATTGGTGGGAGGGTTTAAGTGCTTAATTGTTCCACCTCCATCTAAGTCCATCAGATTAGAATCGTGTAGATTTGATTAGAATTTACGTAATTTGCATAGCTAGTTGGTTTTCATAGCATAAGGTCCCCTCCAAGCAATACTGTATTAATCATTTAATCTATAATAACTATACCTAATATTAAAAACATTATATCTATCTATATGTAAGATTAATCTATATCTAACAGAGGATTTGAATCGAATCAACACATGCCCTTCCTCCATAGGACAGCGCAGCACGGGCACATTCATATTCATAGTTAATAAAAAAATATCAATAGAGAGATTTCCAGATCAATAGCACCAGATGTTCTATTAATTCATAGGTCCTTTTGACATCACCAAAAGACACCGATGCAGCGAGCCATTCGTCGTATGACAACGTGACACGTCAAATTTGGCACGGGACCCATGCAACCTTTTGACTTGGCATTCCAATTCCAACACGCACATGGGGTACAGTCACTTGCAACTTGTGCCACGAGTAAACAAAACTGGTAGACAGAGAAAGAACATGGATACATATCTACGCACTCCGTCCTAAAAATAAGAAATCTTAAGTTTGATTAAATATATACACAAAAGATAAACACCATTAGATGAATCAAATCATATATTTTCATTTAGGCCCTATTTAGTTCCAACCAAAACCCAAAATCTAAAATTCCAACTATTTTGGATTCCAAAATCTACAATGCAAAATATTTTGGTGGGGTGTTTAGTTTCAACCAAAATTTGACTTATTTTGAATTCCAATGATGAAGATTGTGAGGATGACACACAAACCAATGTAAAGATTCTCTTATTTTGGTTTCTTAAGTCCAAAATTCAAAATGAGGAATGTACCACTTTTTGCCAAATATTTTGGGTGGTGTTTAGTTCTATTTTATTATAAAATAAAGAGACAAAACCTAAAATATTTTGAATTCCATGGGGAACTAAACACCTACTTAGAGATGCAAATATCGATACTGTTTTCTAGTAAATTCTACTTATTTTTGGGATGGAGGCGCTTTCCAGCCTGTAGCATACTAGCATCCGACAGTGTGATCTCATCTGATGCCGCCATCGCGTTGACGTCGACCAACCGCGTCAGGATTCAGGCTCCTTCGCCGGCACGGAACGCGTGTGATTACCATTCCAATTTCCAGCACACGCCCGAGTTGAGCAGGTGCCCCGTGGATCTGCTAGTGGGAATCAACACGCAGAGACCTGACCTGACCTGATAGCCACTCCCACTTTCCATTCCAGTTAGGCCCCGTTTAGTTGCAAAAATTTTTGGCTTTTAGCTACTATAGCACTTTCGTTTTTATTTGGCAAAAATTGTCTAATTATGGACTAATTAGGCTTAAAAGATTCTTCTCACGATTTCTCGGTCAACTGTGCAATTAGTTTTTTTTCGTCTACATTTAGTACTCCATGCATGTGCCGCAAGATTTGATGTGACGGGTACTATACAAAAAAATTTGGTTTTTGGCTTCAACTAAACGGGGCCTTAGTTCTCTCCTTTTTCCGCAACATTCCATCACATCTCATCACATCAAAATACCGACATATATATAGAGTACTAAATATAGATGAAATAAAAAACTAATTACACAGTTTTGTTGTACTTTGCGAGACGAACATTTTAAATCTAATTAATCAATGTTTAGACAATTATTACCAAATAAAAACAAAATTACTACAGTGTGATATGACAACTGCTATAGGATTTTTTTCACCCCTTTTCACCACCTAAACACCCCCTTCGTCTTAAAGGGAACTTGCGGCGCACAACAGTCTGCAGAAAAAAAGGCAGCGGGCTACAATTCCAGAAGGAAGCTTGGATGCCAAGGAAATACAATAAAGCATCTATATAATAATAATAATATATATTACACACAAGAAAATACTTCCACTACTTGTCTTTTCATTTCATTTTCTATACTGGACCTTGATAGGCTGATGACAGCTTTACTGAATTATCACTAGTCTAAGTGCAGTCCAGTGTTTGAACTCCGAATAAGATCCAATAGGATATTATTCAAAGTTGGGGGGGCTTACAATCAACGGCTGGAAGTAACCAATGCAGCTGACAAAAAGTAAAGTACTTATTCGCGCTTCAATAACAAAAAAAGGCATGTTAAAAGCCTCCATTATTTACCCTAACTAATCAAAAGAGAGATTTATTATTCACAGTTGGACACAAGTCCGGGTATGGGGTAATACATGTGAAGCCCATTTTCCCTTCTCTGACAAAGACCGCACTCAAGGGACACTTGGAAGAGCATACTAATATATAATCTGTTATTTGGACGAGCATAGTGATGTAATATATTCCTTTTAGACGAAGTCATCCATCACTTGACCGCTCCCAAGCCACTCACGCCTATAAAATCCAGCCATCCCAGCCCACCCCCAAATTCTCCTCCTACTCTCCTTCCTTAGCAAGAAAGCAAGCCAGCCTCACCCTCTCACACCACTCTCACTGTTCCACACCAAGATCCAAGAGCAAGAATAGTCAAAAAGAGTAGGGGGCAAGAACTCTGCTCACCACCATGGCGTCCTACGACAAGGCCTTCGAGTCCTACAAGAAGGCCCTCACCACCGCGGCATCCGTCGCAGCGTCCATGATGCTGGTGCGCAGCGTGGCGAACGAGGTGGTGCCGCCTGAGGTGCGCGATCTGCTCTTCTCCGGCTTCGGCTACCTGCGCTCGCGCACGTCAGACCACACCATCATCGTCGAGAAGAAGAACGATGGGTTCGCCAACAACCATGTCTTCTGTGCTGTGAAGACTTACCTCGCCACGCGCATGAACACCGACATCCAGCAGCGCCTGCGCGTCAGCAGCATGGACGAGAACGACAAGATGATGGTCAGCATGGATGACGGCGACGAGATGCTGGATGTCTATGAAGGCACGGAGTTCAAGTGGTGCCTTATCTGCAAAGACAACTCAAATGACACCATGAACGGCAGTCAGATTGAGTCCCAGTTCTTTGAGTTGACCTTCAACAAGAAGCACAAGGACAAAGCCCTCAAATCATACCTCCCATTCATTTTGGCCACAGCCAAGGCCATTAAAGCCCAGGAGAGAACTCTCATGATATACATGACTGAGTATGACAGTTGGTCCGCAATTGACCTCCACCACCCATCTACATTTGGCACGCTTGCCATGGACCACAAGCTGAAGCAGTCCATCATCGATGACCTTAACAGGTTCATCAAGAGGAAAGATTACTATAAGAAGATTGGCAAGGCATGGAAGCGGGGGTACCTGCTGTATGGTCCACCTGGTACTGGGAAGTCGAGCCTAATCGCAGCAATGGCAAACCATCTCAGGTTTGACATATATGATCTCGAGCTCACTGCGGTCACATCCAACTCAGACCTCAGGAGGCTTCTTGTTGGCATTGGCAACCGATCAATTCTTGTGATCGAAGATATTGACTGCACCATCGAACTGAAACAGCGGGAGGGAGGTGAAGGCAACGATGAGTCAAATTCTACAGAACAAAACAAGAGGGAAGGCAAGGTGAGTACTAACTTTAGATGTACAAACCCTGTATCTTCTCGATCGCTTCCTCACTTGTCCTGACAAGAATTTGGATTTTCTGAACAGGTAACGCTGTCTGGACTGCTCAACTTTGTTGATGGGCTGTGGTCAACAAGTGGGGAGGAAAGGATCATCGTCTTCACAACCAATTATAAGGAGCGGCTCGACCCGGCACTGTTGCGTCCTGGAAGGATGGACATGCATATCCACATGGGGTATTGCACCCCAGAGTCTTTCCAAATCCTTGCCAACAACTACCACTCTATCGACTACCATGACATGTATCCAGAGATTGAGAAACTGATCAAGGAGGTGACGGTGACACCAGCAGAGGTTGCTGAGGTTCTGATGAGGAATGATGACACTGATGTTGTGCTCCATGATCTTGTTGATTTCCTGAAGTCAAAATTGAAGGATGCCAATAAGATCAAGACTGAACACATGGAAGCAAATAACCAGCTGGATGAGAAGAAAGACGGCAAGGATAATGACAAAAAATAAAAACCCAGTGCAATTCCTTCCAGAAAACAAGATGAAAGCAAATAGCCGTTTGAGATCAAGACTGAACACAAGGAAGCAACTAACCAGCTGGATGAGGAGAAAGGCAACGAGATATTGAAAAAAATAAAACCCAGTGAATTTCCTTCTAGAAGAGGAAAGAAGATGAAAGCAACACATGTTGTATTTCATATAGATCGATCCTATAGGGGATCCATTGGCGTATGTGAGGGTTTGCATATTGTCAACATCGTGTTTTTTTATCAATGAGGTGTACTTGTACTTGCAGTGCGTCTGCAGAGTTCCGTTAGTACTTGTTTAGCAGCGATGCAAAATGCCAAAATCCATATCAATATTTACATGAAACTGCAAACATGATATTGCCTTGCAAATGCCAACCTTGGCAAGTGTAAAGCAGTACTCATTGTTATTCTACTATCTACAGTCTCTGGATGTAATGCATTTCACTCGACCTCCACAATTTTTTCCTTGCCACATCCAGAGATTGAGGAGGTGACCAAAGAGGTCATGGTGACCTCTACATAGGTTGCTGAGGTTCTGATAAGGAATAGGGGCACTGGCTTTGTGCTCCATGATCTTGTAGATCTCCAGAAGTGAAGACGAAATATGCTAATTTAACCACAAATGAACACACAAGGATGCAAATTGCAAATAACTATCCCGGATGATAAGATAATAGAGTATAGAGACAATAAAATCCCAGGCAAATTCCATTCAAAAGGAGAAAGAAAGGAATGGAAGGCAAGAAGTCGAAAGTTATTAGCAGTTTGTGTCAAAGTAACGCTGACCAAATAGTGTGCATGCAGATGTAGATAGGCTGCTGATATGCTGATACTGGCATTCCATTGACATGTCGTCGATTTGCCACGAGACCCACCATCCTTTTGGCTTGGTGAGCACACACATGGGCACAGACTCTTGCAACTTTTGTCAGGAGGGATTAAACTTAGACAGGCAGACAAAAAACTGTGATCTCTTGCAACTTTTGTCAGGAGGGATTAAACTGAGACAGACACACATGGCCGTTCTCTTTCCAGCCTTGTACTAGCATACAAGCGTCCACACTGTGATCTCGTCCACCAACCACATCAGGATCAGGCTCCTTCGCCGGCACGGAACACGTGAGATTACCATTCCAGCACAACCGTTTCAGTTGGAATCAACAAACACAGACCTGACTTGACCTGATCGACAGCAGAAGCTTCCTGCCACTCTCACTTTCCTTTCCTTTCCGTTCTTCAGCCAGGAAACTTGCGGCGCACACAGGATACTGTTTCAGACAGAAGCTTGGATGCCAAGGAAATCCAATAAAGCATGGATGCTACCACTCACTACCTTTTATTTTATTTTCTTCTCTATATAATAATATAATAATATAATAATAAACAACACAAGGAAATGCTGCCACTACTAGTTTTTTCATTTAATTTTCTATTCTGAACCCTGATAGGCTGATAGCTTTTACTGATTCACTAAGTGTGGTGCAGTGTGTGAACTCCGAATAACATCCAATAGCATATTATTCAAAGTTGGGGGGCTTACAATCAACAGCTGGAAGGAACCAGAGCAGCTGACAAAAAGGAAGGTACTTATTCGCGCTTAATCAACAAAAGGGCATGTTAAAAGCCTCCATTATTTACCCTAACTAATAAAAAGAAGAGATTCATTCATTATTCATAGTTGAACACAGGTCCGAGTATGTGGTAATGCATGTGACGCCCATTTTTCCTTCTCTGAGCAAGACCGCACTCAAGGGAGTTGGAAGAGCATACTGATATAATATATTCCTCGGAGGAGTATAGTGATATAATCTATTCCTTTTAGACGAAGTCATCCATCACTTGACCGCTCCCAACTCACTCAAGTCCTATAAAAGCCACCCATCCCAGCCCACCCCCAAATCCTCCTCCTACTCTCCTTCCTTAGCAAGAAAGCAAGCCAGCCACACCCTCCCACACCACTCTCACTGTTCCACACCAAGATCCAAGAGCAAGAATAGGCAAAAAGAGTAGGCGGCAAGAACTCGCTCACCACCATGGCGTCCTACGACAAGGCCTTCGAGTCCTACAAGAAGGCCCTCACCACTGCAGCGTCTGTCGCAGCGTCCATGATGCTAGTGCGCAGCGTGGTGAACGAGGTGGTGCCACATGAGGTGCGCGAGCTGCTCCTCTCTGGCTTCGGCTACCTGCGCTCGCGCACTTCATCGTACCACGTCATCATCATCGAGAAGAAGAACGACGGGTTTGCCAACAACTACGTCTACTGCGCTGTGAAGACTTACCTCGCCACACGCATGAACACAGACATCCAGCAGCGCCTGCGCGTCAGCAGCATGGACGAGGATGACAAGATGATGGTCAGCATGGATGACGGCAACGAGATGCTGGATGTTTATGAAGGCACAGAGTTCAAGTGGTGCCTTGTCTGCAAAGACAACTCAAATGACTCCCTCAACGGCAGTCAGAACGAGTCCCAGTTATTTGAGTTGGCCTTCAACAAGAAGCACAAGGACAAAGCCCTCAGATCGTACCTCCCATTCATTTTGGCCACAGCCAAGGCCATTAAATCTCAGGAGAGAACTCTAATGATACACATGACTGAGTGGGGCAATTGGTCCCCCATTGACCTCCACCACCCATCTACATTCGACACACTTGCCATGGACCACAAGCTAAAGCAGTCCATCATCGATGACCTTAACAGGTTCATGAAGAGGAAAGATTACTATAAGAAGATTGGCAAGGCATGGAAGCGGGGGTACCTGCTGTATGGTCCACCTGGGACTGGGAAGTCAAGCCTAATCGCAGCTATGGCCAACCATCTCAGGTTTGATATATATGATCTCGAGCTAACTGCAGTCACGTCGAACTCGGACCTCAGGAGACTTCTTGTTGCCATGGGCAACCGATCCATTCTAGTGATTGAAGATATTGACTGCACCATCGAACTGAAACAACGAGAGGATGGTGAGGGACATGACGAGTCAAATTCTACAGAACAAAACAAGGGGGAAGGCAAGGTGAATACTAACTTTCAATGTACAAACCCTGTCTCTTCTCGATCCACCACTTCCTCACTATTCCTGACAAGAATTTTGATTTTCTGAACAGGTAACGCTGTCTGGACTGCTCAACTTTGTTGATGGGCTGTGGTCAACAAGTGGGGAGGAAAGAATCATCGTCTTCACAACCAATTACAAGGAGCGGCTCGACCCAGCATTGCTGCGGCCTGGAAGGATGGACATGCACATCCACATGGGGTATTGCACCCCAGAGTCTTTCCAAATCCTTGCCAACAACTACCACTCTATCGACTACCATGACAAGTATCCAGAGATTGAGAAACTGATCAAGGAGGTGACGGTGACACCCGCAGAGGTTGCTGAGGTTCTGATGAGGAATGATGGCACTGATGTTGTGCTCCATGATCTTGTTGATTTCCTGAAGTCAAAATTGAAGGATGCCAATAAGATCAAGACTGAACACATGGAAGCAAATAACCAGCTGAATGAGAAGAAAGATGACAAGGATAATGACAAAAAATAAAAACCCAGTGGCAAATAACAGTTTGAGATCAAGACTGAACACAAGGAAGCAAATAACCAGATAGATGAGGACAAAGCCAACGAGATAGAGAAAGAAACCAATGCAATTCCTTCTAGCAGAGGAAAGAAGATGAAAGCAACACATATCGCATTTCAATATACATAGATCCTACAGGGGATCCATTGGCGTATGTGAGCGTTTGCATATTGTCAACATTGTATTTTTGGATCAATGAGATGTACTGGTAATTGCAGTGCATTTGCATAATTCTGTTAGTATTTGTTAGGAGCATGTATGCAAACATGCCATTGCTTGCAAATGGCAACCATGGAAAGCGTAAAGCGGTACTTATTAGAGTCATTTCCTGTGGATGTCATGCATTTCACAAGACCTCCACAATTTTTTCCTTGCCACGTCCAGAGATTGAGGAAGTGACCAAACTCAAAAGAGGTGATGGTGAGCTCCGCAAAGGTAGCTGAGGTTCTGATATAGGGTGTTTGATTTCAGGAATCAAACAATTCTAGATGAGTTGGTGCATCATTGAGTCCATTCATCAGATTTGGTGGAATTACTTCACTAGTTCTAGATATTAGCCTGTGTGGAATGAGGTGATGATGCATTAACTCAATCCATTCCCCAAACCAAACAAAAATATGAGGAGTGAGAAGACGATGGCTTCATCCCTAAAACCAAACACCCTAATAAGGAATAGAGACACTGGTGTTGTGCTCCATGATCTTGTAGGTCTCCAGATAAGTGAAAAAGAAATATGCTAATTTAACCACAAATGGCCACAAGGATGCAAATAGCTATCCAGGATGATAAGATAATAGAGTCAAAAAAAAATCCCAGGAAAATTCCCTTCAAAAGGAGAAAGAAAGGAAAGTTAAGCAAGAAGTTGAAAGCTATTAGCAGTTTGTGTCAAAAGTAACGCTGAGCAAACAGTGTGCATACAGATATAGATAGGCTGCTGACACTGGCGTTCTAATGGCAAATGTGTGATTGTTTGATTACTAAAAGCATTATGCCAATACTTAACGTTGTGCATCCACAGAAATTAATTTGTAGGTGCTTTCTCAACATTGAGTATAGGAATCTGCAACATCAATATGGCATTATATATACCTTTCCCCCTAACCAAAACCAGGTGTCTTCCATTTCCCATTGCATGTAGCAGAAGGCATACAAATATACAATCCTTATACAAAAACAGATAGAATAGTACGATTCGGAACAAGAAAAGGTGAAAAAACTGAGCTCAGCCACCTGGTTCAGATATCTAAGCCTGATGAGTAATGGTTGGGTCGTATTTCAAACAAGTTTATCTTGATTATTGTTAGTTTGTGTACCCATGAGAAAGTGATCTGTCATGCACGAAAACAGCACAGCCTGGGTTTTTCCCATAAAGACACGAAGCAGAAGCCCTGGTGATTTGCAAAGGTGCCAGTGTTGTGAACTTTATTAAAATGAAATGTAAATTTAGCAAAACTTTGTCCCTGGTGTTTTGCACAGGTGCTAGTGTTGTAAGTTCACAGTGTGGGCCTAGAAATTCCTACGATAATTACAGAAGAAAAAAAAACATGTGTAGTTCTGGTTGTGGATCTAAGTTGAACAATGTGTAGTTCAATCATTCAGTATAAATTTGGATTTAGAATTCTTGACAACATCAATCATCAAACTACGTGAGTATGTGTCATTGCTTATTTTTCTAACTAGATTTAGAAACAATTGTAGGATAGTAAGTACATTGTATTTTGGATCTAGCCACACAATTGTGAAGGCAAAATTTCAGCACAGTAAAATATTTATCCATAGTTTAATTTGAAAATCGGCCATTCTGTAATCAGCAAATCTATGAAAGTACCACCATATATATAAATACTATACGAAACTCAAGATACCAATACATACACCAAATAACAATGTCTCTGTCTGTAAACTCCAATGTTTGGATTACTCAAAGAGTGTCTGAGGCTATACCAGGAAAGGTCGAACTCACCAAGGGATTCAACAGGAGGGTTGCCCCAGACAGCGCGTTACAGGCTCCAACCTCCTCCAGTCCTCTTCGCCAGCCGCCAGGACCTACCGAGCATCACAGGCGCGGAGCGACCCCTCTTCGCGCTGGGCCTCGCACCCACAAGACCAAGGTCCCCTGAAGGCGCTCTTCGACAGCTCGTTGGTGATGGAGATACGAGAAGGGCTCGTCAGTCGTCAGTGAGGCTCACCAATCCCACACACATAAGCCGTGGTCACGCACGGGAGCTCCGCCCCAGCCGTCGCGGGCGCACGCGCGAGGGAGCTCCGCCCCGGCCGCCACGGTCGCTTGCGCGGGTGAGCTCGGCCCCGTACGGCCGCCGTGGGCGCGTGCGGGGAGCTCCGCCCGGCCGCCGCGGTCGCGCGCGCGGAGGAGCTCCGTCCCGGCCGCCACGGTCGTGCGCGGGGGAGCTCCGATCGCGCCGGGCAATGCATACGCGTCGCTGCGGGACGAGGACGACGCAGCAGTAGCCCACCCGCAGTCCGCTTCTGATCCTGCTCCAACTGCACCCGTCCGCACGCTGACGCGGGGCGCCTCGCGGGTGTTGGGCCAATCGACGGCGAGAGGGAAAGGGGGAGTTTGGCACCGCTGCCGGTGACGCCGACGCCGATGTGACGCCGCCTCCTTTGTGGGCTGTATGGGCCTGAGCCTGGTAGCACGTAGGCCCGGCTACCGGCTCCTCAGCAAGTCAAAGGCCCAGACTGCTCCAAACGATTCTCAGTACTCACTCCATCCAAATTCCAAAGCAGGTGCGATTCTCAAAGTGTCTAAGCATGTCAAATTTAATCAAAATTATATTAAAATATATTACTAATGTCTACCGTTAGATTCATCAACGTCATATAAATTTTAATGTGCTTCATAAGTCGACACGTGTATCCCGTTCAGTTCCAAAACGTGCAATTGTTAACCCCTCCCAAAACGCACCCGTGACGTGACGTGACTGCCACATATGCTGCCGCAAACTAGGCTGCTTGTCCACATCTCCCTCCCTCTCTCTCTCTCTTTCTTTCTTTCTTTCTTTCCACACACGTAGTTGAAGTTCAATGTATTTACAATGTCCATAACCCATACTAGTACTATTCGTCTTCTTGCACCTGAAGAAAGATCCGAACAGTCAAACCCATCGCTGCCCTAGGCCCTAGCTACAGCTCGCAACGCAAGCTTCACCAGCGGCCGGCCGCCTCGTGCTCGTGTCGTGTGGATCAATCCAACCAACCAACAAACAAACCACACGCCCAGCAGCAATGTCGTCGGACGGGAGCGGGAGCGGGAGCTACGAGAGGTACATCACGATGGCCGCGTCGGCGGCGGCGGCGGTGATGCTGGTGCGGACCGTGGTGAGCGAGCTGCTTCCCTACGAGGTGGGGGACATGCTGCGCGCGGCGGCGCGTGGCGTCCGCGCGCGCGTCTCGTCGCGGCACACCGTGGTGATCGACGAGGCCGAGGGCCTATCGGCCAACCAGCTCTACGACGCCGCGCGCACGTACCTGGCCGCCCGTGTCAGTGTCACCCCGGACGTGCCGCGCGTCCGCGCCAGCCGCGTCGACGACTCTCTGGGCATCACAGTGGGGATGGAGCACGGGGAGGAGATGGTCGACGCCCACGACGGCGTCCACTACACCTGGACACTGCATGTCGTGTCCCGCGACGCGTCGTCCAAGGCGGCAGTTGCCGGTGGCCGCGACAAGGCCGGCGGACGCCCGGATGCCAGGTCGTTCGAGGTCAGCTTCCACAGGAGGCACAAGGACAAGGCGTTGGGGTCCTACCTCCCGCACGTGGTCGCCACGGCCAAGGCCATCAAGGGCAGGCAGCGGAGCCTCAAGATGCACATGGTGGAGTACAACGCCTGGACCGCCGTCGACCTCCGCCACCCTTCCACGTTCGACACCCTCGCCATGGACGACAAGCTCAAGAGCTCCGTCATCGAGGACCTCCGGAGGTTCGTCAGGAGGAAGGACTACTACAAGAGGATCGGCAGGGCGTGGAAGCGGGGCTACCTGCTCTACGGCCCGCCAGGGACCGGCAAGTCCAGCCTCGTCGCCGCCATGGCCAACTTTCTCAAGTTTGACATCTACGACCTCGAGCTCACCGAGGTCAAGTCCAACTCCGACCTCAGGAGGCTGCTCGTCGGCACCAGCAACCGCTCCATTCTTGTGGTTGAAGACATTGACTGCAGCATTGAGCTGCAGCTGCGGGGGAATGAAGCCGACAGGCGTGCTGCCAGGCCCACTGCGTCGGCAGGAGAAGAAAACGAAGACAAGGTTAGAATGATGTTAGTACTATTCCATTTCCATCCACCACAAAAACTGTTTGCAGTACGTAATTAGCCCCGGTCACAAAAAACTACTGTAGTTGTTTAGGATAAGATTTGGTCAAACCTTATAAACTACAAACATTAATAAGTACTATATATACGTATAGTAGTATCGCATTGTTTAGCTTGGAAAGACGGATTTTAAGAAGAAAGGATACAATTTTAGAATAATGTTCAGTCAAGCCTCTCTTTAAGTTTAACTAAATTTATACTGAAACTTGAAAGACACTAGCATTAAATGTATTATCATTGGATTTGTCATGGAATAGATTTTTCATAATGTACATATTGAAGTTATAGACAGACGAAGTCATATTGAAGTTATAGACAAATGGCTCGAACCAAACCTAGAATTTTCCTTTCCTGGGACAGAGAGTCAAATGTGTCGAGTGTTTGTGAACATAGGCATGTGTCATGCATTTGTCAATTGGGCAGCTTTATTTTCTTAGAGCATCTCCAACAACTTGGAAAAATTGACTTGCTAAATCTTATGGTTTGGCAAGTTGCTAAATTATTTGACAAGTGGAAAAAACTCCTCTCTCCAACAATTTGCTATTCCAACTTGTCAAACTTGGGAATAACATCTTGAGAAAAATAGCAAGTTGGTTTGAGGAGTTGTTGGAGAGTGAATTTTTTGATTTTGCCAAATTTATAAAGATAACAAGTTGGATAGCAACTTGATAAATATAGGCACGAGGAGGCCGTGAATAGCAACTTGGGAAAAATAGCAAGTTGGTTTGAGGAGTTGTTGGAGAGGGAATTTTGTGATTTTGCCAAATTTATAAGGATAACAAGTTGTTTTAAAGAGTTGTTGGAGATGCTCTTACCAACTGGGAATTTTGGTGAACTGCAGGTGACGCTATCTGGGCTGCTCAACTTCGTTGATGGTCTCTGGTCAACAAGCGGGGAGGAGAGGATCATCGTCTTCACCACCAACTACAGGGAGCGGCTTGACCCAGCACTACTGCGCCCTGGAAGGATGGACATGCACATCCGCATGGGGTACTGCACCGCAGAGTCGTTCCGGATTCTGGCAAGGAACTACCACTCAGTTGAAAATCATGCCTTGTACCCGGAAATTGAGCAGCTTATACAGGAGGTAATGATCTCACCTGCGGAGGTTGCTGAAATTCTAATGAGGAACGACAACAGTGATGTTGTACTCCAGGATCTTCTCGAGTTCCTCAAGGAGAAGAGGAAACAATCTGGTGAGAGCAAGGATGCAAATGAGAATGGAGATTAATATATGAAGAAATGTGACAGAGACCAACAACAATTCTCAGAGCAAACACAGGGATAACAGAAAGTCACAAACCATCGTTGGTCTGAACCAAATTTTGCACATGTAAATGAGGTAGAATCAGAAAAAGGGAAAATATGGTCAAGAGTATTACTGTAGACTGAGTTTTGACTTATGGAGAGCCTTTTTTCAAGTGTTATTTCTGTTAAGACTATTATAGTTTATTAAGATTTTTTACATTGCAACGAAGATTTAATACTCAATTCAGTGGGGTGGACCCATAGTTACATGTTTTAAAGGTATGTTTTAATCCACAAAAATGTCTAGCTCTTTGAGTAGTGAAAAAAAATATAGTACTACAGATGGGCCTTCCTGAAGTACTCCTTTAGTGGCAGAAATAGTAATTCAAGTAAAAAGATGAAGGAACAGTTTCTTCTAATACCTGCCAAAAGAAAAATACAGAATGGACTGAAATCACTAACTGAACATCCAGAGAAACCAGTTTGGTCTAGTCTTCAAGCATCCTGAAATGAAGAAATTCCAGAAAAGTGGGTTAAACAGGCTCTTCATGAACCAGTTCGCCATCAATGCTGTTCTAGAGTCAGTTCCTGGTGGCAACAAGAGTTGATTAGTTTGAGCGCGTACTTTGATCACTGGTGGATATTGGACAAGCTCTCCACTAAAATTACAGATTAAGTTCCTAGGCATGATAGCCAACTGACTCTATTCTTGAATCTTAACTTCTTAAGATCGCCATAAAAATCTCACAACTACTTAGTTTCAGCTGAAACTGTACTATTTTTTTTTTGAAAGCGCAGGAGAGCTGCGATTCATTGTATTATAGAGATGAAAAACAGGAGGGCCCCCAACAGGATCCTCACTCATACGGCGACCAAATATGAGTGAGGCAATTACACAAACTCAAGACTCAAACACATAGCGAAGAAACAAGACTCGACCTTGCCCTAGTCTACAAGCACCAGCCCTAGCCCTTGTAGTTTCTTCGCTCCAGCCAAGCACCACAGGCTATGCTCATTCTTAATTTCACTCCAAATCAAGCTAAACGAAGGAGAATTCCCCTCAAAAACACAAGCATTCCTATGTTTCCAAATAATCCAAACCCCTAGAATAATTAAAGAGTTCACTCCTTTTCTGTGTTCCTTGCTAACTCTGCTCATTGTTTTGCGCCACCAGTCAGCAAAACTCAATTCATTTTGTCGGGGGGCAGAATCTGCTAGGTTCAACGGGGTGAGTAATCTGAACCATACTTGTCTAGCAACCACACATGTTGTTAAAAGATGTTGTATCGTCTCATCTTCTTGATCGCATAGAGGGCATTTATCCGGATGTGAGAGGCCCCTCTTAGCAAGCCTATCAGCTGTCCAACATCTATTACGGATTGCCAACCATAAGAACATTTTGCATTTGGCCGGGGCCCAACTCTTCCATAGTCGACGCCAAGGCTCAAAGGTCACAACACCATAGAAAAAAGCTTTATAGGCAGATTTGGAAGAATAGCATCCACTTGCATCGAGCCTCCACGCAGGGTTTACCCTACCGTTTCGAGGTCGGGAACCGCCGGCGAGCGGTTTGGCGGTTACCGACGGTAACCGCCCAAACCGGTCCCAAACCGAACGGTTTGGATTTTGAATTCAAATCACGCAGTTCATTCGGTTTGGGACCGGTAACCGGTCGGTTAGGGCCGGTTACTGACCGGTTTGGGCGGTTACCCCCCAAACCAAATTTCAAATTTGAAAAAAAAATTCGAAAATGCTGAAAAAATTCCTAAAAATAGTTCATGATTTGTAGAGTCGAATGGTGCAAATTTTTTTCAAATTGGAGTTCGTTTGCTATTTATTTTGACGCGTACAAGTTTGGAAAAAAATAGAAAAGATCTTTTTTATTTTTTTTTCAAACTTGTACACGTCAAAATAAATAGCAAACAAACTCCAATTTGAAAATTTTGTACACCATTCGACTCTATAAATCATGAACTATTTTTAGGAATTTTTTCAGCATTTTCGATTTTTTTTTCAAATTTGAAATTTGAATTCAAACCGAAACCGAACCGCCCGGGGGCGGTTTGTCGGACCGGTTTGAAAAATCCTGCCTCCACGTGTGACGATCCTCTTGGTCAGTCAAAATAATTCCCATGAGGCAGTCCCATAGTCGTAGGTATTCTATAATACCAGCCCAGGATAGGCCTCCTTGAATATCTCTTGGCCAATCCCCGTTAATGAGAGCATCAGCCACAGTCCGGCATTTGCGAATTCTTGGAGAGACACGAGCAAAGACAGTCGGTGCAAGATTTTCAATTGAACTGTACTAATTTTCAGTCATGAATGCTGGCTGATACCCACTGAACATCCATCATCTTCAAATAAAACTAACAAACGCTAATGATCCTATGTTTTTCAAGCCCAATTTTGTCATACCTCATTTTTAACAGCAGCATTGCACAAGATCCAAAAGGATTGGTTGTTAAAACTTGTGTCAGAAGCACACAAAACAGCCCCGAGAGCAGCCACGTGTACAACATGGAATATCCCTTATGTTCCTTAACTGGACAAGGGAAACAATGCATCAATTGTGCAACATTATTGTGCAACATTATTACTGCAGTACAGGCAGTAAATAAAGTAGTAATGAAGCCTTCACATGGAATATATTAAACTTTGGTAGCTGCTTACACCAGACATTCTGGTTCAAGGAAAGAGCATACTGATTCCTTTCACAATAAAATCATGTTGCACCTTAACTATATAGGGTTTTATATTTATTTAATAAAAATCAGGTATACTGCTACCTGGTAAATATCTCTTCATCGTGTGAGAAGTTCATGTGCAGAGTAAAAAGAACACATAAGATGTAAATATACTTAATTGTACAAAACAGGTGCTCATACCTTCTAAGTGAAAGCCTCGGTTATGAGCTCATACCTTCAATCTGTAAGATTAGAGCCAGAAAACATGCTGCTACAAGGAACCTAAGCAGCTAGGGGAAAAAATGAACATGGTAGAGTAGATCATCTGCCAGATGCCCATATATCTTACAAGTCACAAGTTAAAGTGCACGACATTATTTTAAGAGACCAACAAAAACCAGCTAAATAATAAATATTTCCACTCACCAGAATACCATAAACCAATAAAGTAAAACAGTGTTATTTCACTTTCTCAAACTATATGCGCTTTCTGAATTAATGTTGAAATGGCTCCTCATGCACCAACCACCAGCAATGGCAATAAGACAGTGCCATGCCATTCATCATAATGTAAGCAATTCAAAGGCTGCAGGAGACTAATTCTGAGACATCTCCTACATGGGTTCTGGGTTCATAAGGTCACTAGAACGGAAAGGTAAAGCTATGTGGATCTTACATGGTGAGTATTTTAATCCACATTGAACTAGTATAACATGGTTAATAACTTCCTTATGAATTGAATAGACATTTTTTCTCTTTTCTTCTTTAACGAAAATGATACGCAGTTATCTTGTGTGTTCAAGAAAAAAAGAACAAAAAATGTTTAATGAAGCTTTCTGATTTATGCAAAAACAAGAGAATCAGGTTCGACCATTGTAATCTCCAGTGATTTCAATCTTCATAAAGTATGACAAAGGCAACACTTCCACAACTAACTAACATCTCTAAGGCACTAAGAGGCACAAAAAATATATACATCATGATAACTGCTAGCTTTATCTCCTTATTCTTCATCACTGGCATCACATTCAATCTCGTCTTCATTATTCTCTCCTTATTCTTTATCACTGGCATCACATTCAATGTCGTCTTCACTATTCTCCACAATATACAGAAGACAATTGGCTTGCATCGCCTTGAAATTATGTATAAAGTCCGTTGCCTCCGAGATGAGAGCAGTTTTAGCGGTCTTCACACTACCAGCTTGCTGCTCAGAAAGAGACTTCCTAGAATCAGCAGCTTTGCGAGGCCTTTTTGTGCCTTGTCTATGTGCCAATTGATCAATGTACTTATGTAAAATAACATTCTTTATAGGCTTTAGAACTGCTGGGCTCGGTTCAGGCGGCTTAGTTCTTGACCTTGAAAATGGTTTCTTTCGTGCTGAAGAGCTTCCACTGCGCTTGCCTAGAGAATCTGAATTCATATAACTGTCAGGAGTCCCAGGAGAATCTCCAAAAGATAAGTTCAATTGTAAGGCACTTGGTGAGCTTTCAAAAATTGAGAAGTGGTCAGCCTCTTGAGCTTGGTCAATGCGGCAATGCTTTTGCAACAAATGCCTCACTGCTACTAGACTCTTCTGTTTAGCGGTCTTTCGCCTTCCGACTGTAGGTTCCAAGATATTTGGAAGTTTTGGATCAGACAATGTGAAACTTCCTATAGGAGAATATGTTGTTTTACTTGTTCTGGGACATGGGCCAATTGGAGTCGGTGTTGAGAGGTCACTATAAATTCTGTTGAAGCAGTCTTCAGCAGATCTCCCTGGCACCTGAAAAGAATTGTGTCAAAAATCACTGAGCTAATAAATCATAAATGGCAAAGGAAGAAATCCACACATAAAAGAAGAAATATGTCGGATAAGAAATAGGACCTACCACTGAAATAATATTCCAGCGAAGCATGAAAAAGAAAAGCAAACTGACACTATATGAAACCTCAGGCTATTTTGATTGTGCAACCAAGCTCATTAGTCCCCAAGTTTTTACATTTGTGCAATTATTTTTTTAAAAAAGTCAATGGTAAATTTGATGAATTGAGACCCTCCAACTATTCACTGTTTTTTCATGTAAGCAAGTCAAACTAGTGTATAACAATGCTTCTCTGATCAGCTCTTGTAACTTATACGAAATAAAAAAGACAGTAAAGAAACAAAAAGCAACTGATATAAAGATTGGGTACCATTTTTTAAACTCTCTTCCAGAAATGTGGGGATGGTCGGGCACTAAAGTAAGCATTGCGCAATGCCATGTCCTGCTCTTTTGTCCAATCATCAGAACCACAAACCTCAATAGAGGGGTCCTTTTCAATCCTTCTGTGGGCAGATTTTCTGGGCTCATTGAGAGGTGCAATTTCTTGGCAATACAAAGGCAATGGTTCGGGATCCTGGCAACTTTGCTTCTTTGATGACAGCCTCCTTTCTGTTTTCCTCTTCCTCTTTTCTGTCTGCGCCTTACAATGATTGGGCTTTAACTCTTGTTTGTCACTCTTTTTGCTAGATACATCTGAAATATCTTTCCTAAGAGGAAATCCAACACTTTCCCTATTCCTTTTCAGGCTCTCTTGGACTTTGTCTTTCCTATGAGCATTTTTTGTCTTTCTGTTAGGAGAGGTATCCCACCGATTTGGTGGCAACCGCGACTTGTCCGAACTCTTATCTTTCAGAAGGAACCGTTGGGATCTGCGGAGAGGCGTAATTGATGATTGATCAGCCCTGGCTTTACATTCCTACAAGAGGAAGTTCAAATTATAATGTTATTTCTCACTGTCTATGAATCAAGTATGAACCGAATTAGTTGCCTAAAAAAAGTATGAACCAAATCAAGCTTCTAACTAACAAACATGATAACATTCAGGAATGAAAATGGATGGTACTAGTAAAAAACATAAGTCGAGCAAGAGCAACTCCTACTCTGCTTACATCATCGTGTATGGCGACATTGGTGTGCCCTCTGGTGAGAGCGGAGCCGGCCCGTCCATGGCGACATTGGTGTGCACATGTTCGCCCAGTAGCTTTTTTTTTTTGCCAAAATAAAATAAATCGAAGTCAGCAGGGAAAATACGTATATAAACTTGGAATTAGATTAGATCCAATCATCCAAATACAAATACCCAGATCCGTATTAAGTTAGGGTTGGGGGTGTTCGGCTTCGCAATCGGCACTCGCACAGCTGGAAGGGACGAGAAGGGATGCGCATTGCGGATACCTGGTGAGTGCTCATCGCCGGCAACCGGCCCGATGAAGACCTGGCGAAGGGCCCGACGAAGACTCTGCGAAGGGATCGGACCGACGAGGAGAGGCCTAGGCACCTCCGCGCGCCTGGCATAGGGCGGCGGCCGTGGCGGTCGCCCAGTTGTGGAGAGAGTGGAGAAGAAATGGCCGGTGAACGGAGTCCGGTGCCGTTAGGGCCTAGTTGGGGTTTGAGATGGATTCGAATAGAAGGGAATTCAAATTTCAAATAGAGCTCAAGTCGATGTACTAAAGTTTCCAGGTATTTTTGGAGATAGCTTTCGAAACAGCGTGATTTTTTTCAGATTTGGATTGATGGGCTTGGGCTTGGGAAACGAAAGGTTGAGAGAAAGTAGGGCTGCTCGCAATTGTCCAGCGGGCCTTTTTTTTCTTGGCAAGGCAGGCCCGCGCGGCCTGCATCCGATCTGAATTCTATTAGGAAACGAATCGGCAAATCAATAAGATCCGGCCCACAGAACTTTGGTGCGCTTAAATGCGCAATTCGCCCGTCCGCTTTCTAGTTCCTCCCTCTCTTCCTCTACCGTCGCGCCATCGCCGGTGTGCCGCGCTGCCGCTGCCGGTGGTTTTGGACTTCCGATTCCTGCCCTAGGAAGGGCGCACCGCCGCTCTCCTTCGGTCCTCTCCGATATCACCAAGCCTCGCTTCGCCTCGCTGCGGTACAAGGTACGTTCGTCTTCTTCTCCCACCTCTATCCATCTCGCCCAGCGCGCGCGAACGGCGAACGGCCGGCTGGCGTGGCGTCACGAGTAGAATCGGAAGCGCCCGCGTAGCGATTTGGCGCTCATGGCGCGCTTCAGATTCACCGTGTTGAATCCGTGCAGCTTCCCCCGCTCCTAGAACTGGAATTCTACTGATGGATCGCCATGGGTACTGATAGGGGAGGTATAGGGTGTAGTGCTCCTCGATGGCACCGCGCTAATCAGGATTTTCGTGCAGCGCAGGTGTTTGCGTATTTGCTGCAGCGGCATCTGCTGAGGACGATGGATGATGAAGCCAGCACTGAGGAACGACTCGATAGGCTGATTGAGACGCATGGTCAGAAGGTTGTGGGGTTCCTCTTGTTTGCTAAGGCCAAACTGAGCGAGGATACTTACAAGCAGCTCGTCAAGACAGCACGGGAGATTGTTGAACAAAGGTATAGTATATCTGCACTCTCCGACCCATCTTTTTTTGTTTGTGGTTAGATATATGTTCTAACGACGCGGTTCTCTTCTGTTGCAGTTCAAAACCTGAAGGTGGATTCACAGTACAAGAATGCGAAGAAATCCTGTCTCAAGTGTTTGTTGGCCAAACTCGTGTCCTAGAAGGCTTCCGTCACCTCGTCGAAGCTGCTGATACCTCCAAGGATGACAGCCCTTTACATCGTGCATTTTCTTTTATGAACAGTGTGAAGGTGATGTACACGTCTGCTCCTTGTTTGAGTTATTATGGCTTGGTGTCCATGGCTGTTTTTACTTGATGCGCAATTTCTTACTTTGTGTTTGCAGGCGTCATCTCATATATCTAAGAAAGATTACATAGATTTTTGTGCCACATTGTCTGAGACGATGGCAAAAAAGATCAATTACCAACAGGCTTACCTAAAGGTGTGTTTTTTTTGGTGGTTTGTCGAGAACAATTGGACAGTCATTTTACAAACATTTGTCTTTGTAGGTAAAGAAACATATGCGCCACTGTCCTGAATTGTTTCAGACCTTTGAAACTTATCTGCTTCCACTTCTATCGAATGAGCAACCTTGCAGAAGTCCAGATATTAGTATTAGCAAGGTAATAATGCATCGCATCTCTCACTATTTGCTATGTGTTCCATACCACATGGGGCTCATATTGGAAGTCCCCAGGGCTCATAGATTCTTTGTTTTTCATGTACTGGTGTGTTGTTCACCAACCAACACAAGCATAAAACTGTTTTTTCTTAACAAATTGTATCATTTTTCTTTTCTTCTGAGCTTGGATGATATCATCAATTTCTAAGTTTTCCTGCGCAGCAGGTTTTATGCACTACTCCAGATGAAAATCATAGCGTGGATGGTAACGAAGCAACAGGTACTTCTTGCATCTCCGACTTCTTGCAAATATCTACAAGAGGTGTGCAGTTCTCTCATGTGTTAAAATTCGATTTGTATCCCTAATTTCTAATAAAAACAATAAATAGGACATGCTAATCTCACACCGAGAAATTTGTTTATGTGCTTTCTGAAGGTGGGGTCAGTTCTGTTATACATACATATATGTTCTAGTGTGTCAATATAAGCATATGCTATACTAGAAACTTAATGCTTTGTGTAGTTTCCACTTATAAGCATACCCATTGCATTGAAATTTTGTTTGCTTATCTCTGATAGGTAATGGAGAATCACTTTATGCAGAAGAGAATGTTGGAGACAAGATTGATCCCTTACCATGCTGGAGTCTGTCAAGAGAAAATGAACTACCACCAAAAGTGAACCCGGATATGTTCACACGCTACTCTGCTAGCTATTCCCTATTACCGAAGAATGTAAATTCCTATAAATTCATACTGTTCCCATCTTCCCATTTCAAACCATTGACAACCAACTCTTACTTGATCACTCTCAATGCAGTGCTTAACTCTAAAAACAAGCTACCGCACTGAGCTGGGACAGTTCATATTTAACGACACGTTGGTTTCTTCTACCTCAGGGAGTGAGGACTGCTTTAAGTTCAGAACTAAAAATCATTATGAAGAAAATATTTTCAAATGTGAAGATGACATGTAAGTAACCAATTGTTCATCTGCTTCAGTGTCTTTTATCAACTATTTGATATAGGTGGCATTTTGCTTGCTCACCGGAATAGTGAATGGTCAATGGTCTTATGATGTCCCCTCTTTACATAATGGTGTTTTTTTTATTAGGTTTGAGAGTGACATGCTTTTGCAACGCTACACAACAACTGCTGACTTTATCAGAAATCTGCAAGGCTTTGTTGACAAAGATATGGAAATTCAAGAGCATCTAACTCGTAAGAGTGTTATATCATGCAGAATATTTCGAGCCAAGTTTTTTCTTCAAATTGACAAAATGTTGTTTCTTTTCCTTTGTTTTTGTTCTGTGCAAAGCCTTACATAGGAGATGCATTGAACAATTATATGATGAACATGGCCTCGACATGCTTGATGCTCTGTCGGAGAAAATTGATACCAGTTTAGTTCTTGATATTCTACTGTCTCGTTTAAACCAGAAGATAGAAGATTTGAAAGAGGCACAGTCATCTTTGAATAAAACATGCTCAAATATTATTGCCAATAATTACTACAGATCACTTGATCATCGCAGCTCCTCCTTCAAACAATTGGACAAAAGGAGGATGAGCCCAAAAGGTATTGTCGATGTCCAACAACTCAACAATATACATATGATTAGTATTATGTTATGCTGATTCTGAGTTGCATTGAGTCATCAAAGTTTTACATATTTTAATATTCAATGTTGTCATCTGCATTTCAATTGCAGCGTTGCTTGCTGAAGCTAGAGAAATCAACATGGAAAGGCAGAACAATGAGGATAAACATCTTTCTGTTTGCAACAATCGATCAACTTTGATCTCAGAAAATGTATTTAAAGATATTAATCTTCATATCCACAAGGACATAGACAGGATGGTTCGTTATGCATGCAAAAGTTGTCCTTCTGAACAAAAGCTGATGATGATTTGGACAACATTAGTACAGCCATTTGTTTCTATTAGTTGTCAATTACAAAAATCGAATGGCGCTGTAGCTCCAAAAGAAGCTTGTGAACATTGTGGCCTCAGCAGAACTTTTCTCAGGAGTATCCCTGACTCTTCGCTTGATAATAAGTTTTCTTTGTCTTCTACGGTATGTGCCTGTACATATAATATTATGTTCTTTCACATTCAATTTAAATTTCAAACACGCAGAATGAATTTTTACCCCACAGGGATACTTCACTGCGCTTGTGGAGTAAAGATAACATGGTTTCTGTTACTTTTCATTTCAGAGAGGTGGATATCTTCTAAATACGTCCAATAAGTCTACTTCTATACTTGACGCTTGTCAGAGTCAGACTGAGATTGAGGATGGTGAGTTCATACCTGATGTAGAAAACACCCAGTTTGGATCCATGCCAGGCCATAGTAATTGTAACCACAGTAATAAATCTGAAGTGCACTATGAATCAAGAGGAGGCTACAACATTGAAATGGGCAGTTCAGCATATTCCAAAAGAACAACTGAACAGTATGATGTGAAAAGCAGAATACCTTGTTGTTCTCTGGTTGTGCTCTTAAGGCTTCACCAGGTATTTCAGCATTTACCTTGTTATAAATGGACCATGATTTTATTTGTGTTGGCAATCTCAATGCCAATACTAGTGTCTATACTATCAACGAATAAAGATTGTGCTAGAAGTAATCTGCACTCTGCAGCACCATATTTTGTGTTGGAGTTGGACAAAACTGTCCAACCTTTATAATTGTTGGCACGATAATTTATTTATTATTCTTGTATGACAGATTTTGTATGAGAGGCTAGTAGTAGCAAAGAATCTTTCGGCAGAATCTTCCAAGAGAGATTCACACGCATGTGATTTATATGCAGGGTAAATGTCCAGGATTATTATGCATCTGAGCAGAATTATTCATGACTTGTAATGTAACAGTTGGTTCTAACTTCTCTTTTCTTTTTCCGTTGATTACTGTAGGTTTAAGGAGGAGCTCTTTAACCTAATAGCGGGCTCTACTAACAGTTCCAACTTTGAGAAGTACTGCCTGACAATCCTTGGGCCGAGATCCTATGTACTTTTTACTCTGAATGAGGTGGTAGAACGAACTATCAAGCAGGTAATCCAAATTTAGTGTGTGATACACATTAGAGATGCTGACTATAAGTTGCTTAGTTCTTAAATGTTAGTTAACGTTTCACATGCCTGGTCACATGGGTTGTACTTACCTGATCCAGTTAATATGTTCTTCCAGCTCTGTAAAATTTGTCCAGTTGCTGAAGACAACTCGATTCTTAAGACCCATGAGGAAGTGAGAAGACTGGCCGCAGGCAAAGATTTATCTTGCAATCAAAACACGAGAACTGTAAGTTCCAAATCCTTTCTGTTAGTTACCATCAATATGCTTCTGGTGTGGTCAAATTCAGCCTGAAACATGTCTAACCCTCACTTTCCATCCACTCCATCTGGATAAAAATAGTGGGACACATAAAAAAGCATAATTGGTGTTACATGAGTTATTATATCGAACTGACATCTTGGTACCTGTTGTATCCTCCCCCGTGCTCAGTCTCCAGGTTGTCCAACAAATGGTTCACTTGAGCATGATCATCAAGAGGAGGGAGAGAAAGGTAGCAAGCATAATGGCGATATTGTTAAGCCGATGCAAAACCATTTTCAGAGAAGGTGGGTGTCCTGACTAGGCTAGAAATCCTTGCTCTTTGTTCCAGCTAGTTGCATATTTCTTTCTACTATATATGTTCTAACATGTAAGGTATATTATGTTTGTCTTGCAGGAAAAAGCGCAAGTTGGAGAACAGTCCAGCCTAGCATATAACTCAGACCTGTATAGATAATTGTAGCCCCCGCCCCCCCCCCCCCCCCCCCCCCCCCCCCCCCCCCCCCCTCTTTTCAAATAAGAGTAGTTGTTGTAATTTTACATTGATCCATCATGTGTAGTGTTGTCACTTTCATTACTAATGAAATGTGGTCAAATAGAGCAATCGGAGTGTGTTCTCGAGTGAGGAGAGAAAGATGTTTGCCAATACAAAGTGATTGAATCAAAGCAAATGTCACCTAATTCACGATTGGAATTTGCTTGTTGCCACCCACATGCCTCTACGAGAAGCAAGTAGTTAAGGATGGAACTAGAAGACCAACGGCTCTCCGAAGGAAGGCGGATCCGACGACGATGATGAGTTCTATTCGATGGTGCCGCCTCCATCCCTATTCCTATCTCGTCATCTCTCTCTTCATCATCAATACAATGTCACATTAGCATATTTAATATCTACTCCCTCCGTCCAAAAAAAAAGGTCGTTATGGGATACGTGCCGGTCAAACTTTATCAACTTTGACTAAGTTTGTAGAAAATACGTGCAACATTTATATCTCTAAATAAATTTGTTAAAAAAACTAGACTTAAAGATCTTTCCGAAGATACTAATTACTTAGCATAATTATTTATATATTTTAATATATAATTGTCGTCTTTTGAAAACGTTGATTTCTCGGGAAGCGAGAATGACATCTATTTAGGGACGGAGGGAGTATGAAACTTTGATAAAACTCAATTAAAACGGTCCTTAATTAATATAGGAGACCTTATAATTGGATCCCTGAAAGAGATCAAATGTGGTCTGGACACATGGAAGGCCCAAAAATAGCCACGTGTGGTTTATAAACAACCTGCATGCATGCGTGACACATAATCCTAGCTAGGAGGCAATGTGTATGGCCCACATGTTAGTCACGGAAGCTACCAGTAATTAACTGCATGATGCATAAATATGCCTCCGATTGAGCGGCTGGGCGCCATTGAAGGAAGCATCATCATCGTCCACGCTGCCAAACAATAGCTCATCTTATCCGGGAAGCCGGAAATGACCAGTTTCGCATATTCATATAGACGGTGTTGACACCGTTTTTCGGTACGTGTCAAATGAGCTAAGACTTGTATTGATCGGCAGCCGTTTTTCATCGGCATCGGGAAGTCATAGGACAGTATTACCGATGGAGGTAAAAGCTGTGAAAAGGATAAGTGTATTGCCGATAGAAGCTGGACGTTTCGGATGTTGCCGATAGGAGTTGGGTGGCTCTTGCCGATAAGAATTAATTGGTGAAGTCACCAGAACTGCAAAATTGCCGATGAGGAGATGTTGCCGATGTCGATTGCCGATGAAGAGATGATGCCGATGGATATGGAGTGCCGATGGACACAAGGTGATGTGACAGTTGACGTCAGTAGAAGATTGCCGGTGGCGAAAGAAGGAAGTTGCGGATTGAAGGAATATGCCGATAGAAAGTTTTTATCGAAGGAAGGGCATAAGGAAACTGGTGATTTTATACCAGTATTGTTATAATAGTTTGAGTCCGACTCTTGCACGAGTCGTTTATTTCCTTTAAAATAGAGGTGTCTGTTTAGGAAAATAATATTGTTATTTGGGTCCGGCTCCTACGCGAGTCAGTTATTTCCTTAAAGTTAGAAGTTTTGTTTAGGGAAGGTACGAGTCGTGTCTCTCTACGACTCTCCATGCGGGAGTATAAATATGTGCCCAAGAGCTGCGTGTAAAAATATATTAATCTATCAAAAAACAAATCTATTACTCTTATTTACCTTTACTGCAATTTACCCTTTATTGCATTAGTCTTAGTTTATTTATGAGTTCTTCAAGCTTCGATGGGCTGCATCACCTTGATCTCCGTCAAACCCTTGCAAGTTCCGCGTGGGAGTACCTCTGAGCTTTGACATCCGGGCACATCGCTGTTGTCTCGTTCAGCTCTGCTCTAGTTATCCTGATCAAGTCTGAGTCTTGGCATCCGGGCATATCGCCGTTGTCTTGTTCAGATCTTGTTCTAGTTATCGTCCTTGTCGATTAACTGGTCAAATCGACTGGCACACCTTGGATATCGAATTTCGGGTAATAGCCCGAGGTGTTCGCAGATCCTAAAGCTTTTTGTGTCAACACCTCTTTTGGCACACCCGGTGGAACAAATTTTTTACATCTATCATGGGTGATAACTCCGACGTTAACCAAAGGAACGTCATCGAAGTCTCTGAGGCCGATCTGAAAGATGATCAGAGGCTGGCGATGGAGCGGGCTATGGAGGAATACAAACAGTTGTATCTCAAATCCTTCAGCCTAAGCAGGAGCGGTGAAGCAATCCAGAAGCAAGATCCGTCGTTGCCACGGCAGGTCACGTACGATGCCAATCCTGGTAAGTTACAAGAGATGGTTAATTCTGATTTAAGTCAAGCATTAATTAGCCACTCCAGCGTGCTGTCCAATACTGTCTACAATGCTGTTATGCAATCATTCAAAGAAGGACATGCACCTCAATATGTTGGTCCAGCGTATCATCAACCTGGATCGGCATCTATAAACCCATCGGCAGCTCCAATGGCGTCTTCCACTCCTGTGGATCCGTCTGCCGATATGGCTACACCGCCAAGACCGAGTCCTGAAAGCGTCATCAAGCTTAGTGCAGATCCAGTGGCGTCAGCAATGTCAGGACCCGCTATCCAGAATCATCCAGCGCCTGCCAACTGGTGGAGTTACGGTATGCCTTCAAATCCATCTGCTGGTTCTAATCTGGTGCAGGGAGATAGTTCAGCTTGGAAGGGCTCCGTGGCATCGGCAATGCAAGCACAGCTGGTGATCCCTACGATGCATTATTCTACGTCCTCTCCAACTGTACAAGTGCCATCAGAAGATTTCCAAATAATTCCTAAGATACCTCTGATGTCACCATCGACAAACTCTGTGCCGATGCAACACACTATAGCAGCTGGAAGTCAACCTGTGGTTGTAAATCCTCAAGCCGGAGTACTGGCACATCAAGGTAACCAATTTATTGATTACTCTAAGGTGCAGGAGCAGCAGGTGCCAGTCAGCTATCAGCCATCGGTAAGTCACATGCCGATGATTTATAATCCTGGATGGACTAGTCAGCCGCCAGCTCAACAGTCCGGCGTACTAATGTATCAATACGGAGGTCCAGCAAACGCTCAGAGTGGACCATCGGTACAACAACCGATGAATATGATGACTCAACCTAATCTAGCAAGTGTACAAAATTATCCATCGGCAAGTCAGCCGATGCATAACGTCCAGATGACTGGTGTTGCGCCCGTGACTACTCTGCATCATCTCCTACCAAGACTTGAAGAGGTGCATCAGCCGGCTCCACCAGTCAACAACCAACCAATGAGTTAGCAAGAGCAGGATGCATACTAGACCGATAAGATCGCCGAAGTGATGAAAGAACAATTCGGCATCAAGCCCAAGGTTAATACCTATTCTTATCGGACACCGTATCCTCCAGCATATGATTTAATTCCTCTCCCAAATCGGTACAAAGTACCTAATTTTACCAAGTTCTCCGGCCAAGATGATACATCAACGATGGAGCACATCAACCGCTTCATCATCCAGTGTGGAGAAGCTGCCAGCAGAGAGGAACTGAGGGTAAGATTGTTTTCATCATCATTGTCTGGATCGACATTTACATTGCCTCCAAATTCAGTAATTACATGGGCCGATCTAGAGAGGCAGTTTCACAAGTACTTCTTTGCTGGCATACATGAGAAGAAGATTACCGATTTGGTCAAGCTAAGACAGCGCAATGACGAATCGGTGGAGAACTTTGTTCAGAGGCTGCGAGATGTAAAGAACAAATGCTACAGTCTGGTACTTGATGATCGGCAACTGGCAGATTTGGCTTTCTAAGGACTACTGCCGCATATCAAAGATAAGTACGCGTCCCAAGAGTTTGAAAGTCTAAGCCACCTTGTGCAGAGAATTGCCGATCAAGACCTCAAAACTTTTGAACCTAGGAAGACTTGGAACAAGAAGGTAACCTTCATTGAGCAAGAAGATTCCGATGAGGAGTTAGACATCAGTGCTGTTGAATGGGTGAAAGATAAGAAACCTGTGTCTTGTCCATTTGGCCAGAAAGAAGCTGAGAGATTTACCTTTGACATCACCAAGGCCGATAGGATGTTTGATTTATTACTTCAGGAAGGGCGAATCAAGTTAGCGCCTAACCAAGTAATTCCATCGGCCGAAGAGCTCAAAAAGATCAGGTACTTCAAGTGGCACAATGCAACTTCACACAGTACCAATGACTGCAAGGTATTCAGGCAGCAGTTGCAGTCAGAGATTGAATCTGGACGAATCAAATTTGAAAATTCTAAAGTCCAGAAACCGATGAAGATTGATCAGCATCCGTTTCCAAATAATATGGTGGAAACTAGTGGAAAAATTAAACTGCTGACATCGGAAGCTACCATGAAGAATGCATTGGTAGATCCCAACCATCAAGTGGTTGAGCGCGACGAGAGGAGGTTTGCCGATGACAGAAAGGGTAAGAGAGTTGCCGATGAAGGTAGCAGTGCTAAGAGGGCTCCTGGCGTTGTAATCACGCATAAGCAGCCAAGGCAGGAGTATCGGCAATCGCAAAGGGAACGATATCGGCAGGAAGAAGAGGAACACCAGGAATGGCTTCGGCATAAGGACCACTGGAAGTGTCCCTTCTTCGTTCACTGTTGGGAAGAAGGCATCAAACTACCCACTGCCGATAATTGTCCCGAATGCAACGGGTACTACACTGCCGATCGGTTAGGTAAGAAACCTTGTTTTGATGATCGAGCATCCAGGTATGCCAAGCCGCTCAAAGAGAAGAAATCGGCACACGACCGACTGGGGGGCAAGCTTAGCGCACATAGCAGGCTTGGCAGGCGTGTTGATCAAGAGGAGCTTGAAGAGATGGCCAATACAAGAATACCTGACGAAGAGATATTCTCCAGAGATCCAAACATCGGGAGAGGTGCCGATGCAAGCAGTGAAAGGCGGCATCAGCCCGTTTGGAAAACCAAGCTTCCCCAATGGTGCCCCAAAGGTCTAACAAAGACTCAGAAAAGGAGAATCCAGCGCGGAGCGCCGAAATGACTTGTATGACAATGAAGATCCTGCAAGGGAAAAGCAGTGGAGGCCAAAGCGCAAGGATAGGGATCCATCGGCAGAAATTAATATGGTCGTTATATTGCCGATGGAGTTCATGGCACCTATTAGTGATGATGACGAGACCGCTGAAATGGCGCAATTGGTCCTGGATCCGATGGCAGCTGTCTTTGAGAAGCCCGCCGATGATGAGAGGCAAGGTAGATAGACAGCCTGTAACAAAGATGCTAGTAGATGGTGGCGCGTCTATAAACATAATGCCATATGTCATGTTCAGAAAGCTTGAAAAAGGCGACCAAGACTTGGTCAAGACGGACATGAAGCTCAAGGACTTTAAAGGCAATGTGTCGCCAGCCATGGGAGCCGTATGTGTTGAGTTAACCATCGGCAGTAAAACTTTGTCGATGACATTTTTTATAATCAGTGGCAAAGACACCTACAACTTGCTCCTAGGAAGGGATTGGATCCACGCCAATTGTTGTATTCCTTCCACCATGCATCAAAGCCTTGTGCAATGGGTCGGGGACAAGATTGAAGTCGTCCGAAGTGAGACCCCATCGATCGTTGCGTCGGCAGAATCAGAAACTTATGAGCAAACCAGATGCATATCAGGTGAAGCTTGGGATACGGATTTCCTCAAAGTTGCTCATTACCGCATTACACCGATCCAAGCAGTCGGTCCTGAAGAAGAGTTTTAATGGATCGGTTCGTTGATGATGGAAAACTGGGACAGGGCTTCATATCCGCCGATGATTTGATAGAGATAGACATCGGCGATGGTAGTAAACATAGGCCTACTTTTATTAGTGCTAAGTTAGATCCCCAATGTAAGCAACAATTAACTGATTTATTAAAGGAATATAAAGATTGTTTTGCTTGGGATTACATAGAGATGCCTAGTTTAGATCGATCAATAGTTGAACATCGATTACCTATTAAGTCTGGTTTCCAACGACATCGGCAACCTGCGCGCCGATGCAATCTTGTGGTGTTGCCTGACATTAAAGCTGAAATTACGAAGTTAATTGAAGCTGGATTTATTCGGCAATGTCGATATGCCGATTGGATTTCTAATGTGGTTCCTGTGTATAAAAAGAATGGAAAACTTCGTGTTTGTATTGATTTCAGGAATCTTAACAAGGCTACGCCGATGGATGGGTACCCGATGCCTGTTGCCGATCTGCTGATCGACGCTGCTGCTGGACATCAAATCATTAGCTTCATTGATGGTAATGCTGGATATAATCAAATATTCATGGCTGAAGAAGACATATCCAAGACTGCTTTCAGATGTCCAAGTCATATCGGTTTATTTGAATAGGTTGTCATGACTTTTGGCTTGAAGAATACCGGTGCTACTTATCAGAGAGCAATGAATTTCATCTTTCATAAGTATATCGGCACGATAGTCGAAATCTACATTGATGATGTGGTGGTTAAGTCTGGAAATTTTGAGAAGCATCTTGCCGATTTGCGAAAAATCCTTGAATGCACAAGGGAACATGGGTTGAAGATGAATCCTAACAAGTGTGTGTTTGGTGTATCGGCAGGTCAATTTCTGGGTTTCATGGTGCATCAAAGAGGCATCGAGATCGGCTGGAAATCCATTGATGCAATTAACAAGGTGGTTGCTCCTACAAACAAGACTGAGCTGCAATCTTTGATCGGCAAGATTAATTTTATTAGAAGATTTATATCCAACTTGTCTGGTAAGATTAAATCTTTTAGTCCATTGTTAAAGCTGAAAGCCGATCAAGAGTTTACATGGAAAGAAGAACAACAGTTAGCCTTGGAGGAGATCAAAAAGTATTTGGTAAACCCTCCAGTCTTGGTTCCACCTCAACACGGGAAGCCTTTCAGGTTGTATTTGTCTGCCGATGACGGTGTTATCGGATCAGCTTTAAATCAAGAATTTGAAGGGAAAGAACGTATAATATACTATTTGAGCAGAAGGTTAGTGGATGCTGAGACCAGGTATTCGGTCATAGAGAAATTATGCTTATGTTTATATTTCTCTTGCATTAAATTGAGGCATTATTTATTGTCGGCTGAATGCACTGTTGTCTGCAAAGATGACGTGGTTAAGTATATGCTGTCAATGTCGATATTAAGTGGGAGAATCGGCAAATGGATTCTGGCACTTTCAGAGTTTGATTTAAGGTATGAATCGGCTAAGGCAATTAAGGGACAGGTGATGGCCGATTTCGTTACTCAGCATTGCGATATGGTAAACTTGGTGGAAATTACTCCTTAGACTTTGTTCTTTGATGGGTTTACGTGCAAGGACGGAGCAGGTATCGGTATTCTCTTAATTTCACCCCGAGGACGAAAGTATGAGATTTCGTTGTCGATTGCTGCTACTTCAACAAACAATCAGTCTGAATACCAGGCTCTACTAAAGGGGTTGGAATTACTCAAGGAGGTATGTGTCGATGCTGTTGAGATCTTCGGTGATTCTATGCTGGTAATTAACCAATTGATTGGGACATATGAATGCTGAAGTGAAGCTTTAATTGCAACCCATGAGAGGTGTTTGCAATTATTGAAAGAATTCAAAGAGTATCGCCTTGAACATATCCCTAGGTTGCATAATGAGGAGACCAATCGGTTAGCACAGAATGCTTCGGGATATCAGCCGATTCAGGAAGTCATGACATCGGTAATGGTTGCCGATGACTGGAGGAAAGAAATTGCCGATTACTTAAGAGATCCATTCAAGAAAGTTGAAAGGCGTCTAAGGTTCCAAGCTACCAAGTATATGCTTCTTGACGATGAATTGTATTATCAGACGATTGATGGACTTTTGCTCAGATGCCTTGGTGAGGAGGAATCAAAAGAATTGATGGGTGAGATCCATGAGGGTGTGTGTGGAGCACATCAATCGGCATTAAAGATGAAGTGGATGATCAGACGGAATGGATATTATTGGCCGACAATTCTTGAGGATTGCTTCGACTATTTTAAAGGGTGCCAGGATTGTCAGAAGTTTGGTAATGTCCAGAGGGCACCTGCATCGGCAATGAATCCTATAATCAAGCCTTGGCCGTTTAGGGGATGGGCCATTGATCTCATCGGCCAAATTTATCCGCCATCAAGTAAGGGGCATAAATTTATACTCGTTGCTGCCGATTACTTCACGAAATGGGTTGAAGCAATTCCTTTGAAGAAGGTAACATCGGCAAATTTGGTGGATTTTGTAAAAGAACATATTGTTTACCGATTCGGTATTCCTCAAACTATTACTACCGATCAAGGGACCATGTTCACATTGGGAGAGTTTGATGAATTTGCTGCTAGTATGGGGTTCAAGGTGCTGAATTCTTCTCCTTATTAGGCCCAAGCTAACGGTTAGGCCGAGGCGACTAATAAAGGAGTTATCAAGCTTATCAAACGCAAGATTGAAGAGAACCCTAGAAGGTGGCATGTGGTGTTAAATGAAGCCTTGTGGTCGTATCGGATGGCTTGTCATGGTGCAACCAAAGTTTCGCCGTATCAGTTGGTCTATGGACACGATGTTGTCCTGCCTTGGGAAATTAAAACTGGTTCTAGGCGATTGTCTTCTCAGGATCAATTGACAACCAATGAGTATGATACTCTTATGAAAGATGAGTTGGAGGACTTAGCAGGTCATCGGTTGAGGGCTTTGATTAGCATTAAAGACAATAAGAAAAGGGTTGCCAGATGGTATGATAAGAAGGTGAAAGTGAAGCAATTTGCCGATGGTGATTTGGTGTGGAAGTTGATTTTACCGATTGGGACTAAGAGTTCTAAGTTTGGAAAATGGTCGCCTAATTAGGAAGGTCCTTATCAGATAAAACAGTATGCTCCTGGCAATGCTTATATTTTAGAAACTCTTGAAGGAGTTGCGTTCTCCAGAGCAATCAACGGTAAATACTTGAAGAAATATTACCCTAGTATTTGGGTAGACGCATAGAGTGCTCGTTTGAATGCCGATGAAAGAGAAAGTTATCGGTAAAAAGCGTATTGACATTATATTACAAAGTAAACTCAAGTGTGACTACATTTGCCGATGTAATAGATTACAACAGGGATTGGATAGTTGATATCGCACGCAGGTGAATTTGTTCTATTTCTTCCATTTCCCTGACATCCTCATCGGCAGACCCTCCGATCGGTTTAATCTTCTTTTTCAGTGCGATAGCTTGACGGGCATTTGTGTCCCTTTCTTGTCGAAGAGCTTTGACGGCATCGGGCAGCTGAGCTTTCTTCTGGTTAGCTGCGCTTAAGGCTTCTTCAACCCTTCTTAGTTCGGCTTGCAACTCTTCCTTTCTTGCCGATAGCTGAATGATCTCTTGCTCAAGATCGGCGTCAGAAGCTTCTACTTGGCCGATGCTCTTGTGCTTCTCATCGGCGATTTGCTTGAACTTGAGCATTTCTTCTGTAAGCTTGGATTGGGCGTTCCTATCGGCGATGCGGCGTGAGACCCGTTGGTATTGGAGTTGGCGGCTCTCGAGGAAGGCTGCTTGGAAGAGGATCTCTTCTGTATCGGCAGACAGGTGGCCTTGGATATCTTTGAAAGCTGCCTTTGCTGCAGTAGAATCTTGGACGAGCTGGGATGTGTTTTGTTGCAGCAGGGAGAGCAGTGCTTCAAGCTTTAATTTGACCTCCACCGATAAAGCTGGAGCAGAGCTTTCTTCGTCCTCGTCTTCATCGGGAAAGTTGACGGCGAAGGAGAATAGGCTGTTTGCTGCAGCAGAACCCTCTTGATCTTGGTATTCGCCAGGGAGGTTGATGCCGAAAGAGAACAAGCTATCGGGGGAGTCTTGGGTCTGAAAAAGGAGTTAAGATGTACCGATCATAAGGTTATACTGCAAATTTTTAAGGTAACCGACTTACCATCTTGAAGCGGATTTTTTGCCTGGGACTTGGCATGTCGACTGGTACAGCCTCATCCTGGAGATCGGCAGCAGTTGCCGATGAACAAGCTTCTGTCAGAGGAGCAGTTGACGTCGTTGGTGCTGGTGGTGCTATTGCTGGTGTTGCTTCTGCTGTGGTAGCTGGCAGAAGAGAGGATGAGGAAGGAGTAGGCTTACTTTGGGGATGTCGACGTGGATCGCCATTGGAGTTGGAAGAGTTCTTGCGGCTCGTACTCTGCTTGAGGAGTGAAGTGTTGCTTGGGCTCGCAAGATTGTTCTTCGGAGTCGCCGCCGAGGTTGAAGACGCTGAGGTTGAAGACGGAAGCAGGTGAAACGTGAAAGAAGGCCCAGGATAAAAAGTAAATTGGATCGTGGTAATTTTTATAGCCCTGGTCAGGAGTATTTTAGAATTTTCTTCGCGCTGAGCAAGAATGTGGAAGGGTATGGAATAGGTATGTGCGGCAATCAAGGAGATATGATTGGACTTATAACTGTTCATGCTGCAGTCACGGAATTTTGTTAATAAATTGCAGTTTTGCACGCGGTAATCGAGGAGGTCGTGCGGTCATCTTGGAGGGAACAGTTATAATAGAGAAAATTTCGGCGCATAAAATATTCTACACTCCGAAATTACGGGGCATGTGTTGACACCGTTTTTCGACACGTGTCAAATGAGCTAAGACTTGTATTGATCGGCAGCCATTTTCCATCGGCATCGGAAAGTCATAGGACAGTATTACCGATGGAGGTAAAAGCTGTGAAAAGGATAAGTGTGTTGCCGATGGAAGCTGGACGTTTCGGATGTTGCCGATGGGAGTTGGGTGACTCTTGCCGATAAGAATTAATTGGTGAAGTCACCAGAATTGCAAAATTGCCGATGAGGAGATGTTGCCAATGCCGATTGCCGATGAAGAGATGATGCCGATGGGTATGGAGTGCCGATGGACACAAGGTGATGTGGCAGTTGACGTCAGTAGAAGATTACCGGTGACGAAAGAAGGAAGTCGCGGATTGAAGGAATCTGCCGATGGAAAGTTTTTATCGAAGGAAGGGCATAAGGAAACTGGTGATTTTATACCAGTATTGTTATGGTAGTTTGAGTCCGACTCTTGCACGAGTCGTTTATTTCCTTTAAAATAGAGGTGTCTGTTTAGGAAAATAATATTGTTATTTGGGTCCGACTCCTACGCGACTCAGTTATTTCCTTAAAGTTAGGAGTTTTGTTTAGGGAAGGTACGAGTCGTGTCTCTGTACGACTCTCCATGCGGGAGTATAAATATGTGCCCAAGGGCTGCGTGTAAAAATATATCAATCTATCAAAAAAAATCTATTACTCTTATTTACCTTTACTGCAATTTACCCTTTATTGCATTAGTCTTAGTTTATTTACGAGTTCTTCAAGCTTCGACGAGCTGCATCACCTTGATCTCCGTCAAACCCTTGCAAGTTCCGCGTGGGAGTACCTCTGAGCTTTGACATCTGGGCGCATCGCTGTTGTCTCGTTCAGCTCTGCTCTAGTTATCCTGATCAAGTCTGAGTCTTGGCATCCGGACATATCGCCGTTGTCTTGTTCAAATCTTGTTCTAGTTATCGTCCTTGTCGATTAACTGGTCAAATCGACTGGCACACCTTAAAATCGAATTTCGAGTAATAGCCCGAGGTGTTCGTAAATCAAGTTTTTTGAGTCAACAAACGGGAATTGGAAGCTAAGGGAAAGAAGCAGGAAGCCCAAGGCAACCGTCGTACCACACACCCGTGCCTCCATCTGCCTCTCCATTCCGACTCTTTGTTCGTTTGTGTGCAAGAGGAGGGAGGAGAAAGGCAGAGAGGCCCCTCCATCATCCACATTTTATACAATATATAATACTCTAGCTAGTACGTAGAGTATAATTCCTTTTTGTGGATTATATATATATATATATATATATATATATATATATATATATATATATATATATTAGCAAATTTAATTTAGTAGCAACAACCGTGCACATGACAACAACTAACCCCATGCATTTCCTGCGTGCAGTTCCAGTTCTCCATTGCGCGCGGTTACACACATACGTACGCTCTATATATCAGTCACTCTCGATCTCGCTCTGTGCCTCTGTCGTCGCTGCGTCCGTTCCACAAGAAACACACCAACTTCCTCGCAAGCCAAAGAAGAAGAAGAAGGCAATCCATCACCAACAGCGGTCGATCGGCGGCAAGCAAGCAAGATGGTTAACTCTGACGACGTCCGCAATGTCGTCGGCATCATCGGTGATATATATTTCTCTGCTTTTCGATGATCTATCTATCTATAACAATGTTGATCCATGGATGAATAGATTATTAATTGCAGGCAACTTCATCTCGTTCGGTCTATTCCTATCACCACTACCAACATTCCTAACGATAATCCGCAAGCGAGACGTGGAGCAATTCGTGGCAGACCCATACCTAGCGACATTCCTGAACTGCGCACTCTGGGTATTCTACGGCCTGCCGGTGGTACACCCAGACAGCATCCTAGTGGCGACGATCAACGGGACCGGTCTAGCAATCGAGGCGGCATACCTGTCGATCTTCTTCGCGTTCGCTCCGCCGCACAAGCGGTCCAGGATGCTGGGCGTGCTGGCCGTGGAGGTCGTCTTCATCGCCGCCGTCGTGACCGGCGTCGTCCTCGGCGCGCACACCCACGAGAAACGGTCCCTCGTTGTTGGTTGCCGCCTCTGCGTCTTCTTCGGCACGCTCATGTACGCGTCCCCGCTCACGGTGATGAAGAAGGTCATCGTCACTCGGAGCGTCGAGTACATGCCGTTCACGCTCTCTTTTGTTAGCTTCCTTAATGGTAACATACGCGCTCATCAAATTCGACATCTTCATCACGGTGGGTGCGTCGGGAGTTGTTGGGGTCTTTTTCTTTCCTTCCTTCAATTCTCTCTCTGCTGGCTCATGCCATCTGTCGAATTTCATGGATTGGTGATGATCGAACTGATGATGAATCTAATTAATGCAATGCAGATCCCGAACGGCATGGGGACGCTGCTGGGCTTGGTGCAACTGATCCTCTACTTCTACTACTACGGGTCGACGCCCAAGAGCAGCAGCGGAACGACGACGGGCATGGAGCTGCCGGTGAAGGCCGGTGACGGCGGCGACAACTAACAACTAGGCTAGCTGCGGGCATGCATGTTGCTATATATATATATATATATATATATATAGCCGGCCGGCTGGCTTGACGACCCTTGACGATGTCCGGCGGTCTGTGTGTACCTATATATACTAGTGATGATGGCGCGCAGGTTGGCACCACAAATACGATTACATTTATAATTAAGCAGGTAAAAGAATCGAAGCCACAAAAGTGACATACGAAAATAGTAGTTAAAAACGTGACATACGAAAATAGTACAGAGGGCACGCCCCTGCGCGCGAGCGCAAATGAGCATCTATATACATGTCGTATATGTATATAATTAGGGTACACTAATGCATATACTTAGAGAATGTATATATTACATATGTCATGAGAGGAAGTCAACATTCTTAGCTGAGCAACATCAATGCATCAAGATGCATACGGAATATATACAGGTCTGATGATGATGTTGGGTAAACCAATGAGTTCTTCATGCCTAAATAGCCATATAAAGGGTAGCTTCTTTTTCCTAAAAATCTTTGTCTCATAGCCGCGTCTATAAGCAAAGAAACGATGCGTCTGGTTATGCAGGCATGCTGGCCGTGACCTGCCTCTCTCGTGGCCTCCCTACCACTCCCACAAGCCATAATACCATTCCAACAGCTAAACCCCCCAGGTATCACTTTCTCAGTAACCATGGAAGTCAACCACCAAAAATGTATCATAATATGTTGCTGCATATAAGGGTAGGATCAAAATGAGAATGGATTTATTTTGAAAAAAAAAAATAACGAAATGACATAGTAGTTAATCAGCTATAGCAAATATCTAAAAATAGCTAAAAAAATTGCATCATAAATAGGATATCAAGCCATCTTCAAACCCAGCTAAAACATGTTGCAGAATAGAAATTTGCTTATAGCAGGATGAGAATGTGATAAACATACCTCCAGGCTGACCTCGAAACTGTCATTGCTATTTAAGAGCTTTTGTCGATATAGAATGTTTGGTCCATGGCAGATTAGATAAGACAGAGATGGCAAATTAGAGCGTACAATAGATTGTCGGTAAAATAATGTTTATATTTTGGAAAATATCTTGATTTTCGATTTAACGCTTAGATGCATTTGTCAAAGGTGATTGCAGTTCATTTATCTTGTCAAAAAAAAAAGATTGCAGTTCATTCCTTCCTTTTCACACTAAGCAACCATCTTGTGCTGACATGGAACTGACACCCCATCTTGTGCTGTAAAAGAAAAAGCATGTAAATGGGGAAAATGCAGCGAAAACATAAGCAACCGCTAAATCGACGAAGGGGAAGTTGTGAACCTGTGTACACGACTCTGCAATGCAATGTCTCACTGATGTATAGAGTGCTTACATCCATGTATGCGCTATGTACATTGGAAACCACAAACATGTGTGAAAAATTTATGTAGAATCAGAGGCAAAGTATTTTTTATGTAATAGTTTTAGTGAAGCACAAAGCACACTGAAAAGCATCCAGTAGCAACTTTCTAGCCAAGAAGAAAATCAACAAGAAGAAAACACTGTAATATAGTTTGAAAATCTATTCTCTGAACACCACAGCAGGCATGTGTGCTGTATAGAATCAATCTCTATACGATCGGTACATGAGATACTTTGTAGGGATAGATCATCTATAAGTAACACAGGTATTACACAGCCTGCACCACGACACCAATTCTATCACAGTTGACGGCCGCAAAAGATAGAGACAAAGTTAATATAACTGAAGTAAACACCATAGGAATTCAGTAATAGAACTAAAATAAGCATCACTATGATCTATAGAGCAGAGCCAGCTGTCTAATTAGGCAATTCACTAATTTGTCATGTCAACTATAATTAGTTGTGGTAGGATACTGCGACTTCCTAATTTAGAAAAGGCAAACTTTGGTTAGTAGAAAGCTTTTCCCCAAAGATTTCTCACAATAGAAAGCTAATGTGGAAGCACCAAAAGAGCAGCTGACAGCAGCAAGGGTGAATGCACACTTGTGTAACCCTCTCACAATAGGAAGCACCAAAAGAGCAGTTCACAGCAGCAACGGTTAATGCACATTTGTGTAACTCTCACCATTGATATCTATGAACTATAAAATTTATTTTCCAGCCCACCTCTAGTGGTCTGTAGATTGATTAAAAAACATTTCTTCCTCTAAAAACAACTTTTGGAGGGTCATTGAACCACAGAGCAGAACTAAAAAAAACTCATGTATAATCATAGACATTCCTGAAATTTTCATTACAGCTTGTAGATCCATACCTTTAGTTAATAGAACTGAGATAGACCTGAAACAGCCTGCACCACGACACCAATTCTAGCACACCTGAAACAGCTGCTTGCTTCACTGTATTTGCAACTCTTGTCAACCTAGGTGCAGAAGCTCTGTCATTACAACACAGACTCACCAAAGCATGCTGATGACTGTGGTAACCTATTATGAAGCAATAATCATCAGTGGCTCCTAAATCAAGTGATCTGAAGCGTCTAATTAGATCAGTTGTTGTGAGATGACAACCAAACTAACAGCATAAAAAAGATAGCATGATTGAATGGACTGCTACCTGAAACACTGTGTTTCAAGGTTGCCATCTCCATAGAAGTATTGGATCCCCTTGGTCACTTTATAACTATTACAAAAAATAGACCATAGTCAGTAGAAGTGAACAATGACTTGAGCAACAACGACTCAAAATCAATAATGCATCAATAAATGTTAGCAAGTAATCTATATGATGTCAAATTTTGAAGAATCGACTCAGCAAACAGAGAGATGTTTTGGAAAATAAGCACAAGACCTGAGAGGAACTGTCAAATTAATTAGGCTCATTCCAGTTATTTCCTAAACAAAGTTCGGTCCACTACAATGTGGCTACATGCAATAAATAACAAAAATACATGGAAGCATCTGAAATATCCTAGCATCAATGTTAGTCCAAGCTACAACAGATGGACAGAAACTCAAGTGGTAGATGGCGGCTCGCATCAGTCAGCAACACATAAGCAATCGTGAAGCATACAAAGAGATAGAAGGCTCCCATGATTTGCACGGTGATGCTTTAACTGGCAGTATATCATCAAAGAGGATGTAAGTAGCATTTTGTTAGTGGACTACAACCAGAAACATTTAATATATTGGTAGTGTCTTAGTCGGTAAATAAAAATGGACACTGCTCACCCTTCAACAAGCTAAACCGGCCTGGAGCGTGCTAACAACAATGGAGCAGGGACAACAGCTCTGACCATGGCATCTAGGGTTGGTGTTGTTCCGGCTCATTTCCATCTTCAAGGCTCAGCCGCAATAGTGGATCTCATCCACTCCAAGGTCTGCATAGAAGAACTAAAATGCATAAAAGGTTGAGCTCGAATCCACCCCCACCAAACCCTATAGGACATGAAAGGCCTACAAATTGCTCACTCACTCCTTGTTCTGCAGCAAAGAATCAAAATCCACAAAAGCATATGTCATATGTAGAGAGGGAGGGAGAGGGTCGCACAGGAGGGGGAGACAGTGGGGCCGACCGCGTCGGGGCACTGTCACGCCGGAGGACAGCCACCCCGGGGAACCGGCCATGCCATGCCATCGCCGTGTGGCCTGTGGGACGTCTGTAGGAGGCCGCACGGGCGGGGAAAGCGCGGAAGGCGCCGTCGTCGCGCGCGTCGAGGTCGGCAAGGCAGTGGCGTCGGACCCGCTAGGGGACGCTCGGCCCACGCCTCGCGTCGCCGCTCGCTCCGGGGGTGCCGTGTCTTGCCACCCGCGGCAAGGCCCCTTGCGCCGCCGCACTAGGCCGCCCTCGCGCCGCCGCTCGCTTCTAGGGCGCCGCGCCGGGGCCATCCGCGCTGTGGCGCCTCGCGCCGCCGCTCGCTTCAGGGGGGCGTCGTGTCCTCGCGCCGCTGCTCGCTTGTAGGGCGCCGCGCCGGGGCCATCCGCGCTGGGGCGCCTCGCGCCACCGCTCGCTCCGGCGGGCGCCGCGTCGTGCCCCCCATACCACGTCGCCCTAGCCGGGGCTCAGTCGGCACATGCCCAGACCGCCGCCCGGCCACAGCGCCCCGCACCCGCCGCCATTTCCACTCCGAGGGCAAGGGGGCACGCTCGAGACCGGGGTCCGCCCACGGCGTCGCCTCGTGGTCGCCGCCGCATTGGAGGAAACGCGAGAGAGATCGGAAAGGAGAGAGGAGGAGGAAGGGGATGAGCGCAGGAAAGGGAGGGTTGGGAGCGAGAGAGGAGACAGACGAGGGGCGGCGGGTCGGGTGAAGAGCCTAGTGCGGCTAGAGGACTAGGGTGTTTTTTTCAAAAGCGACAGGCGGGCGGCTAACCGTAAAAAAAACCACGAAATCGGAATTTCGTCTTCTTCGCGCGAAGTATTTTCAGAATACGGGGGCCTAGACAGAAAAAAAAACACAACGCGTTTACTGTTCATGACGACTTGGCTAGACGGAGGGTTCATTTCGGTTAAACTGGAGGGCTTTTACGCAAAATCGCCGGCGGCGCGGGGGCGATCCTAGCCGTCCACTGAATCGATCGAACGGACGGAACGAGGAGGGACGTGGCCAGGTTGAGGCCGTGTCCAGGCCCGCGCTTATTACAGCTGTAGATATATAGATATATACGTTGTAGCTAGGTGTGTGGCTCTCATCTGTGCAGTAGTATATGAACGTATGTAAGCCTGAATTGCTGTCGTTGCACGCGTCACGCGTGTTCTATATCGGATTCGGGACATGCATTGTTCCTTCATTTCTCAAAGGCTGAAGGAGGTCTAATTAAACAGTTGTCTGCTCATATTTAACTTTAGGCATGCCTTAACTTTACCGTTTCTGCTGATATCTCTTTTCTTTCTTGGGAGGACCACCATGTGTTCTTGATCCTGATTTTAGCAATTTTATTTACATACACAGCATTCGTACGTAATTAACCCAGTGATTCCTAACTAATGACAAATTAGATCACGATCATCCTCTCTCGAACACAAGATCGAGCAGGCCATGAATGAATTTCTTACTAGTACACAGTAGCTAGATCGAAAATAAAATCACGATCACTTAATTGTAGTAATAAATCACTGATATGATGTTCCTGGCAAATAATTAACGACAAATCACTGAATGGAGTACGCGCGCTTACACTTTATTCTACCAAGAGTTTGGCATCGACCATGACGAGAACTCGATCGAGAAGCTAGTAATAATAAGGCCATCATATCATCATGCATTATCAACTAACTAGACGACGACGAGTCGACGTCGACGTCGGTCTCGGCCGGGCAACTCGCGTCGGAGGAGGAGGAGCGGCAGGAGAGGGAGGACACGGAGCGCGGCACGGACGGGCGCGCAAGCCGCCGCCCGAAGCTGTCGTAGTGGATGGCGCCAGCGAAGTCCAGCGGCTGGCACCGCTCCCCCATCAGGATTCGCCGGCTCCACAGCGCCTCGCCCGCCGCCGACACCCGGCCCTTGTCGATGGCCGCCCCCCGCCGCTGCGGCCGTCGACGACGACGTCGTCTGGCCGTGTTGCTTCCTCCTCCTCCTCCTCTGCCGGAGGAGGCGCCGCGTCGCGCGCGACACGCGCCGGGTGCATTCCACCACCAGAACCGATACCCTGCCCAGGAACTCCTCGCCGTAGCCCGCCGCCATGCCGCGATCATATGATGAATTGATGATAGGTACGTAGGATTGGAAGAACTAGTAGCGGCCGGCGATGGATGTGTGGAGGGGTTATTAAGAAGAAGAAGAGGAAGAAGAAGAAGAAGAAGAAGAAATGGTTAGTTGTGTTGAGATACCGCTTCCTCAGTGATCTGATTTTTCGGCAAGAACAAACGCGGAAGTTTGGGGATTTGACTGTGCCAACCATGCATGCAGCTTTGCTGCTGTTTTGCCATTTGCCGTATTTTTCGTTTTTATTATTTCGTTTTGCGCAACCGTAGTAACATTTCTGAAATTAATGGATTTTTTTTTTCAATTTTGCATTATCGTTCAGTGGTCATCTCACATTTTAAATGCTGATACAAGGAAATTAAAGCGTTCCAAGAAGTAGTTAGAATTTGTCATTGAAAATTTTGATAGGATCTATCGCGCGGGATATATGTTTAGGAGTTGACTGTGCAACCGTGCATGTAGCTTTGATGTTTCACTGTATTTCCCTTTTTCTTTTCTTTTCCGTCTGTGCAGCTGTAATATTTCTGAAATGTAGTTTTGAATTATGCATGGTTCTGTGGTCACATATCAAATGCTGCTAGAAGGAAATTAAATCTTCCTCTTATAATCAAATAACGTGTCAACGGACACATTCTCGAAAATAAATAAATGTGGTAAATCTTTTTATTTTGTAGAACTTTGGCATGATTTTATTACCACAGAGGGCTGTCTTTTTCCATGTATGTGACCTTTTGCTTCCAAATGCAAGTGATATTTTTTTTACTAAACCATAAAGTGCTCATATTTTTTATGTGGTCTTCCGCATGCAAATGATATTCCCAAATGCATGCACCGAAAGAAACGTTCGACAAGGGCTGTGCGCCTGAATTTGTCTCTCCCGGCCCGTGAAGAGTAGTTTTGGAAATATCTGTTTTTTTCATAAACTAATTAATATGTTCATAAAAAATAATAGCTCTGATTTATTTTACCTATTACTTACTCAACCCCAAATTATAAGATATTTGATTTTTTTTTTTACCTTAAGTTTGATCACCCATCTTATTCAAAAATTTTGTGACTTTTATTAACAATAAAGCAGGACATGACAAGAAAGGTGATATTTTGCATAAATTTGTATATAAGACGAGTTGTCGAATTTGAGGATAAAAAAGTCAAACATCTTATAATTTGGAATGGAGAAAGTATTAATCAAAGGATTTAGTGTAGCATTTCCCATAAAATTTTGCTTGAGACCGAATCCTCTGTGTTCAATAGTGCAACCAAGAAAAAGTTATGTTTTTCAAGATCAGACACTAATGGCTGAAATGGAGTATAAGTCAATGGCCAATGCGCAACTAAAAATAAATAAATGCTTGCTTGAGATGGGTTTTACGAAGTTTAGAGTCCAAAGGACATCGTCCTTCGGCCTGGGCACTAAAATCAAATGGATGGCAACCTTTTTCTGGGTCAAAAACTCAAAATACAATGGGGGAGTGAAATCAAAACATGCGGGTTTTTTTCTTGGAGGAACAATGAATACAATGGGAGTGAGAAACGCATATTATTATTTGATTGACATTACAAACTAACAATGGATAATGCTTGAGACTCTAATTAAGGCGGCGCTGCCAGGCCGAGTTAGATGTACTGTACCAACTAGACAACGAAAGTATAGTAACGCTAAAATTCGCAAAATGAAACAATTTCGCCATGTACAGTACGTGTGTGCGTCGCGTCGTGCCTGATCTGGACCGTTCTTCCTCCGACGCGCCGCTGCAGGTTCCTTAGCTAGCTCTCCTCCATGATGGTGCGCCCGGCGACAACCTCCTCGACCATCCTGACGACGTCGTGTGCGCCAGGCCGCGCGTCAGGCGCGGTAGACACGCACGCCATGGCCATCTGAAGCATCGCTACCATCTCCTCCTCCGCCGCCGCACCAGCTCCACCGCCCGCCCTTACGAGCTCCACGTCGAACACCTCGGCCGTCCACTCCTCGCGGACCACCGACTGCACCCACCTCGGGAGATCCAGCATCAGTGCTCCACTGCCGGACGACGCGTGGTGCGCGGGTGACCGACCCGTCAGGAGCTCGAGGAACAGCACGCCGAGCGCGTACACGTCCGACCTCAACGTCGGGCGGCGCGCGTCCGCCAGCTCCGGCGCGCGGTACCCGCTGGCGCTGCCGGGGCCACGCGCCGGCGGTGGAGGGAAGAGCTGGTGCAGGCAGTAGTCGGACAGCGCGGCCGCGTCGGGGTCTGGACGGAGCAGCAGGTTGGATGACTTGATGTCGCCGTGCGCCAGCCCGTGCGCCGTGTGCAGGTGCGCCACGCCACGCGCGGCACACAGCGCCGCACGCGTCCGCGCCTCCCAGTCCATGGGCGTCCGTCCCGTGCCGCGGCTCCCTGCAATGCAATGCATGTGGTTCCGTCCAAAATCGCGGCGTGTTAATTCATTAGCATAGCATAGCATCTCCGACGATCGAGCCGAATATAAATGGCACTTACGTACTACTGTCTGTATTAGTTCTATCATCATGCAACAAAGATGCAGAGAAATTCAGAGTCCAAGCTATCCTATAACTATAAGCGGTGTAGTGTCATGCAGCAAAAATTCAGACTTTCTTTCTGTAACTAGCTAGCTAGTTGAGGTGAATCATGAATGGTTAAATACATAGTAGTTCATAGGATAGGAGTGATAGAAAACATTACTGATGAATAAGGTAAACCAACAATGAAGCATGGACATGTTTTACGAATTATATATATATATATATATATATATATATATATATATATATATATATATATATATATATATATATATATCATCTGACTGGATAGAGTCTACTAGTAGTATTTTACATGAGCTAGTCACTCACTGTCCATGCAGTCATCACCAGTGATGCATGCACTGCACAGTATACCCAAACCCCACTACTGGACGCAGGGCCC